>OX439479.2:22125607-22660478 GCA_949320105.2 Crepidodera aurea | reverse complement strand
CACTATTCTGGTATTCTTCATTCTCTGTAAGTGACCCCACCAGCTCAATTTCCTCTTGTTTATAAAATCCAATACGGGTTCTACTTTTAATTCGTCTCTTACTGTCTGGTTTCTAATACGGTCTTTTCTGGTTATCCCTTTCACTCGTCTTAGATATTTCATCTCCGTTGCTTGTATCTTACTCTTCTGTCTGTCGTTTATAACCCATGTCTCGCATCCGTATGTCAGTATTGGTCTGTATATGGAGTGGTATACTTTCATTTTTGTAGTCCTAGATATTTCCTTTCTGTTGATAAATTTGTTGTTCATTGCGTAATAGCATTTAATGGCTTTGTCTATTCGCGTGCTAATTTCTACTTCCTGCCTACCAGTATTTTCGATTATGACCCCTAAATATTGAAAATTATTAACTTGTTCTATCTTCGAATTATTTATACATATGTTTAATTCCTGATGATCCTCTGTAATTGCCATCACTTTTGATTTTTTCACGTTGATCTTCATTCCATGCTTCATCAGCGAATCGTTCCATATGTTAATGTTCTTTTGCAGGCTTTTTCTTGTATTTGCCATTATGACAATGTCATCAGCAAAGGCGCACTCTCCTACTTGCATTCTTTGCATATTGTGATATCCGACATATAGTTTTTCGGCTCTTTGACTACACTCTTGTATGATATCATCCATAAATATAATAAATAGTGTTGGGCTTAACCCACCTCCTTGTCTCAGTCCGTCGTGTGTTATAAATGTATCTGATCTCATATTTTTACTAATCACATAATTTTTCGTTCTTTTATACAATGTTTTAATGTTTCTAATCAGCTTTTCGTTCACATTTCTTTTATATAGACTTTCCCATATCTGCTTCCTAGGTACACTGTCAAATGCTTTTTCTAGGTCTAAAAAGGCAATATACGCATTTTGTGTGTTAGCTGTTTTCTTCTCGATTATTTGCTTTAACGTAAAAATATGATCTTGGGTGCTTCGTCCTTTCCGGAATCCACTCTGTGCTTCTGTTAGTGTGTGTTCTACTTGCTCTAATAATCTTCGGTTTAGAATTTGCTCATACAGTTTTAAAGCGGTACTTAGTAATGTTATCCCTCTATAATTGTTGCAATCCATACTATCCCCTTTCTTAAAAATTGGTAATATTACACCCATTTCCCAATCATCCGGTATTTCCTCTTTTTTCCATATTTTATTGAATAGTTTTCTGATTATTTCCTTTCCTTGTTGCCCTATTTTTTTTACCATTTCAGACGTTATTTTGTCATGTCCTGGGGCTTTTCCGTTTTTTAATAATTTTATAGCCTCTTCTAGTTCTGTTATTAAAATTTCTTCTTCCTCTTCTTCTCCTCCTTGTATGTTTGCCGTTTCTAATAGATTTCTTGTTTTATTCTTTTTTGTATTTAACAAATTGCAGAAGTACTCTTTCCACCGTTCCATTATTTTTTCTTCTGTCGTTAGCGTCACTCCTGTTGTATCCTTGATTCCTAAGGTTAGACTGGTTTTTTCCTTTCTCATGCTCTTTAGTACCTTGTAAAAAAGTTTTTGGTTGTTTTTGCTGTTCCCCTCCATTTTATTTCCAAAATCTTCCCATGACTCCTTTTTTGCATTTTGCACTGATTTTTTGACCATTTTTCTTTGTTTTTTGTACTCGTCAAAATTTTTCTGCGTTTTATTTGTCAGGTACTTTCTCCAAGATTTTTTCTTTTCTTGTATCAAAATGTAACAACTGTTAAAAGGTGACACCTGTCAAAGCCTGACACCTGTCAAAATGTGAAACCTGTCAAAATGTGAAGCTTGTCAAAATGTGATACCTGTCAAAACGTAACACCCAACAAAATGTAACAAGTGTTAAAATGTGACACCAATCAAAATGTGGCATCTGTCAAAATGTGACACTAGTCAAAATGTGACACTTGTCAAAATGTGACACCTGTCAAAACGTGAAACACGTCAAAATGTAACAACTGTTGAAATGTGACACCTGTCAAAATGTGACACTTGTCAAAATGTGACACCTATCAAAACGTGAAACCCGTCAAAATGTAACAACTGTTAAAATGTGACACCTGTCAAAGCGTGACGCCTGTCAAAATGTGAAATCTGCCAAAATGCGGCGCCTGTCAAAATGTGATACCTGCCAAAATGTGACACTTGTCAAAATGTGATACCTGTCAAAATGTGATACCTGTCAAAACGTGACACCCGTTAAAATGTAACCACTGTTAAAATGTGACACCTGTCAAAATGTAACAACTGTTAAAATGTGAAACCTGTCAAAATGTAAAACTTGTCAAAATGTGACACCTGTACAAAACGTAACACCCGTCAAAATGTAACAATTGTTAAAATGTGATACCTGTCAAAATGTGACACGTATCGTACTTTTCTTTATTTATTAAAAAGATCTAACCTAACCTAAATATTTATAAAAAAACATTAGTTGTCAATGCACTCTTACAAATACAATTTTAACTAACGTATTTTCTTTATTTACTGTTCCCTTAAAAAGTAAACATTTTAATAAAATAATGCAGATAAATGCGATAATGAGCTTGGGACTACTCTATTCAACCATCTCCCGGACTCTACTCAGACATCATTCAGAGTTATAAAGGTCATGCGGATCGGCTCAAAATCAAAAGTTGAGTCGAATGATTTAGAGGTGAACCTAAAACCAACGAGAGCCAAAAACCACTAAAAAATGTTTTCCAAAAATATATATTCTTCTAGTAATGCTCAACATTAAAAGAACAGCCCTCATGTGCAAATAGGAAAGAAGAATAAAAACTGACCCATTATCTACACCGTTTAATCCTATTTTTTCTCCCATATCGCCAGCTTCTACTCCAGGATAAGGTAAAAGATTTTTTGGATCTCTGATTGGTACGACGAATCCATGCAAACCATAATTTTTACCGTCTAGAACGAGTTGTGCATAAATAGTGCCATACATTGCAGTCTGTCCCAAACCCCCAGCCCAACACTTGGCAGCTTCGAAATCTGGGGAGTTGAAGACAAAAACTTTCTTTTCTTTGTTATATGTGGCTGTGGTACGCATTCCTCTTGCATTGCTGCCGTGGCCGATTTCTGTTAAACAGTAACATCCAAAAATCTAATAGAAAAGTTAAAGTCGTTAAGAAAACTTACTAAGTACTTATGTGTATTTGATACAAAACGAGGGGAATAAAATATACAAGATTTCTAAAGTTCACAAGAATTTTCTATTAGATCAGTACATATGCCACATTAGATGTAACATAACAACATAAGACTTTGAACTTTTAAGATAAAATTTTATGGGTTGAAACTGTGTCCGATTGTAAAACAATCCATTTTCTATCAGAGATCTGTCTGGAAATTTTAAAATAGATTTTGAAAAAAAAAAGAATAATAAAAAATTACCTTGCCATCCTCAGCATCGTTGATAAATTGTTGATGTCTTTTTGTCCCCATATTCATAATAGACGAAATAAACAAACCATTTCCTACTGAATGTTTTATATAGGCAGATGCATCAAAAACAGTAAAAATTCTAACCAATGCTGAGGGAAATTTCAAGTTTGTTAGGGATTTGTTAAATGAAATAATTTCCAAGTTACTATGTGTGCATGCCCGTTGAAAGGCAATTTTTCGTTGTTCATCCAATGGTTTAGAGGTGACATTTTCAATTTGGTCAATCGGAATTTTTTCCAATGTCTCGCATACTTCGTTCTGAAAATTAATAACAATATTATCGCTTTTTTTTAAAAGAAGCTAATTTGAAAAAATCTTTCTGATTTTCCAGGTTTTTAATAGTATATTCTGTAACAAGGTTGGAATGAGAATTCGATGCGAGTGGAGGAACCAATTTTCATTCCAACAGAGTAACAGACTGTATTTTCTCCACGGCTACAGAAAGTAGGAATTGAATATAGTAAAATGACACCTCAAAAAACGCAGCTTATCTTTGTTCAGGCAAATTCAAACTAAATAAATAACACGTCGCGTAGAACTGTCAAACATGAAATTCATGGCTATCTAGGGTGCGGGCGTGATATTCACAGCTAGGTGTTACAGAATGAACATTCTGACACTAGAGTAAGAATGAAATATGTATAAAATACATAAGAGACAAGTGTTTCGGAATTTTCTTTCAATCTAAAGAGCGAGAATGTTTCTTTTCTGTTCACCACAACAAACCAGATATTACACTCATGGACAAACTACATAAAACAACAGACATCATAGACATAGCCATACCTAACACACACACACACACACACGCGCACAACATTAAAAAAACAGAAATAATCGACAAATATACAGACCTAAAATACGAAATAAAACTCCTGTAGAAGAGGGACAAAGTGGTTGTCCTATCTTGCACGGGTGTCATCCCACATAGATTACACCAGAGTCTGCGCTCAATAGAAATAGAAAAACACACATACATAATATTACAAAAAGCCACAGTACTCAACACATGTCACATAGAAAATTCCTGGACTCACACACATAGATAAGACATACACATTACACAGGTGTGCTATGTCCTGGTACATATCGGCCCGACATAGCAGCGTTTCCCCGGCGAAAGCCGAGAAATGAATCAATCCTAATTCATAATAATAATAATAGATGAGAGCACTGGACCCATGACCCAAGGGTCAATTTAGAAATTGATTTCCTTTACCAGGTGTGATTCCTCACTCGACAATTCACTGGTGGGTTCTAATTAACAGTGCTGTTCCTAAAGTGGCGCTGGGAAACAATAACAAAGCCTACACAGAACACGAGGCTAATGCATGACCATAGTAGTTTTGATGCCGTTAACGCAGAAGTGTAAAAAAATAATAATAGATGAAGAGATAATAATTAAGTTTACAATTAAAAAATGCACAAAAATGTAAATGGAAGATTAAATAATTCAAACTTTAATTAAAGATAAATTTAAACAAATAAAACATTATTAAATTTAAATAAAGTATAAATATAAATTACTTACAATCAGTAAACAAGCATAAAACCATTTCATAACTTAGGTTAAAAACTGATGAGAAATATTTAACCTCGTTTATATGCATATCTATGTCATAAATTGTGGCAATCATTAATTTTTTACTTATAATATAATTAATGATATTTAATTTAACATTAATACCTTATAATTTTCCTTTCAATTTTAAACTAAGTATATGATTAGATATCTTTTTTATTATGTTGTCTTATAAAAATTTGGTACTTTTTAAAACTTTTAGGCCGTTGCAGGTTTTATGCAATACAAATATTCGGACTGTGGGTATCTTTGGTTCAGGAATAGTACACTATTTCCATCTACACAACCACAGGATGCCCCCAAGGAGTGGCCTCTTATGTGGATCGGCTCCTCTGCGGTTTGACCGAGATTGGTATATCGTGTCAAGGCTATGCAGATGACATAGTCATAATCGCAAGAGGCAAATTCGAGAATACCTTCTGCGATATAATTCAAAGAGGGCTTGACTATACTAAAGAATGGTGTCAATCGATGGGACTTAGCGTCAACCCCATCAAGACTACCTGAGTTGCCTTTACACGGAAAAGAAACATTAACCTCAAAACCATCGAATTGGACGGGAAAGTTATTGAATGGAAGCCAGATGTCAAATATCTGGGACTAATACTAGATAATAACCTTATCTGGAATAAGCACGATAAAGAAGTAACCAACAAAGTCACGAAAGCTCTAATGGTGTGTAGAAATTTTACGGGAAAAAACTGGGGATGTAACCTAAAGGCCCTGCAGTGGATGTACACGTCAACAACGTGCCCAGCGGCCGCCATGGAGGTAATCCTAAGCCTTACACCCCTCCTTATAGTAGTGGAGAGAATAGCGATAAGGACAACCTACAGAATGACCAGTGAAGGATCCACCAAACGCAAGTTTCGACTCCTTCCTGGAACTCACCAAACCTGGGACATGCCCCAAGATGAGATGACAAAGAAGTTTAGCTTTGTGAAAGAATTCAACACAAAGCTAAGTAACAAAAGCGAATGGGACAAAGATACCATTCCAAAACTCAAGAGAAGTGCCATTAAATGGTACACAGATGGTTTTAGAACAACAGAAGGAACAGGAATAGGAGTATATGGGCCTGGAACCAAATATTTCGAAAGTCTAGGCAAATCTCCGAGTATTTTCCAAGCTGAAATCTACGCGATCGGAAAATGTGTCCAGTTGAACATAAAAAGAAATTTTCCCAGACAAGAGATCATCATGGCAGACAGCCAAGCAGCCATTAATGCCTTGAAGCCCCACGTAATCGACTCCAAGATGCTTTAGGATTGCCTAGAGAATCTAAACGAACTAGGCAAAAACACTGTTACCCTCCTATGGGTTCCGGGACACACTGGAGTGGAGGATAATGAAATAGCAGACCTACTCGCAAAAAAAGGGGCTGAAACACCATTTCTGGGACCTGAACCCTTCTGCGGAGTAAGCACCAGTACAATACTTGATGAAAAGAAGTAAATAACAACAGATCCCAATAATGGATAGGACTACAAGGAATGAGGCAAGCCAAGACACTACTGGGAAACTATAACCAGAAGAGGTCAGACGACTGCATCAGCAAAAGTAAAAACAAGCTCAGAATACTAAAGGGAATCCTAACAGGGCACTTCCGGCTGAGAGGCCACCTAAAGAAACTCGGAGAAGTAGACGAGATCTAACCTGAAGCCTACCGACATCCTGAACTTTTTGAAAGCAATAGGACTGGAGGAACTGCTCTAATCGTTGAGACATCCTTAACGATTGGGCAGCAGTAGGGGGCACAATAGATCTTATAGGTTGCAGAGTATCGACACCCCCATCAAAATTTGGTACTTTTTACTTTTAGGCTTATAAAGGTTTTACGCAATACAAATATTCGCACTGTGGATATCTTTGGTTGAGGAACAGTATTTTTAGTGTAATGGATGGATCATTACACTAAATAAAATAAAAATATAAATTCAAATTGTATATTTTTAATAAGTCTTTCTGAATGCATACCAAAAAATGTAATGACAAAAAAAATTCTAAAAATAATAACAACTCTTTTCTTAGCAACGCATTCCCACGACGACGATCTTCTTATCCATACGTATAGTCTTATGGAGCTTTCCAAAAAGAAGAGAATCTTGATCAATGATATTAATATCACTGAAAAAGAAGAGACCAAATGATCGCTACTTAAAAAAAAATAAAACCATGACAAACTGTCAAACTTAAAACAAAAAGTGTAAACATGTAAAGATATTGTGTGCTCGTAAAAATCAGACACGAGCACCACAGTATTTAATAAAACGGGAACTGGTTTCTGGGTAGACACATTTTGATTTCTCGGACGGTAGTAAATTGGGCGGAAAAATAATCTATTTACTTGTATTTCTAAAAGGTTCACTGCTAATGGATGCTCTACTGCTGGAGGATGTGCTTATGTGCTAATTGTATCGTTACAAACAAAACTGAAAATTTCATTCTTCGGAGCTTACGTTGGCACAATCTCTATGTATTTATTTAATGCATTGTTTGCACTGAACGCTATATTGTAATTTGGAAACTGAATTCATTGAAATATTTTTTTGGATACGCCACTGGACTTTTATCACGTGAGATTTGTGTTAGCTTATCAGAAGTTTTTCTATAAGTTGATTTTTACTCTGTTTGAAATTTATTTATCTATAACTTGTACTCACAAATAACCAAAATATTCTTACAGATACAAAAGAATCACTTTCATAATTGAATCTGTAGAATGGTTGTTTCAGAACTTCTGCATTGGTGGTAAAATAATTATTTATTTTTGATTTTCTGCAACTAAAATCTTGATATTAACTGAGATATAAGTTCTTATCTGGCCTTTGAATAATTAGTATCAAGCGATTGTTTCAAATCGATAATGTATCAGGAAATCCTAAATGAAGATTAGGTAAGTCTAAGATAGAAGGTTCTGAGGCTCTAAGAATTCGAAAAACCATAACTGCGAGGTAGAAAATAATTACATATTTAAGTAATTAAGTTTGGAAAACCGTTCTTTTATTTTAACTGAAACTGAATATTTTTTTAAACCAAAAATATATGAATCGACAAGACCAATTTTTAATTTTTTGCAGACTATTTCTTGTTATTCCATATAAGCAGGGATAAAAAAATCAGAAGTCCATAATTTAAAACTATTAATTCGCAGAGAAGCTTACGAAATCGACTTCTGTACAACAGGCGCACAACTAAATAATATTTTTTAACCAAAAGTACTATTAAAACCTTTGGTTACATTAAAAAATAATCTCTATAACAAGCAATGTAAAACATTTACCTGCATTTAATTTAAGATTATGGTTTAATAATTGTGAAGCCAAACCAGCAACTAACGTTTAAATGAAAGAATTTATTTTGTGATGATGTAATGATTTATAAAGATCAGAGATGTAGATAGAAAATTGAAGTGGTCCAAGAACTGAGCCCTGGGAAACTCCGGATGTTACACAAGCAAATGAAGATGATTTATTATCTGAGTACTTTTTTATGTCTGTTACTCAAAAAAGTATCAAAAGCAGTACGAGTGCTATTATCACTTAAGTCCAACAATAAAGTTGTTCCGAAAAGCAGACTCGAGTTAGTGACGATTTTGTTGGAGATAATTTTTTCATTTATTTGTTTACTAATGAGTTTTTCTAAAATGTTACTTATTTTCGACAAAGGTATTATACTAAAAAATACTTCAAAAAATCTATAAAATATCCGAATTCTAGACAGCAGTTGAGTTATACTCAATCTAACAATAAAAATGTTCTATTAGATCTCATGCAATGTTATAATTTGAAAATAAAAAAAAAGATCCCACAAGAGTGCATAAAAAGAGTAAAAAAGAGTAATGGGACAGTTTCAATATCAAAACTTGATTACATATTTACAAATATCCTTACAGATCTTTATGACGAATCTGTTTACGATATGAATCTAGGTCATCATTCTGGTTCGGTTTTAAATATAAAATCTGAATTAATTACTCCAGTTAAAAAACAAATATTATTTAGAAATCTAAGTGAAAATGCTATTGGTAATCTACAAAACTATTTACAACATAATTTTATTGAACTAAACAACCATAAAAATATTAATGATATGTTAGATGAATTCTATGGCATTATTAATTTTGCAATTAATAAATTTTGTCCAATGGTTAAGAAAACAGTTTGTTTAAATCAAAATAGGAAATGTAAATGGATTACCGCCGAAAAAATTGAAATGGACAATAGAGTAAGAGTAAAAAACCTTCATTGGTTAATGAAGAAATTTTATAATGAAAATTTAGATTCAGAATACAAAACACAATTTAAAAACTATAAACAAAAATTAAAATTTGATAAAGTATCTTATTATCAAATTCAATTGACAATAAAAAAAACCCTATTGAAAAGCAAAAATATGTTTGGAAACTAGTTAAAGAAAAAAGCGGCAAGGTAAAGTCAAATCAACAAATTAAACTAAAAATCAATGAACAGATAATTGAAAATAATATTGAGGTAGCAAATAGTTTTGTTAATCACCATAGTAATTCAATGAAAATATTAAATGAAAAGCATTTTGGAAGCGCTAGAACAGATTGTACAAAATGTCATCTGAATAACAGTGATTCGTTTTCTTTGACCCAGTAAATAAACAAGATGTCTTAGAGATAATTAGAAATTTAAAAAATACTAATTCTGTTGGGGTAGATTGTATAACCACTAAAATTATAAAACATATTGCCTATAGCTGGACCTTTGGCAAATATAATTAATGTTTCCATTCAAATTGATGAATATCCTGAGGAACTGAAAGTAGGACTAATAACTCCTTTATAAAAAAAAGATGATCCGCTTAGTTTGAACAATTATAGACAAATAACAGTATCTAATGTCATAAGTAAAATAGTTGAAAAAGCTATGTATAGTAGAATGATTTCTTATTTACAAAAATATCATAACAAAATGTCAAAATGATTTTTACCCTGGTAGATCAACAGAGAGTGCTGTGTATGATTTTGATGAATTTTTATACAAACATCTAGACGATAAAAAAGTTGTTGGAGCACTGTTCTTTGATTTTACACAAGATTTTAATTGATTGATGAAACGAAACTTCATTCTTTGGGTTTTCGAGGAAATGTGTTGAATTGGTTAATGGCACATTTAAGACACAGAAAAATTATTGTAAAAGTGAATGAAGCTCATTCAAATAGAGGTAATGTAGATGTAGGAGTACCGCAAGGATTCGTATTAGGACCATTGATATTTCTCGTATTTATAAATGATTTACCAACGTACATGAACTCAGACTGCATTGTTCTATATGCAGATGATGTGTCAGTGGCTTCCTATTTGAGGAACTTTCAATTAAATTAAATTTTCTATATAACAAATTCAATGAATGGTGTCACCGTAATCACTTAATATTAAATTCTAACAGTGACAACAGATACTCTAAATGTGACATTGTCTGACTGTACAAAATTTCTGGGAACATTTCTTGATAGCACGTTATCGTTCCAATCTTGTATTGATTACATTAGTAAAAAAGTTAACAGTGGGTATTATGCTATATTTCAACTCAAAACTATCCTAAACAAACAACAACTTATAAATATTTACTACGCAATGATATACTCTCATTTGTCATATAATATAATAGTGTGGGGAAATTCATCGTCCTCTAGTAGGCTCTTCATTTTACAAAAAAGGGTTATTAGACTAATTTTTGGTCTAAACAGAAGAATATCATGTAAATCATATTTCCAACAATTTAAGATTTTAACATTACCTTCTATAAACATCTATAAGTGCATAATATATATTAGACAAAACTAAATGAATGTATTATTTGATAACACTATAACTGTTTGATTCACCTCTAGGAATTAACTGGATTTTTTTAATGGTGTCGATATGGAAAAAGAGTACTTTATTTTTAGAAAAATGGTTATGCCACCTATGGGTATTATTTAAATTGTCGATATTGCAATGGCAAAAAGTTAGCCATTCCTGACTGGACTGAAATAAAAATATATTTTATAAGCTACAATTCTCTTCTATAGTCTAACCTTTTCACAATACTGCCAACTAATGGAAAATTGCTGTATTATTGTAAGTAACCAAGGACAAACACAATTGATTATATATTTACAACTTTCTAGTCAAAGGGCAAAAATTAAAACTATGTGTTTTAAAGGTATAGTTTTTTAATAAACTAAATGTTATTTTACACGAGCATTACATATGCACCACATACACCGACTTTTTTTATTTATGGGTAGAAAATAAAAATGTTTTGTTTCGATAGACCAACGAATACAGGACCACCCTAAAAAGTTCACACAAAGAGAACAAAATCTTGAGATCCTAAACCAGTTCTGTACGAATAGGAACATAGAATCAAAAGAAGGCCCCACAGAAAATACCCACTCAATACCATCTGGGAAAACATTCAACACTTCAACAATTAAGGAAATTCTAATTTTTGTCTTGTTTTTGCATATCCGAATAATTATATAAACAAACATGTAATTCACTGTAACAGGACCTCGGTTGATGGCCTATTGGGATCGAATAAAGTTCATTATTTTTATCTGCAGCTTGTGCATATAATAAATAAAATATAAATTACAAATAGGTCCATCGGCATTATACTATTATATTCTGTTTCTTGGTACACATATTTATCAAATTAATTTATACTTTTTGACAAAAAGTCTCAGAATGACTTATGAAATAATAATACAAAGAACAAAAGGATTGATGCACTGATGAATAAAACTAACTTGCAATACATTTTCTGTAATAAACAGTTTTAGTACTAAAATTATAAAAATTCTCACCTGATACTGAATAACTTCTTCTGTATTTAAAAATACTTTTAATTTCTTCCAATCAAAAGTGGCTTTCTTTCTGTAAATATCTAGTGGCCCAGATTTAAAATCTTGTATGAGATTAGACATATTTCTTAGTAATTTGGTCACTACAAAACTAAGAATAATTGAAACACGAAATTTAATATAAAGAACGTAAAATTATAACTATTTTATCAAAACTCTTAATAGTTTTTTTAAAGATAAAACTAATCTGTGACCTTTGCTACAACAAATCACAATTTATAATAAGAGAGAATTATTATTTTTTTAACCTTTGTAATTTTGAACATTTGAACTACTTACTACTTGACTACTTGATACCTAATTTTTTAATTTATTTAGGTCCCATGTCATGATTACACAGAACTATTTTCTAAAATCATAAATAGCGATGTGAACTGTGAACTATCGAATAATTCGATTGTTGCCGAATGTTTGAATTGTTCGATAGTTATAAATTAATAATCGAACCAAATGAATGAATGAGAATAACATCAAAGTATAAGGCCAAATGACACATCAACAAAAATAGGATGAAGAAAACATAATAAATAAATATGAAGAGTAGACACTGACCTCTAATCTAACTGGATGAGCACTAGCCATAGAGAAATAATAGGGAGATTTTAAGCCACAACTTGAGCGTCATACGTTATATCCCTTTATCCGCTATTAAAGTAAACACAGAACGTTAATAACGTATTTCGAAAATGAGTTTTTTAGCCATCCCACTCTTCCGTTATTTACGTGACAGATGCCAGAAACATTTATAACCTTATAAATGATAACCCTCACTTTGTGATAGTTTAAATAATCATTTACGATTTTTTTTTTATTTTAACTGCCTTAAATCGTTTTTAAATGAAGCCAGAATGAAACAAATACTACAAAAGATAGGTTAGGTAAAAGATTTGTTGTGACATCTCTTCAATGTCCATATCCTATGTTGCCATAACACTTAATTTTATGAAATGTTTTCATTTCATATTTAAGAAAAAAAGTGGTAAGAATGATGAAAACTACAGACTTACTCAAATCTTCTAAATTTCACATGTATTTATCATAGACTTTGGAGTTCACGATAAAACTTAAATATAAATTTTCTACATGCGGCACCATTGCGAAAACAATATCCGTTATTAAGGGAACCTTATTTCACCTCTAATAACGTAAAACAATATCAGTTAATAAAGTTTCCCTTATTTTAGCGCTATTGCGCATGCGATGTATAACGTTTAAAGTATATTGGTGTTGAAATAGGTGGCTTAAAATCTCCCTAATATATAATAATATAATTTATCTACGATTGACCAATAAAACGCTGTTTATAGAACAGTTTTGCGTCAATAAAGTAGCACTTTATTTTACTAGTAAAATAAAGTAATTGCCAACGTCACTGACAAGTTGCAAGACAACTCATTTGACAAGTTTAAAAAATAAACATCTACTTGTCATCGCAACTGCTGTCAGCCAAAATCGTATCAAATTTTAATTTTTTCAATTTATTATTTTTTAATTGCAATCGAACATAAAATCATGTATATAACGCGTACATAAACAGGCTTTATGGACTCATCATTTTATAGCCTCTCTCGCAAGCTCGCTCGGCTATAAAATTATTCGTTCAATAAAGCCCTTGTTTATGTACTTGTAATATAAATAGCTATTAAATTGTCTCTGGCACTAGCCGTCTCGTTATATGTTAAAAGTGAGGCAAATTGAACATCTCAAATTAAAAGTGCGCATGTGCATTGCTCCTTAATGTCAATGTCATTACGTCAGGGAGCCATTTTACCAGTGGTGGCGTCTTTTTACTTTGTTAAATGTTTTCAGTTTCCAAGTATGTATATTTCCATGAAATGCATCAAAATTGGCATATAAATTATTCAAAACGAATATATTTTGGGACTTCAAGACTCCAAATGCAGTATGCACGTTTGAAAAAATGTCTCAACAATTTACGGGGATCATTTTCAATGAGATTAAAAATGTCCCTTAACCCTTAGGATACGCCTATGTTTGAGATATCATCAATGCGCATGTGCCATGCTCCAAAATGTCATTTACTAGTTGCCTCAACTTCAATTTTCTTATATGGATGTGCTCTCATCCAGTTAGATTAGAGGTCAATGAGTGTAGATAGTAAAGTTTTTTACAAATAAGATGGCATCTCATCAAATGGAAATTATTTCTCAAGCTCAAAGAAAAATTGAACACAAATGGGAGGATGGGATAAACATTAAACAACTAGAGGAGAAACTTGATGTTACAAAAGATTCTTGTACAGTTCAATATACAGATATTGGGACAAAATTATTCAGTGATAGCAGTTTTAAGATTGAAGAAGAGGAAGTACATATTAAGGATGAAAGTGAACTACTTTTAGAAGAAGTGAATAAGAACATTAAACAACTAGAGGGGAAGTCTCTCAAGATAGAGGAGAAACTTGATGTTACAAAAGATTCTTGTCCAGTTCAATATACAGATATTGGGACAAAATTATTCAGTGATAGCAGTTTTAAGATTGAAGAAGAAGAAATACACATTAAGGATGAAACTGAACAATGTTTAGAAGAAGTTGATAATAACAGCAAGAATTTTGAAGAGGGTGGTTGCCAACAATGTTGTACTAATGATGAAGAAAAATATAAGTCGAATATTTGTAAACATACATTCTCTCAAGAAGGCAATCGTGAAAGGCGTTTATTAGTGTACATAAGTGAAAAAATTTATGTGTGCGTTGTTTGCAAAAAAGCATTTACTCACAAAGTCAATCTAGATCAACATTTACTGATTCACTCTAATGTAAAGAAAATCAAGCGCAAATTTTGTGAAAAATCATTTACTCGCACGTCACATCTGAAAAGACATTTACTAATTCATTCCTGTGATAAGAATTTTAAATGCGGCGTTTGTAAAATATCGTTTACTTATAAATCATCTCTGAAAAAACATTTACTAATTCATTCTGGTGATAGGAATTTTAAATGCGACGTTTGTAAAAAATCGTTTACTCTGAAGGCACATCTAAAAAGACATTTACTAATTCATTCTGGTTATAAGAATTTTAAATGCGACGTTTGTAAAAAATCATTTACTTATAACTCACATCTGAAACAACATTTACTAATTCATTCTGGTGATAAATATTTTAAGTGCAACATTTGTGAAAAATCATTTACTCTGAAGTCACATCTGAGAAGACATTTACTAATTCATTCTGGTTATAAGAATTTTAAATGCGACGTTTGTAAAAGATCATTTACTCATAAGTCATCTATGAAAAGACATTTACTAATTCATTCTGGAGATAAGAATTTTAAATGCAACGTTTGTGAAAAATCATTTACTAGGAACTTAAATCTGAAAGAACATTTACGAATTCATTCCTGTGATAAGAGTTTTAAATGCGACGTTTGTAATGAATCCTTTACTGGGAACTCAAATCTGAAAGAACATTTACGAATTCATTTACGTGATGAGAATTTTAAATGCGACGTTTGTAAAAAATCCTTTACTTATAAGTCATCTCTGAAAAAACATTTACTAATTCATTCTAGTGTTAGGAATTTTAAATGCAACATTTGTGAAAAATCATTTACTCTGAAGTCACATCTGAACAGACATTTACTAATTCATTCTGGAGATAAGAATTTTAAATGCAACGTTTGTGAAAAATCATTTACTAGAAACTCAGGTCTGAAAGAACATTTACTAATTCATTCCTGTGATAAGAATTTTAAATGCGACGTTTGTAAAAAATCCTTTACTTATAAGTCATCTCTGAAAAAACATTTACTAATTCATTCTAGTGTTAGGAATTTTAAATGCAACGTTTGTGAAAAATCATTTACTCTGAAGTCACATCTGAGAAAACATTTACTAATTCATTCTGGTGATAAGAATTTTAAATGCAACATTTGTGAAAAATCATTTACTGGGAACTCAAATCTGAAAGAACATTTAAGAATTCATTCACGTGATGAGAATTTTAAATGCGACGTTTGTAAAAAATCCTTTACTTATAAGTCATATCTGAAAAAACATTTACTAATTCATTCTAGTGTTAGGAATTTTAAATGCAACATTTGTGAAAAATCATTTACTCTGAAGTCACATCTGAACAGACATTTACTAATTCATTCTGGAGATAAGAATTTTAAATGCAATGTTTGTGAAAAATCATTTACTAGAAACTCAAGTCTGAAAGAACATTTACTAATTCATTCTGGTGATAAGAATTTTAAATGCAACATTTGTGAAAAATCTTTTACTCTAAAGTCAACTCTCAAAGGACATTTACTAAGTCATTCTGGTCAGAAGAATTTTAAATGCGACGTTTGCAAAAAATCATTTACTCGGAAGTCAAATCTGAAAAAACATTTACTCAGAAGTCATCTCTGAGAAAACATTTACTGATCCATTCTGGTGATAAGAATTTTATATGCGACGTTTCTAAAAAATCATTTACTCAGAAGTCACGTCTAGAAGAACATTTACTAATTCATTTTGTCGATTTTTATATAAAATATTAAAGAAATTGTAAGAAAAAACATGTAATTAAATTTTATTTTTCTATGATTTTGTTTTATTTCATGAAATATAATTAAATTTATTCATTTATTAATAGTTATTTATGTAAGTTGAAACGCCAAAACTGTCTATTATAGTCGAGTCTGCAAATTGATAGCCAAGGCTAGCAAGCAGGCGAGACAATGGACAGTTTTTCGCCGAGGCGCATATTACTTTTTTTCGTCGACCTCTACAAAAACGTACTAATTTCCGAAAGAAAAATCTACCATTTTTGAAGGCAAGCATTTTTCGTCCGCTGTGGTTACTAGGATACGGCACGGTGCTCGCTTGGCCATTAGGATACGGCACAGTGCGAGTCATTTGAGGACGAAAAGTACTTGCCTTCAAAAATAGTTGACTGTTCATTCGGAAATTTCTTGTAGAGGTCGACGAAAAAATGTTTTTTCCTACGGCCACATAGGAAAGTACCTCTACTCCGACGGAAAGTGGTACTTTCCGCAAGTTTGTTTTATTATCAGATTTTTAACCAAAGTAGTTTTGCCATAATATCTAATGTGCCATCGAAAAAATCACCCTGTATAAATTTTGTCATTTTTGTAAAAAAAAAACAAATCCCGGAATCGAACCCAAGGTCTTCTCGATCATTTTAGCGCATCTACAAATAGTGACAGACACTATAACCACTAGCTAATACGGCATGACAGTAAATGGTTCTTATTTTAGATATCGTCGCTGCAGAGTGAAAACCACGTATGTCATTTTTTTATGAAAATGGTGTGATTGCTTAATAAGCTTGAAAACCTCCTAGCGCACTTCCTCACAAAACATTTTAATTCAAAAATACCTATAACGCCGTAAGTATCATAAGTAAATCGGTTTTTATTGCCTCCTGTAAAATTTACCTTTTCGAACATACGTGGTTTTCACTCTGCAGCGACGATATCCATATCTTGTAGGAATTTTTAACAATAAAAAGTTAATAAAAATTAAAAGTGTCTTGTGGTCTTTTAAGAGGGGCCTTGCCACTGCCGACCTCGTTTTCAGTTGGCAATACTGAATATGCATAAAAATTTGACGATTTTTTGGAGAGTTAATCTCGAGAACGGAATTTTTGTTTGTAGAAATATTTATACCCGTTATAGCTTATACCTTGGAATAGGACATCTCCTTTTTTGAGTCAATTTTAAGGATTAATAAAAAAGATATCAGCCATTTAGTGGAGGTGTGTTTTTGATAGTTTTGACAATTTGTGATCACCAATTTTAACGTGAAAAGGAGATGTCCTAAATGAAGGATACAGAATTAATTTCCGAGAATACCAATTCGCAAAACTTTATAATTTTTGAGATTAACTCTCCAGAAAAATTTTTTTTATATAAGTTGCCTATATCCCAGTAAGATTTTCTCTTTCCATAGTTCAGGCGTTTTCCGCCTGACACTTTGTGACAGTGGCGCTTTTTGGTTTTATTTTGAACGATGTATGCAACCAGTTTTACGAATACGAAGTTAGGAAGAAAGAAAGTTTAGATGTTTAGAACTGACATTTTAGGTTATGTTGGCTAATTTATTCGTGTGTTTTGCAATTTTTTTTAATGAGTAAATTAGTATTAACTAAAACCAGTTCTTCAATTTAAAGTATTTCAATTAATGCCGTATACCTCATGTAGAACATGTTTCACTTTAAAATTGGTGATCACAAATTGTCAAAAGCACACCTTCCACTAAATGATTAATATGTTTATTATTCTTTAACATTTGTTGAAAAATGGAGATGTCCTATTCCAAGGTGTAAGCTATAACGGGTAAAAATATTTCCACGAACAAAAATTCCATTCTCGAGAGGCTGTTCAAAAAATCTTCAATTTTTATGCATATTCGAAGGAAGTGTGAAAGTGTGCAAAATTAGTGATTAGTAATATGGAGAATGTGCAATTCAACTATAACAGTTTTTTGTGATTTTTATTCGTGCATTCAAAATAGTGTCTGCATAGTTGGGAATCACAGACATTTGCAGAAATTAATATTTACAGTATGTCTCACATATTAACCCGTCCATGGGACTCTTGATGTAGGTTTGTTACACACTTTATTTGCTATTATGTCTTTTGTCCATTGCTAAAAAGCAATGCAGTTTTTTCATAGTGTATTGTTTTGTTTTTGTTTTAGTGAATAACTGTAATTAGGTACTTTTAAATAAAGAAATAATTATTAATTGTTCAATTTATTTTCTTACAAAAATGATTTTATAATATTTAATGATTTACAATAAAGTTAACATTAAAGAAATGAGTTTACAATTAATACATGCAAGTATTAGAACTAAGAATCTGAAATAAATTTGTGATTAATAAATGCAAGTACTCGAACTGAAAATCTGAAATAAATTTATGATTAATAAATGCAAGTACTAGAAATAAGAATCTGAAATAAATATATGATTAATAAATGCAAGTACTCGGTACTAGAAATAAGATTCTGAAATAAATTTATGATTAATAAATACAAGTACTCAAACTGAAAATATGAAATAAATGCAAGTACTCGAACTGAAAATCTGAAATAAATTTATGATTAATAAATGCCCGCAACCTCTAAATTATCAATTACTAAAAAGCTGTTTTTCACTTTTTTAAAATAAATGTACATATTATATTTTCCATTTAAAATATTTTGGAATGTAATATAAAAACGCTTTTCATATAAATTCATATCGTATATTGATAATAAAGAAATATCTAGGTAGGTATTTTCGACACTGTTCTGATGCTGTGGTAAATAAAGTATAAAGTTTAGTATGGATACTAAATACGTGGTTTTTTGGGTAAAATTTTAAAGTAGGTTTATATTTGTATATTATTCTTATAGGAAAAATCACACTGAATACAATGGTGACATTAAAAAATTTGTAAATAGCCGTCTTCATTGTTAAAAGCGATGGTTTTTGGTGAGCATTTTAATTTTTCAACCCTTTTTTTTGGACTTTTTAACGAAAACAGTGACACGGACAAAAAAAATTTCAAGGGATGAAATATGAACAATTTATCGTAACCCATGGTTTAAGACTTGCAGCGATTTTTTATCTGTAACCGTTCAATTGTTATATACAAATTAATGTTCCAACATTAACAATTTTTTTTATAAAAGGACTTGCAGATAATTTATTGTGGTTACAATGTTGCATTTTGTTCATAGAACGCAGTTTTTTGTGTGGATAACTCATGTATTCTGCAATTGTTTAAACAAATAAATATTGATAAAAACATTTTGCGTTTGGGGCTGCCAATTATTTATTAATTCATTTTTTAAAAAAATTCTTGCTTCACCCTAAAGATTATACATTTATATAATTCTCAATTTTCGTATGAATCCATTCATGTTTAAATATTTTTTTTATGTTAGAAATATTATTTTCCGAGCTCCATTCCTATCTGATGTATTTAGTGAGATTAGTCGCGTGGCAGCGCTATTCATATTAAAATAAACGGATTTATACGAAAATAATTGAAAATTAATTAAATTAATAAAATATAAACTCTATTTTGATGCTAGAAAAAAAATAGTAAACAAAAAAAATGAAATTTCCTAAAAATAAAAAATAAAATTTCTGTCGTGGCTGAAGCCGGTATCGAACTCATGACAAATGGATTATTAGCGCTCTCTGCGACAAGACTAACCGTAAAAATAAAGAAAATTTATTCTCTCAGATTCCTTAGATATCCCAAATAATATATTATATTTTAATACTAGCAGCGCCACCTAGCATACAGGAGATTCACTGAAGTCTTAAGATATCTATCTCTCTTCATTATTGCAGAAAGACAGTGATAAAAGATAAAGATAAAGATGGGGATTTTTGGTGTTTGTACTTTGGCATACCTGTCGCGACGCCCCTCTTAAGTAATTTTGCACTAGATACTGATTAATTATTAAAACTAAAGAAGTTCCTTGAAATGGTTCGCATCAGCCTCTTTTCGATTTAATTTCTTGCACACATGTCAAATAATACATCGATATTTCTTGTATTTCCAATATTAAAATAAAAATTATCCATATTCAATGACTTAAGAGGGGCCTTGCCACTGCCGACCTCGTTTTCAGTTGGCAATACTGAATATGCATAAAAATTTGACGATTTTTTGGAGAGTTAATCTCGAGAACGGAATTTTTGTTTGTGGAAATATTTATACCCGTTATAGCTTATACCTTGGAATAGGACATCTCCTTTTTTGAGTCAATTTTAAGGATTAATAAAAAAGATATCAGCCATTTAGTGGAGGTGTGTTTTTGACAGTTTTGACAATTTGTGATCACCAATTTTAACGTGAAAAGGAGATGTCCTAAATGAAGGATACAGAATTAATTTCCGAGAATACCAATTCGCAAAACTTTATAATTTTTGAGATTAACTCTCCAGAAAAAAAAAATTTATGTAAGTTGCCTATATCCCAGTAAGATTTTCTCTTTCCATAGTTCAGGCGTTTTCCGCCTGACACTTTGAGACGGTGGCGCTTTTTGGTTTTATTTTGAACGATGTATGCAACCAGTTTTACGAATACGAAGAAAGTTTAGATGTTTAGAACTGACATTTTAGGTTATGTTGGCTAATTTATTCGTGTTTTGCAATTTTTTTTAATGAGTAAATTAGTATTAACTAAAACCAGTTCTTCAGTTTAAAGTATTTCAATTAATGCCGTATACCTCATGTAGGACATGTTTCACTTTTAAATTGGTGATCACAAATTGTCAAAAGCACACCTTCCACTAAATGATTATGTTTATTTTTTAAAATTTGTTGAAAAATGGAGATGTCCTATTCCAAGGTGTAAGCTATAACGGGTAAAAATATTTCCACGAACAAAAACTCCATTCTCGAGAGGCTGTTCAAAAAATCTTCAATTTTTATGCATATTCGAAGGAAGTTGTCAGTTTGAAAAATTAGTGATTAGTAATATGGAGAATGTGCAATTCAACTATAACAGTTTGTGATTTTTATTCGTGCATTCAAAATAGTGTCTGCACAGTTGGGAATCATAGACATTTGCAGAAATTAATATTTACAGTATGTCTCACATATTAACGCGTCCATGGGACTCTCGATGTAGGTTTGTTCCACATTTTATTTGCTATTATGTCTTTTGTCCATTGCTAAAAAGCAATGCAGTTTTTTCATAGTGTATTGTTTTGTTTTTGTTTTAGTGAATAACTGTAATTAGGTACTTTTAAATAAAGAAATAATTATTAATTATTCAATTTATTTTCTTACAAAACTGATTTTATAATATTTAATGATTTACAATAAAGTTAACATTAAAGAAATGAGTTTACAATTAATACATGCAAGTATTAGAACTAAGAATCTGAAATAAATTTGTGATTAATAAATGCAAGTACTCGAACTGAAAATCTGAAATAAATTTATGATTAATAAATGCAAGTACTAGAAATAAGAATCTGAAATAAATATATGATTAATAAATGCAAGTACTCGGTACTAGAAATAAGATTCTGAAATAAATTTGATTAATAAATACAAGTACTCAAACTGAAAATATGAAATAAATGCAAGTACTCGAACTGAAAATCTGAAATAAATTTATGATTAATAAATGCAAGTACTAGAACATGTAGATAGCTGGCAAGTACTAGAACATGTAGATAGCTGGCCAAGAATTTTCATTATGGTTTATAAGTCTAAAGATAGATATAATGTACCCATGCATTAAAAATATTAATTCACCTAATAATAACAAAACGGACACAAGAATTTCCTTGTTGTTATCTAGTTAAATTCTTGGTATGTAAAAACTCTATTTATGCAAATATTCTAATATTTCTTATCTGTCATATTCATCTGAAGAAATTATTCCAGGTTTTGAATTATTAGGTATATGATTTTAAATATATTTCTTCTTGGCTCAGGAAATGCTCTTCTAAATTTTCTTGTGTGAAATCCTCTTCAATATCCTCTGTATTTCCTTCTCGTGGAAAGTCATTGAGTTGGATGACCTCTTCTAAAATATCCTCTTGCAGAAAACTCTCATCTTGTCAGCTTCTTTCTTTCTTTCTGTAATTCTTTCTTGTGGGAATCCCTCTTTTTGGATGTTCTCTTCTGGGACGTTCGCATCTGGGACACTTTCTTCATTAAACCTAAGAAAATGTACATAATCAAAAAATTGAAATAAAAAGCTAGGTATATGAAAATTACTTTGACAGACTTTTGATTATGGGTACTTCATAGGAATAACTTATAAAAAATAAAACTTTATGAAAACTTACAATTCTTGTAATATTTCGTTGCAATCATTTGGGAATCCCTCTTCTTCGATGTTCTGTTCTTGGACACTTTTTTCATTAAATCTAGGAAAATGTACATAATCAAAAAATTGAAATAAAAAGCTTAATAACTTATAAAAAATATGGCTAAAACATAACTTTAGAAAACTTACGATTCTTCTAATATTTCTGTGGAAATGTCCCTGTTTTCTCTATTTTCTCTATTTTCCCAAGTGCACTTGTTCTTCTTTCTAGTTTTACGCGAACTTTGAGGCATCTTTGGATAATATCCTACCCTATATAAAAAATAATAAAAAAAAATTGTGTCTTTTTTCACAAAAATGAAAAGGGTGTCCTTTTTCACCGAGGAGGGTAAACAATCAGAATCTAAAACCTAAAAATACTGTTGTGTTCGTTTCACACCACTTTTGTACCGTAATAATGTAGCTCTAATGGAGATAAAAGCAAAAATGCAATATGCGTTAGGTGACCTGTTCAATCAGAAACCAACCAAATCACGACTAATAACAATAACTAAATTGTAAAATCACGTCACAAAACGGATGGAAAAACCGCCAAAAACATCACAAAACATTAGTTGCAAACATTTTCAAAGAATCCCCGCTCGAAGACACAATAAGAACTGCTTCGGCTCTTTGTCTAATCATTAAAATTAGTGTTATCTTATTTTATTTAAGAATTAGAGAGCGAAAACAAAGACAAAACAGCAAAAAACTAAAAACTGAAATGAAAAAACACACCAATGTTGCCATAATGCCCGCAACCTCGAAATTATCAATTACTAAAAAGCTGTTTTTCACTTTTTTAAAATAAATGTACATATTATATTTTCCATTTAAAATATTTTGGAATGTAATATAAAAACGCTTTTCATATAAATTCATATCGTATATTGATAATAAAGAAATATCTAGGTAGGTATTTTCGACACTGTTCTGATGCTGCGGTAAATAAATAAAGTATAAAGTTTAGTATGGATACTAAATACGTGTCACTGGTTTTTTGGGTAAAATTTTAAAGTAGGTTTATTGTTGTATATTATTCTTATATGAAAAATCACACTGAATACAATGGTGACATTAAAAAATTTATAAATAGCCGTCTTCATTGTTAAAAGCGATCGTTTGTGAGCATTTTAATTTTTCAACCCTATTTTTTGGACTTTTTAACGAAAATGGTGACACGGACAAAAAAAATTTCAAGGGATGAAACATGAACAATTTATCATAACCAATGGTTTAAGACTTGCAGCGATTTTTTATCTGTAACCGTTCAATTGTTATATACAAATTAATGCTCCAACATTAACAATTTTTTTTTATAAAAGGACTTGCAGATAATTTATTGTGGTTACAATGTTGCATTTTGTTCATAGAACGCAGTTTTTTGTGTCGATAACTCATGTATTCTGCAATTGTTTAAACAAATAGATATTGATAAAAACATTTTGCATTTGGGGCCGCCAATTATTTATTAATTCATTTTTTAAAAAAATTCTTGCTTCACCTTAAAGATTATCCATTTATATAATTCTCAATTTTTGTATGAATCCATTGATGTTTAAATATTTTTTTTATGTTAGAAATATTATTTTCCGAGCTCCATTCCTATCTGATGTATTTAATGAGATTAGTCGCGTGGCAGCGCTATTTGTATTAAAATAAACGGATTTATACGAAAATAATTGAAAATTAATTAAATTAATAAAATATAAACTCTATTTTGATGCTAGAAAAAAAATAGTAAACAAAAAAATGAAATTTCCTAAAAATAAAAAATAAAATTTCTGTCGAGGCTGAAGCAGGTATCGAACTCATGACAAATGGATTATTAGCGCTCTCTGCGACAAGGCCAATCGTGAAAATAAAGAAAATTTATTCTCTCAGATTCCTTAGATATCCCAAATAATATATTATATTTTAATACTAGCAGCGCCACCTAGGATACAGGAGATTCACTGAAGTCTTAAGATATCTATCTCTCTTCATTATTGCAGAAAGACAGTGATAAAAGATAAAGATAAAAATGGGGATTTTTGGTGTTTGTAGTTTGGCATACCTGTCGCGATGCCCCTCTTAAGTAGGCAATAAATTCTGATAATTTTTTACTAACTATAGTAACCAATCAAATTACTTAATTTAGAGTCATGTGTCAAATTTCATCCAATCAGCTATGGATTACAGCGATAACACCCTACATGTGGTGTTTTCAGTTTGGTGTTTTCAACAAGTCAAGTTTTTGATTAAAAATTAATTAAACGTCAAACTGACAACTAGTTTAAAAATGTTTAAATCTACAAAGTAAAAAATTATCTTATCGAATACCCCTCGGGCCTTGATAAATCCTCAAAATTTTGTCATAGAGAATCCTTCAAGCGTGTTGCTTAAGGATAATAGCCCTCGGCCTTCGGCCTCGGGCTATTATCAAGCAACACGCTTTCAGCATTCTCTATGACAAAATTATCTCGGTATTATCAAGGCCCTAGGGGTATTACTATTGATAATACTGATTTATAAATAAATTATTCTTGCCGGTACAAAGTTGATCCCCTATAGTCAGGCAACTCAATATACACTTTTAAATATTTACATATACCTATATTTTAGTAGTCACTGAAGGTTTTCACCTCCGATTTCGTTGAACCTCCAGCGATTTTCATGAAAATTGGTGAGTTGTTAGAGGATACGTCAAGAAACAAAAGTGACATGGTACCAATTTGCGCTTTTACTCTAGGGGTGGAAATTATTTTATTAAAAATAACCCCAGGCATCGATAGAGGTTCCAATTCTAAGCAAATTTTGTTGTATAAAGTTAAATCAATACTTTTTGAGTTATTAAAGATTAAATATTTTTCATAAATAACTCAAAAACTATAAGTTTTTACAGAAAAGTTGTCATTACCAAAATTGAAGCTAATAAAAAATCGAATAAATTCCTTACTTGAAAAACCTTTTAATATTAATTCAAAGTGAGTTATAGGTAATTGAATGTATATTTTTTTCGGCGAGTACTCAAATCTAAGTATTCAAGCTTAAATAACGGGAAAACGATTATAAAATATACTACTGAACACTTTTCAAAGTACTTAGAAACACCTAGAAGAAGTTGATACCATCAAAATTAAGCAAGTTATGATGAAAATAAGAGGACCCTTAGGAAAAAGTGAAAAATAAAACATACGCCATTTCCACAAAAATTAAAATTTATAGTAATCCCTATAAGACTTTCTTTATTTTAGCATATTTTTGAAAAAACTTCAAAAATACTCGATATACGTAAAAAATGATAGAGAACGAAATTTGAGTTTTTTTAACAAAGATTTTACTTTTTTTATTTTTGTAGGATAAAAAATAGCCGAGATAGAAACATTTAAAGCCTAAATTTTACTGCGAGAACCATGTAAACGGGGCCCTTTAACCTTTTCTTCTAAAAAATAAGGGATTTAAAAGATTAAATTTAATACGATAGCCCTTGAAATTACTTTCAAATGGTTTTTGGATGAACCTGATATCATAAAAATTAACGGAGTTATTGTAAAAAAACCAATAACATTTTTTTGGAAAAAATTTTGGAGCAGAGATTTTGTATGTATATATAGGAAAAAAGATAGATAGTAAGAAGTAGACGTGTCGATAGGTATATGCTCACAAAATATACATGTGTGGGTGTGTGTATGTATATTTTATTTTGAAGATGGAAAAAGTGAAAGGAATTCTGTACATCACAAATTTTCCATTATTTTTATGACAAGGGGTAGTTTTTAAGGGTGGAAAATTTCGCAATAAATAAATAAAGATTTTAATACTCGGTAATAAATGAGATTTCAATTCAATAATGTATTATTCAAATGATTAAAGTTTCTTGAAACCAATTTTTTCAATGATTCTGCTTTAAGGGGGTGGTTTTTAAGGGTTCAAATTTCACAGTCAACCAAAAATTATATCATAAACATTAAACAAACTTTTGTGTAATGTTAATATGCGATTTCATATTTGAGAAATATAAAAAATGATTTTTTCATGATTTTCGATTTAAGGGGTGGTTGCTATAAGGGTTGAAAAATTAATTAAAATCATAAATCATGCATATAAATGTTGAAAAATATTTATTTTATTTAATTAAACCAGATTACTTACGCCAGAATGCTTAAATCTGCATTTTTAACAAAAGGGGTGGATTTCACCCCTAAAATGCAAAAAGCGCAAGTCGAGCATGTCATTTTTTAAGTTGAGGGTAAAATATTCTCAATCCCAAATTTTCATGCAAATCGATGGAGGTTCACCGAAATCGGAGGTAGTAGTTGATTTTTACCTTCATTCACTGTAATATTTGTATTTATTCTACTACTTACATTATTTATAATATAAACTAAACTAAATACACAAATAAAACTATCACATTTCACAATGTTTGGTAAAATTATCACGTGGTCGTAGGAAAAATAGTGTACATTACTTGAGAGAAAGTGATTTTTCACACTCGTGTAGTTATAAATTGACCTCCAAAGTGTCAATGTACTGTAACATTACAATAAAAATTCCAAAACTACATAACTAATAATTTTTATTAGAACTTTTAAAACACTTCTTATAGTTAGAGAGATGACGACCAAAACCATGTTTCATAGGACCCCGGCTGAAACCGTATAAAATCGATAGATTATATATGATCCTAGAGCCTACCGGTGAGTATTAACATCCAGAAGTGTAGCATATTCGCGCGGGGCCATTTCTGCTGTGTTAAAATGGTCATATGATATATGTACCATTTTTTTTTATTTTTGAATTCAGCATCAAATTTTGAACAAAAAAATATAAACATACCACATACCACAAGTGCCATGTTTAACAGTTTCCGAGATATTTGAGATTTTTGTAAAAACTTATGAAAAACACGCATTTACTTTAACTTTCGTATCTGGCTTAGTTGTTAAGTTATTAATTTCAAATTTTATATTCTTCTAGCATACGGTGAAACGTCAAATGCGATATTTTATACAAGGTGTCTAGAACGGAGCGTCAAATGTCAATATTTTCAATTCTCAATAAGTCTATAATTTCAAAAGAAACACCCTGTATTTTATTATCACGTCTGAATCAGTTTTTTATTCTCTTTCGATCTGTATTAGCATCCCCTATACTTAAAGTTACGTATTTCTGAGTTGTTATAATTTGGAGATATTACAACTTTATCGAAAATTTTTCTGATTGACTATATGCTACATTAGATTTTTCTGAAATCATTTTTTTCGACATCTGGGCAATGTATTCAATCATTTATGACCAATTTCAGAAACAGAAGGGGTCCTATGAAACACATAGGTCATATTTTTCGACATTTTTGAAAATGCGCTCAGATCAGACGCTACGCGGAAAATTTCTGAAAATCGAATTTTCGCGTACAGGGTCATATAAACTATCGATTACATGTGGTTTTAGCCGGGGTCTTATGAGGCAAAAATCTTGGTCGTCATCTCTCTAACTATTACTATTGAAAATTCGTTATTGAGACGAGCACAACTCTGAAGCGACACCACCGGTATTAATTTGAACCTTCACGAAAAGCATAATTTTGTTTATTTACCTGCAAGTCGAACGTGTGTTTTGATTTTGTGCTTCGTGTATTTTGCTGTTATTTGTTAGTTAAACGTTAAAAATGCCCAATAAAAATAATACAAACTATTGCGTTTATGGGTATACCTCTAGGAAATCTAAAAATCCGGAATTACACTTTCATTATGATCCACCCAAGAAGCAACAAAAAAGGTGTCATCGAGGGAGTTGATCGTCGTAAATTCCGGAAAAAGTGTAATCAATTTTAAATCTGAAGATTATATTACAAAATCAGGTAAGATAAAGATTAGCATTTCTGAGATTATTTCTTCATTACTACTGAAATGTTTTTAGGAATTATTTCAAACAAAATAGCACCCAAGTA
This sequence comes from Crepidodera aurea, assembly GCA_949320105.2. Taxonomy (NCBI): domain Eukaryota; kingdom Metazoa; phylum Arthropoda; class Insecta; order Coleoptera; family Chrysomelidae; genus Crepidodera; species Crepidodera aurea. The sequence continues at coordinate 22,631,811 of OX439479.2, read as the reverse complement.
GTGCAAAAAGTGTGTGCCATCACATCATTTGCCCAGTAAGCCACTTGATGTTAAAACCATTAAATGTGCAAGGAATGATGGTTTGTTAGAAGACAGCAAAGTGTTGCCTATAAACTAAGTAAACTTGTCCTTACAAACTGTCGAAACTGTGTACAGTTGTACTTTTATATATGTAAACTTAAAATCTAATTAGGTGTGCACATCATTGCTGATATTTCAACTTATCATTTTTCTAAAGGTAATATTCAGTAAAATAAAACCTTTGTCACATCATAATTTTAAAAATACCATTATTATGTTCCCCTCTTGTACACCACCTGTTTTCAATAATTATACAGTTACAATTAGTAATGAATTATTATAATAAAATGTTAAATACTACTAAAACTGAATAATTCAAAGTTAGTTTTGAACTTATGTTAAAATAAGGGATTAAAAAATATACATTTTGTGTTTATTTTGAAAAAAACAAAGTAGATAAACGAAATAAAAAATTTTGCAACATACATTTGATGGCCTATGAAGTGTTTTAAGCCAAGAAAAAAATTTCTTAATTTTTTATATTTTAATTTGATATTGATTTAAAAAATAATTTTGAAACAAGGAATAGGATATATTTTACCATAAATCAATCAAAAGTAGGTTCTTAGAAATCATTTTTTATTTAAGTCACTTTTACAATTACAATTATACAATTATTATGCTGAAAAAATTGAAATAAAATTTATCAGCAGAAAACTGTTGTATGTTTCTTTGGCATATGATTTAGCTCCCTTCCAATATCATTCTATATTAGTAGAGGTGAAGATGATAATACCTCTAGGCTATATTCATCCTGAAACACAAAAAAAGCACACAGAAACAGAAGTAAACAATAAATTTCTGAAAAACGTAAGATATGCTACATAAATAACCTCAATTTTAGAATAACGATACAAAAAACAGGTTCAATTGAGTCTAAATACTTACATGTACAGGTATATTATGGTAATTTCCAAATCAAAAACCTCAAACAATCACAAAAAGTCTTAAAATACTACAAATAAACCATTCACTCAGTATAACTTAAGAGGGGCCTTGCCACTGCCGACCTCGTTTTCAGTTGGCAATACTGAATATGCATTAAAATTTGACGATTTTTTGGAGAGTTAATCTCGAGAACGGAATTTTTGTTTGTGGAAATATTTATACCCGTTATAGCTTATACCTTGGAATAGGACATCTCCTTTTTTGAGTCAATTTTAAGGATTAATAAAAAAGATATCAGCCATTTAGTGGAGGTGTGTTTTTGACAGTTTTGACAATTTGTGATCACCAATTTTAACGTGAAAAGGAGATGTCCTAAATGAAGGATACAGAATTAATTTCCGAGAATACCAATTCGCAAAACTTTATAATTTTTGAGATTAACTCTCCAGAAAAAAAAAATTTATGTAAGTTGCCTATATCCCAGTAAGATTTTCTCTTTCCATAGTTCAGGCGTTTTCCGCCTGACACTTTGAGACGGTGGCGCTTTTTGGTTTTATTTTGAACGATGTATGCAACCAGTTTTACGAATACGAAGAAAGTTTAGATGTTTAGAACTGACATTTTAGGTTATGTTGGCTAATTTATTCGTGTGTTTTGCAATTTTTTTTAATGAGTAAATTAGTATTAACTAAAACCAGTTCTTCAATTTAAAGTATTTCAATTAATGCCGTATACCTCATGTAGGACATGTTTCACTTTAAAATTGGTGATCACAAATTGTCAAAAGCACACCTTCCACTAAATGATTAATATGTTTATTATTCTTTAAAATTTGTTGAAAAATGGAGATGTCCTATTCCAAGGTGTAAGCTATAACGGGTAAAAATATTTCCACGAACAAAAATTCCATTCTCGAGAGGCTGTTCAAAAAATCTTCAATTTTTATGCATATTCGAAGGAAGTGTGAAAGTGTGCAAAATTAGTGATTAGTAATATGGAGAATGTGCAATAACAGTTTTTTGTGATTTTTATTCGTGCATCCAAAATAGTGTCTGCATAGTTGGGAATCACAGACATTTGCAGAAATTAATATTTACAGTATGTCTCACATATTAACCCGTCCATGGGACTCTTGATGTAGGTTTGTTACACATTTTATTTGCTATTATGTCTTTTGTCCATTGCTAAAAAGCAATGCAGTTTTTTCATAGTGTATTGTTTTGTTTTTGTTTTAGTGAATAACTGTAATTAGGTACTTTTAAATAAAGAAATAATTATTAATTGTTCAATTTATTTTCTTACAAAAATGATTTTATAATATTTAATGATTTACAATAAAGTTAACATTAAAGAAATGAGTTTACAATTAATACATGCAAGTATTAGAACTAAGAATCTGAAATAAATTTGTGATTAATAAATGCAAGTACTCGAACTGAAAATCTGAAATAAATTTATGATTAATAAATGCAAGTACTAGAAATAAGAATCTGAAATAAATATGATTAATAAATGCAAGTACTCGGTACTAGAAATAAGATTCTGAAATAAATTTATGATTAATAAATACAAGTACTCAAACTGAAAATATGAAATAAATGCAAGTACTCGAACTGAAAATCTGAAATAAATTTATGATTAATAAATGCAAGTACTAGAACATGTCGATAGCTAGCTGGCCAAGAATTTTCATTATGGTTTATAAGTCTAAAGATATATATAATGTACCCATGCATTAAAAATATTAATTCACCTAATTAGAATGCCTTGGTCAATACTGTCAACAAAACGGACACAAGAATTTCCTTGTTGTTATCTAGTTAAATTCTTGGTATGTAAAAACTCTATTTATGCAAATATTCTAATATTTCTTATCTGTCATATTCATCTGAAGAAATTATTCCAGGTTTTGAATTATTATATGATTTTAAATTTATTTCTTCTTGGCTCAGGAAGTGCTCTTCTAAATTTTCTTGTGTGAAATCCTCTTCTGTATTTCCTTCTCGTGGAAAGTCATTGAGTTGGATGACCTCTTCTAAAATATCCTCTTGCAGAAAACTCTCATCTTGTCAGCTTCTTTCTTTCTTTCTGTAATTCTTTCTTGTGGGAATCCCTCTTTTTGGATGTTCTCTTCTGGGACGTTCGCATCTGGGACACTTTCTTCATTAAACCTAAGAAAATGTACATAATCAAAAAATTGAAATAAAAAGCTAGGTATATGAAAATTACTTTGACAGACTTTTTATTATGGGTACTTCATAGGAATAACTTATAAAAAATAAAACTTTATGAAAACTTACAATTCTTGTAATATTTCGCTGCAATCATTTGGGAATCCCTCTTCTTCGATTTTCTGTTCTGGGACACTTTCTTCATTAAATCTAGGAAAATGTACATAATCAAAAAATTTAAATAAAAAGCTTAATAACTTATAAAAAATATGGTTAAAACATAACTTTAGAAAACTTACGATTCTTCTAATATTTCTGTGGAAATGTCCCTGTTTTCTCTATTTTCCCAATTCAATCGCGCTGCTGCAGTGCACTTGTTCTTCTTTCTAGTTTTACGCGAACTTCGAGGCATCTTTGGATAATATCCTACCCTATATAAAAAATAATAAAAAAAAATTGTGTCTTTTTTCACAAAAATGAAAAGGGCGTCCTTTTTCACCGAGGAAGGTAAACAATCAGAATCTAAAACCTAAAAATACTGTTGTGTTCGTTTCACACCACTTTTGTACCGTAATAATGTAGCTCTAATGGAGATAAAAGCAAAAATGCAATATGCGTTAGGTGACCTGCTCAATCAGAGACCAACCAAATCACGAATAATAACAATAACTAAATTGTAAAATCACGTCACAAAACGGATGGAAAAACCGCCAAAAACATCACAAAACATTAGTTGCAAACAAATAGCCGTCTTCATTGTTAAAAGCGATGGTTTTTGTTGAGCATTTTAATTTTTCAACCCTTTTTTTTGGACTTTTTAACGAAAACAGTGACACGGACAAAAAAAATTTCAAGGGATGAAACATGAACAATTTATCATAACCCATGGTTTAAGACTTGCAGCGATTTTTTATCTGTAACCGTTCAATTGTTATATACAAATTAATGTTCCAACATTAACAATTTTTTTTATAAAAGGACTTGCAGATAATTTATTGTGGTTACAATGTTGCATTTTGTTCATAGAACGCAGTTTTTTGTGTCGATAACTCATGTATTCTGCAATTGTTTAAACAAATAGATATTGATAAAAACATTTTGCGTTTGGGGCTGCCAATTATTTATTAATTCATTTTTTAAAAAAATTCTTGCTTCACCCTAAAGATTATACATTTGTATAATTCTCAATTTTCGTATGAATCCATTCATGTTTAAATATTTTTTTTATGTTAGAAATATTATTTTCCGAGCTCCATTCCTATCTGATGTATTTAGTGGGATTAGTCGCGTGGCAGCGCTATTCATATTAAAATAAACGGATTTATACGAAAATAATTGAAAATTAATTAAATTAATAAAATATAAACTCTATTTTGATGCTAGAAAAAAAATAGTAAACAAAAAAAATGAAATTTCCTAAAAATAAAAAATAAAATTTCTGTCGTGGCTGAAGCCGGTATCGAACTCATGACAAATGGATTATTAGCGCTCTCTGCGACAAGACTAACCGTGAAAATAAAGAAAATTTATTCTCTCAGATTCCTTAGATATCCCAAATAATATATTATATTTTAATACTAGCAGCGCCACCTAGCATACAGGAGATTCACTGAAGTCTTAAGATATCTATCTCTCTTCATTATTGCAGAAAGACAGTGATAAAAGATAAAGATAAAGATGGGGATTTTTGGTGTTTGTAGTTTGGCATACCTGTCGCGACGCCCCTCTTAATGCACTATTTACCAAAAATTACGCGTTTCGTGTGAACAGCTGATCGACATGTGGCGCCGCCATCGGTAATTATTTGTCTCAATAGTCAAGTTATAATGAAGTTCTTCAAGTGCCATGTTGACCAGTTATGTTGGCAGCACTAGTGCATTGGAATGTCAGTTTCTTTTCAACAGTAGATATGGAACTTAAAAACATCGAGTAGTCGATATCCATCCCTTAAAGCCGGTCCGACACAACTCGCGATTACCATTTGATATTTAGAGATTGTATGGTTTTATGGCGGTCACGTGTATTTTTAATTTTAGTAGATATCTTATATCTTACCTCGGTAAGAAACAATTATTCTATTTATAAGTTTGCTTCTTACAAATCTCATGGCTTTATCGAGCCGTTTTACTTTTTTGCCCTGCAGAAAAATATATTTGGTACATATTTAAACCAACATGTAATCTGGTAACAATACGGCCAGCACATTCTGTTATCAAAATAATAAGTTTTAAAATATTCGATAAACTCGTATGTGTCAGGGTGTCAGACACTGCACAAAATGTTTCTATCATTTTCTCAAATGCTAACGATTCTATTTTCCACGGCCTTGGAGACAAGCAATCGTGATTCCACTTCCATTTCACATTTTGAGATGATAATGGTTTGCATTCAATGTAATACATTTAACTATTTTGCAATTATATTGCAAATTTTGATACTGGAAAATCATAATCCTAAAGCTTATAATGAATTACGCCCAATAAGCCTCCTCCCATTAATATCGAAAATTTTGGAGCGTGCTGCTTATCTTTAAATCTATGAATGAATACCTTAGTGTAAATAATATCAGTCAGGTTTCCAAAAAGAACTAAGTACCACAACGGCTCTTTCATACCTAACATTCTTAATAGTATTGATAAAAAGAAAGCTGGTATTCTAGTCCTTTTAGATTTCAGCAAAGCTTTTGATACAATAAACCATAGACTTCTTATTGCTAAGTGCTCTTATTACGGGTTTGACCAAATTTCGTTGTATTTTATAAAGACTTATTTGAGCAATCGATCCCAACTTGTCAAAGTTAATAACCAGATGTCGACATCAGTCAAAATACAGTCCGGAGTACCACAGGGTTCAGTTCTTGGGCCACTGTTATTCTTATTATATACGCCTGATTTGTGTAAACATATCAACAATTGTGCCATTCAATTTTTTGCAGATGACACACAACTGTTCTTTGATTTCCATGCAACAGACTGTAATTGCAAAAATGAAAAAAGTTAATTAATTATTTCTCGAGAGGCAGTGGAGATGGGGCCACAATTTTTTGTAAATAAAAAGGGTAGTACTACCTTTTTTTTTCATAAATGCGGACTTGGAGCGCAAAACAAAAAATGGATAATTTTTTCTCGCGATTTTAGGCATGAAGACGGGGGTTGGGGAAAATTTTTTTTTTTATCTTTCGTTTGAGCCCCGCAGTAACTCAATTCGGTAATTAGGAAAGGAGCTAGAGGCCGGTAAAGTATTTGCTGCATAGCGGGAGAACGGAGAGGATTAGGGGTTTCTAATAGGGCTCAAAGGAAAGACGAGAAAATTTCCTAACTATATATTCATTTTATTATTTTACTATGTCCGTATCTTGCCCGCCCGCGCGAGTTACAAATGGAACAACTGGACGATAACGGCAGCCGAGTAACAGACCGTTTTACCTCTCACGGGCGGGCAAGATACGGACATGGTAAAATAATAAAATGAATATGTAGTTAGGGAATTTTCTCGTCTTTCTTTTGAGCCCTATTAGAAATCCCTACTCCCTCTCCGTTCTCCCGCTATACAGCAAATACTTTGCCGGCCTGTAGCTCCCTTCCTAATTATCGAATTGAGTTGCTCCGAGGATCAAATGAAAGATAAAAAAAATGCCGTCGAGGTGAAAAATGTTTTTTTCCCAACCCCCGTATTCATGCCTAAAATCGCGAGCAAAAAATTATCCATTTTGTATTTTGCGCTCCAAGCCCCCATTTGTGAAAAAAAGTGGTACTATTTTTTAGCGGATGAAAACGTGAACCATTTGAGCCTAGGCTGGTTGCGTTATCTCAATTAGTAAGGAAGTTACAAGCGTTTCAATAATATTTGTTTTTTCCCCATATCTCCCCGCTACTTGTCCCACCACCCCCACCCCCTCCGGCACCAAAAAGTACTCGTTATTACCCTATTATTCACAAAAACTTGTGGCCCCCATCTCCACTGCCTCTCGAGAAATAATTAATTAACTTTTTTCATTTTTGCAATTTCAAATCACGATATTTCGCGAACTAATTGAGTTATCGGGTTAAGGTTGGAACTAAATTACGTGTTTTGTCAGGCTCTTCAATTTTTGTAAGAACATTTCTTTTGTGGGATCAAACCCGGCTGAGATTGGTTGGAAAACCCGTTTTCAAGTTCTTTAGATAGAGGATTTCCCCCTCCCCCACCGCCGCCTGGGTTGAAAATTCCATGCAGGAATGATGGGGGATCGATTGGGAAAAAAAATTTCACGATTTCACGATCAGTCTGTTTTCGAGCCGTTTTTTCCGCCAGATCTACTCCATTAATTACACTGCTACATATAATAGTCCAGTTATTAGGTATTTTTTGCGTGCAAAAGGTCGCGGAGTTTTGAAAATCGGCAGGAATGCAGTCTTAGGTGTCTTTAATGTGAACTTAATTTTGCGACCTCACTTGACCGCGGCTCGCGCCGCCATCTTGAAAACATGGCGCCCACAATCAGTTTTTTGCTGATATTTCGTTTACTGTACGTTTTAGAAAAAAAAATCACGAATAGAAAATTGAAGACGATAAAATTTTCTACAAAATTGCTGTTATACATTTTTTTTTGTCAAAATAATACTTTCTGAGTTACAGTGCCGAACACTAGGGTGAATTTTTCAAAATATAATCTGCATTTACATGTTACTTTTTAGACAATATGTATAAATTAGCGTACCTAAAGTTATTTAGTGCAGTGAAATAATGCAATACATAGATACATAAAGCATATTATATGATATAGTATTTGAAATAAACAGAAGCGGCAAGATGATGGTATTCACCAAACTCTCAGATTATTCCCATTCCAAACAATTTTCGTAGTCTTCCATGGTATTTTATTGATTTTCGGTTCACATTAATTCCTATTTTACTGTAACGTACATGGAATTCACTCATTCCTTAGACAATGAAATATGTGTCGTATAAATATGACAATATATTACACTGTACCAAAATATTCCAAATGGTACGCCACTGTATCATAGTACGCTATTGCCCCACCGACATAACCTTAAACTAGACGGCTAATATCCATATTCCCACCACACAAGAAACTCATCCAATTGAACATTCCGAAAACGTCTCTGCGCAATGCGCAATGGACACCAGTACGTCTAATATCTGGGTTTCGGTTCTCGAGCTTTGCCGATTCGAGGAGACGAGACTATTGTTTTCTGTTCATAGGCGTCCACTGTTCTGTTTGGTGTTTAACCGATATTCGATAGAGAAATAGTGAATTTATTGTAAAAATGAACTATTTTGTACTTTGGTGTAAGAACCGTTCAACAAACCATCCCAAAGGTGTTATGTTTCATAGGTAAGTCAATATAAGAAACACAATAAAATTGTTATATACCATGCATCTATTCAACAACTTTGATTCACACACATTTATTATACCAAAAAGTAATTATTTTACGCGAACAAATGTTTATTTGCTTCACAATGATATTTTAGAATACCTGAGGACCAACGTAATGAATGGTTGAAAGCAATCGGAAGACCTTTAGAACCGCTTCCGCACTCGTCAACAAGAATATGTTCAGAGTATTTTGCTTCAGAAAGTTATTTCAATGATATAAATTGAGGATACTATATGTCTTACTCGAACGATACAGCTATTTATACCTATACTATACTATTTTATAAAAAACATCCTGTTCTCACAAATAATAATATTTCCAATCAGTAAATGAAAACTCCAACCTAAATCCTAAATTGTTTTCATCATTCCACTTATTTTCGTTCTAGACCCAATCATTTTACCTAAGGTACGCCAACGTCGGAACATAGGCTTTAAGGTTATGTCGGTGAATATGACAAACACAATGCGCATGCATTATGGACACCAGTCATCCTCGTAATTGATCAATTTTTATCATATGGCATTAGCCGTCTAGTTTAAGGTTATGTCGGTGTATTGCCCCTTCACTCCTCTAATACCAAACAAACATTGCATGATGCCGTATCTAGCTAAGCATATATCAACTAAGCAATAAATAGGAGTGTCTATTGATATTCTATACGGTTGTTAATTACATGACTAATTAAGCAACCAACAATCCATAGAAGTAAAAGCTAAATAAAAAAAAATAAAATTATCATTTCATGGAAATGTAATAATAATTAGAGGTAGTAATTTTCTCGTTGACTAAGGTTTTTTTAAGGGGGTTCTATACCCTCCGCCATATTGGAAATGCTAATGTTAAAATTGCGGGCTTAATATACTCAACAAAAAAAAATATTTTTTTGTACCCGAGCTTATCATTCATCGTAGATTGGCGGATTATCACTTTTTTATATACATAAAAAAATATAAAAAAAAGTCATATACGTATACATAAGTTATCATCCGCCGTTCTTCATTTGCCACTGAACAACTTTTATATTTACCATTTTTGAAAAAAGTAAGTAGTTTTTTCTAAAATTGAACATTGCGTCAAAATCTCAGAGGGTACCGGGAGGTGCTGCCCCCCTCTTTTAAAGCAATTAAAAATTAAAATTTTACCAGAAGATTTATATTTCGAAAGGTTTGTCTTGTGTGTAGCGGCTCCCGGGACCTCTCGCATTACGCTCATGCTCTGTCGGAGTTTTACAGAATCCTGGCCAATCAGAAAAGGTCATTGTGCGGCGAAACCCGAATTTGAGTTTCGTTAAGAAGAAATGTTTGCCGCAAGACAAAAAATAAAAAAATGGTGAAATTGAGGTAAGTAAATGTCTATTTATGTATTCTATAGACCATTCCAGAACACGTGACTTTGACAGGTCGGCCATATTTGCTGGGCGGCATACAAACAATTATTCTGATTGCATTTATTTACGTTGGATTGTTGTGTTGACTTGTGTTTTTTTAATGTCTTTTATGATTCATTTTTAATTAAATCTTGCGAAGCAGTTACTATTTACGTCTTAGTGGTGATATTAAGTGCCGGTACGATTTTAAAATTCGAATTATAGATGATATTGACCCTTATGTGTTAGGTTATGTTATAGTGATTGTTCTTTGGACATAATGAATTTGCCAAATACTACAATTATTTCAGTTTGCAAGCCTATAAGCAGTAAGAGGCCGGAGCTGTTCATAGTATTTTAGCCAAATTGTGAAAATTGTGTTTAAATAATACAAATAAAACAAATTGTAAATCTTAGATGTTTATATATTCATACAATAAAATAAATTATGAAAAAAAAAATAATTCAATGGTATTTACGAGGAACACATATTTATAAATGCACTACACACTACTACAATTTTGTCCAATGCAGTATATAACCATCTCTTTTATGAAAAATCTTATTTTTTTCTTAAAGACCATGAATTCGTACAGTGGGAATATTACGTGTATTTTCCAAATCAGTGGGATGTAGTTGATTTCTTGACTTTGTAAAGGCTGGTATATTTAAATTGGCACCTAATATTTGTAGAGAATCTTGAATTAAAAATCTCTGTCGGCAAAAACAATATCATCTGGTACACAATTAAATTTAAAAACCACAGTTTCCTGTCAAAAATTTGTCACTAGTGTTTTTAACAGCAGCAAATATGGCCGATCTGTCACCTACGTCATCCTGGAATGGTCTATAGAAATCTAATTTCCATCCACGACCGAAAATGCTACGTCTAGATGTTGTCGTACACAGATGTATTAAATGCTACCTAACAATTTCTTCAGAGGGGCGGTTACGGCGAAAACGTAAGGGGCGAAGATTTCGAGGTTATGTATGAAATTAACAGAGCTGATGGGTATAGAACACTCTTAACAAATAATTATTTGAGTATTTGTTTTTCTTATTGAAAGATATGTTTACCTTTATTTTAAAAGTATTGTCACAAATCCCAAATATAATTAAAATAATTTCGGAAAAATAAGAGATAAAGTCAAAACCTTTTAAGAATTTTATTTACCAAAATTATTTCATTTAAACTTAGTTACATAATATAAAAGAAATAGATTGCCTAATTGAAAGACTATTACAGAGACAAATGTAGGACAACTTATTGAATCTATGAACTCTACAACTGTCAGCGAAATTTTCATAGAAACCCTTTGCGACGAGAAAGGATAGACAGTCAGTTGTTGGCTGGGTGGCCGAAAAGGTTTCTGAAAGAGAAGTGATCGGCCAAAGTAAAAAGTAGCGTTCTTTACCTGCCGTCAGAAAAGTTAAGGTTTGAAGAGTACAATAAAATAATAAGTAGGTGAAGATTGTAGTCCGGCGTTTGAGAAAAAGCCAAAATAAACCCTCTAATAACCAAAGAATAAATTTGGAATTGTGACAGGCCCTTAGCACACGATGTTTAGGTAAGCAATTATTATTAATCTTTATTTAACTTGTGTATATATTTAAAGGGTGACCTATAATAAAAGTGTTTTTAACGTCTCGTGTTTTATTTCTCAAGGTGAGTGATGGTATTGTGACGTAATAATTGCTAAGTATTCGAGGACAGACGTTTTTATCCCTCGTAGACTGAAAGGGCGGTTGGACTTCGTGGCAGTATCATCATAATAAAACATTTGCTTATACATTTTTCAAGAAATTTATTTTGATTTGGGTACAAATACAAAAAAAAATTGAATTATAATTATAAATTTGCTAAGTATTATACTACATCCTACATACTGGAGTACACCACTAGAACCGACATTGCTGAAAGAAGAGTCTCCCTCACAAAGAAAATGATAAGTAAAATTTTATATGTACCCTATTGTTGACAAGATTCCAACATGATTATTCAACGACTTAACAATTAATTATATAAAAAAATGAGTATAATAAGAATACGAATATAAATGCGCCTCTGAAAATACTTAAGGTTCTTTGGTAATTGCCTTGATCCAAGAGCACTGAAGCTGTACCAATCTGAGTGGATACGTCACTTTGCAATATCTGCTTCAACTGCTCGACTTTTGAAAAGTTACTATGTACTGCAGCAACTACTAACGTTTTGTTCTCTCTATTACGAGCACTCATCACTGCTTTTACTGTATCAATATCCCTTATTTTATTTAGGTCATTAATAACTTGAGCATTACCTTCTTTAACTTTTTTAAATGATTCACTAATTAACTTAAACAAACTAGTTATATCTCTGTCTACAGTGAAGTCTGATGGTGTTTTACCGCTGTCAGAAACAGCGTTATAAATTGCATCGTTTTTTAATAAAACTTCAATAACGTCTTTATATCCAAAGATTGCAGCAATATGCAGAGGGGTTAAGCCATTAGTATCTTTAGCATTAACGTCAGCACCTTCTGCTATCAAGTATTTTACAAATTCTAACTGACCTTTCATTGCAGCATAGTGCAGTAATGTCTGGTTATCTGCACCAAACTCATTAACACTCAACCCTTTACTAAGGAAAAACTTTACAATGTCTTTGTAACCTTCTCTGGCTGCAATATGTATAGGTTTTGAGCCAGAGGCATTTCTAGCATTAATATTAGACCCTTCATCTACTAGATATTTTACTATTTCTAAGTTACTTTCTTGTGAAGCAATATGCAGTATCGTCCAATTATTGTAGCCTTTAGCGTTCATATTTACTTTTTTATACTGCAGTAACATTTTCATCACTTGCAAATGACCATGTGCAACTGCTAATTCTAAAGCTGTGGTGCTATTATTGCCCTTAACATTAACTTTTGCTCCATTACTTAATAGGACTTCAACAACATTAACATGGCCGCGTTCTGCAGCTATATGTAGTGCAGTACCTTTAGCATTTACAACGTCAACGTTAGCCTTGTTTGATATCAAAATTTCAGCAACTTCTTCATGTCCTTCTTGTGCCGCAAGATATAATGGTGTTGTACTATCAATAGTCATAGCATGAACATTGGCTCCCCTTTCTATCAGAGCATTTACTATCTCCTTGTGGCCTCTGTTAGCAGCCAAATGTAATAGTGTAACATCTTCAGGATATTTCATATTAATACGGGCCTTGTTTTTTAGCAAAATCTCTACAATATCCCTATAACCAGCGAACACTGCTAGTGATAAAGGTTGACCATTTCCTGCATTAACACTAGCTCCATTTTTTATAAGAACTTCAACGATCTCCTTGTAGTTATGCTTAATAGCAGAAAGCAATGGTGTTATGTTGTTACTCTTAACATTAACATTGTAACTATTTACCAAAATCCCAACGATTTCCTTATGACCTCCTTCCACAGCTATATGTAATGGTGTACTACCTGTATTATCTTCCACATTAACTTTGGATTTATTTTTTATTAAAAGGTTCACAATATCTTTATGACCACCTACAATAGCCGCATATAAAGGTGTAAGACCAGAATTATCGCTAATATTGACTTCAGCTTTACTTTTGATGAGAAAAGCAATAGCGTCTTTATGTCCATCTAGAGCAGCTACGTGCAATGGCGTCATGCCATCATTAGTTTTAGCATCAACTTCAGCTCCATTTTTTATTAGAAGATCAATAATATCTTTGCTACCATTCATTGCAGCTGCATGTAATGGTGTACTACCCTTAATGTCTTGAGCTCTAACTTCAGCTTTATTTCTTATTAGGAGTTCAATAATATCTTTGTGACCTTTCAGAGCAGATACATGTAAGGGTGTTAAATAATCATTGGCTTTATCAGTGATTTCTGCTCCATTTTTTATTAAAAGCTCAGCAACTGCCTTATGACCACTCTCTGCTGCATAGTGTAATGGCTTAGCATTATTTTTATCTTTAGCATGGATGTTAACCCCATGCTCGAGAAGAGCAGCAACTATTTTCAAGTGGCCACTCTGCACTGTAAAATGTAGTGGGGTTATACCTTCCACAGTGGAAATACTAGCATTTGCCTTATTTGTCAGTAAAGCCTTAACAATTTTCTCATGTCCATCTTTTGCTGCGTAGTGCAAAGGTGTATTATTATAGGTTTTGTCACCAACATTAACATTAGCTCCATGCTTCAATAAAATATTAGCTACCTTTTCATGACCGGTTTCTATTGCATAGTGTAATGGTGTACAACCATCTATAACTCTGGAGTTAACATCGGCTCCTTTGAGAATTAAAGCATTCACTACTTCTAGGTGGCCATTTAGTGCTGCATTATGTAATGGTATTCCCCTCCTATCGTTTCTTGCATTAACATTTGCCCCATTTTTCAGTAAAAAATTCACTAGCCCTAGATAACCCTTTTCTGCAGCTATATGTAGTGAAGTAAAGCCACCCATAGTCTCATTGATGTCAACATTCCCTTCTTTTTCCAGTATAATCTTAGCAACATCAATATGATTGTTTTCTATTGCATGGTGTAAAGGTGAACAACCACGCCTATCTTTGGTATTAGTATTAGCATTATTTTTTAGTAGAATTTCAACGGCATCTTTGTGACCATTTTTAGCTGCCATATGTAGTGATGTTTTGCCATAATTATCTACATCATCAACATATACACCTGTTTGCTTTATAAAAAATTCCACAATATTTTTCCTTCCATGTGCAGCAGCAATATGGAGTGGATTTTGACCATTTACATCTTTAATGTTGACGCCTAATTTTTGATCAATGATAAATTTTATAACCTCGAGACTGGGTCCATGGGCAGCAAAATGTAATGTGGTCGATGAGTTAATACTTCTAGCTTTGATATCTGCTCCTTTTCTGAGGTAACTTTTTAAGTCTTCAAGATTTCCTTCTTCCAACGCAGCAAACATTTTTTCCTTGCCAATTTTCTTCTTACTTTTCATTACATTTTCTGAAATAAGTTTTTTAGCGTTCAAGATAACTGCTATTGAGGGATGAGATAACAATACATCAAGTAAGGTATTATCGTGTGCTAAGTGATTACGCAAACATTTTCCAATTAATAAAGGAGTGTTATCATCTAAAAAAAGTAGATTGTTTTCTAGATGCTTCTCTGATCTACCTAAGATTGACATTATATCCAGAACAAGCATTTCTACTACTGCTTGCGACTTTTTATTCCTCTTGTAGGAAGGAAGCTTTTCAATTAACTTGCCACTTAATGCGATATTCCTTAAAATACTTTTCAGTTCAGATAACTTCAGTTCAAGCTGGTTATTATATTTTTCTTCTGTTATATTGTAAGCCTTCCTTTGTTTATATATAGGAATAAACGAACCTTTCTCATTCAACTTGTCTCTTAATTCCCCAATCCATTTAAGGTCACCTGTTCCAAGTTCAGCAATCCAAAAAATCTCACAAGTTAATCTATTTAAGTTATCAAGATAGTCATCCCCCCGTATTCTTGACCCAACACCATGAGAAATTTTCATTGATAGTTCGACAATTTCTTTAAGATTGTGAGACTCTATTTGTGAAGGAATATTCTCTAGTGCTTTATTAGCAAAGAATTTCTTTTCTCTAATAACATTATGGTCAATCTTACTGTTGTCTAAACCAACCTGTAAACTTTTTAATGATATAAACGCCATAACATAATCAGTTCTGATATTTTTGGATTTAGTTTTTGCAAAATTGATTATGTTATCAATTTTATTAAACAGCTTCTTTTCATAATTCGTCTTGTCAGATATATTATTGCTCAATTCTTCAATGACTTTTTCAAGCTTATGTTCCATCAATTTGAAACTCTCTGCAGTCTTTTCATCTAATTCAATGTTACTAAATATTTCAGCAACTTCTTTTATCTCGCCTAAGCTTTCACTACTGGTAATTTTCTTTAGCAATATTCTGATCATTTTAATCTTGTTGTTGTAAAGAATATCAGTAATTACATTATCGATTATTTTAGTATCATGTTGAACATCAATAAAAAAGTTAACATCTGTATTTCCCTCAATCTCTGTTCTCTTAGAGAGCGAGTAAGCATGTGATAGTGAATTACGTAAATCTATAATGACTTCTCTTGTGTTCCTTGGTAATGATAGTATAAGGAGCTCGCTTGTAGTGCTAGATAACTTAGGAGATTCTAGAGTGTTTTTTAAATGTTCACCAATAACTTGTAAAACCCTTGTAATAATTAACTGTCCTTCTCTTTGTTTAGGATCAGCTGATGACGCCAACTTTATATAATCACTTATTTTCTCTAAAGAATGAATATCCCTAATTTGTTGATAATCGCTATACAACTCTCCAAATTGAGGATAATTGCTAACGATTCCTGCAACAACTCTCTCACGCTTTAACTTTGGGAGATCAGCAAATTTACGAATGTCCACACCTTCTTTAATATATTTTTCTTCTTTAAGTTTCTTTCCAAAATTTTCTAAGTGGTTTAGTATTTTACATTTATTCAATGTGGCATTATAGAATAGATTAATTTCCTGTCGTTTTATGTGAGAAGAAACAAAACTGATCAAACAAAATTCCATTTCTTCCCAAGGCAACCTATCGTAGGTTGATTTTAACTGCCCCTTTAATATATGAATATTTTGTGCAATAAATTTTGCTATGAATAAAAACTTTTCATCTACTTTTTCTGTATTTGAGTACTCTGCCTTTAACAGGTTGATATTTTGAAGTACTAACTCAATCCGCTCTCCTATGTTATTAAGATAACTCTTCACATTCTGATCTTGTCTAGAATCACTAGAGAAGAAACGTAGGTTAATCAATTTATTTTCAACAAAAATTTCCATCTCTTCTGACAATGGTACGTTCTTTAGTTTTAATTCCTCATAAGTTCGTGAAAGAATTTCATCTAATTCCCTGAAATGAACAGCAAAATAATTGCCAGGCCATTTATTAATGAGTGTATCAAGAAGTTTAACATTGCCTGAACGAATAGCATAATAAAATGCATTATGGCATGTTTCATCCTCATCATCTGGTAATATAGTAGTTTCTCTGATGTCAACAGATACATTACTGAAAATTTTACTATTACATCCAAGTAGGTACTCTAAAATTTTTACCTTATTATGTTTACAAGCTAAGATAACTAAGTTAGTACTCCTAGGGTTGTTAGCATTATCATAATAATCTCTCAAAGTTACTTGATCTTCTGCATCACTTATGTAATCAATGATGTTGCTTAATTTTTTTAAGCTATCGACATTACCAAGTGATATTGCCTCTTCGAGTTCAGTTAAAACCAGGAGATAAAGTTCTTCAGCTTTTGCTTTTCCGCAGTGCAGCTTTTTATGTTCTCTAATAAACTTCTCTTGTAATACGTTCAAATCTTCTGCTGTTATTTTGTAGAAATTGTCACCTACAGCAGCGATTACTAGTGGAAGTAAGATGCTAATGTACGGGTGAAAAACTTGGGATGGGTGACTGGTTAATAAACAGAATATAAATGACAAGGCGTCTATTTTCATATTGCTACTACCATTCTTTTCACTTAAAGAGTACAAAATGCCCGGTATTAGGTCACCAATGTGGGTATTCAAAGCTCCAGGAAGTACTGAACACACTTCTTTTAATAATTGGAAGCAATCTTGTCTAGTTTTAATGCTTTTTTCGCGCATCTGACCCTGTACACCCTTTATAAGAAGTTCAATTTGTTCCTGGAGAAGCGACATTGGAATCTGTTCTTCATCGTCCATTACCATAGCATTTGGATCCATGTTTACGTTTACTGTGGATCTAGTCTGTTTTAGAAGCGCGATGTAAGCGTGGAATATGTCCGATTTTACATTTTCTTCACGTTCTGAGAAGAAAAAGTCATGTATATTAACAAACAATAATTATGTTTTTATATGCAAAAAAAGTCAATTAATAAAAAAACTAAAGCATTTGTATTTTTATAAGAACTACCAATACAAAATCTTGCTTTCGTGTTTCATTTTAATTTATTATACATTTTAATGATCACATCTAGATTAGTACTAAACAATTTGTGGTGCATAAAAGGAATGAAAATGAGAATGAATTGTATTTGAAGACAATCTGGCTTTTTCAGACGTCCATTGGATATTGGTTATTTTTCAATAACCAATAATCATGACAGTTTCCTATTAAGGTGCACAATGAAAGTTGAAACCCAACAGACATTAATTATTTCTTAAGATCAGTTCAAAAAACCAATAGCCCGATTCAGATGACCATTTAGCAAGAACAGATAATTGGATATTGGATTTTAAAATAGTGTTCAGGCTACTATTTTGTGTATTGGTTATTTGAATTTTGTCTGTTACACATTTGTTTTATTGTGTCAGAAGAATAAAAATTTTTACTTTTCCGCCCTCCACTATACCATAAATAGTCCAGTAAATTAATCCCAGATAAACCACAAACCTGGGCATACCTCCGAAAATCTCAGCTACATGGAATTTGTGGAAGGGTGGGAAAATGGTTCTAGAGTTCCCGAAAATCCGTTTTTCAACGATATCTGCCGAAATATGACCCTTAGAGCATTTTTGTTTAGACAAAAAATAAAGAGCAGTTCATTACCTACAAAAGTTGTCCCTATGTTTTTTTTCGCTACACTAATATTATTGTGGTGAAGACGGAAAACTTGAATATCCTGCCGTTTTTGGTCTGAAGACAAAAGATAAGGCAATAATAACTAACTTTTTTTCACTTTTTGCACTTTATTTTATTTATTAGTATTCGTTTTACCTTCGTAGAGAAAGCACGACTCCGTAAGCGCTTTCTATACGATAACAAATAAAATCGGCTATTATGATTACGCGGCGGTCAGTGACTCGGCCTTGAGTTATCGTGTTACAGATTAAGTTTATGCAATGCATCAAAATCAAATATCATCACCTGTGTTTCGGCTATCGATGGTGGATGTAGGTCAAAACAATAGCATACTGTTTCAAGAAAATGGTACGAGGTCACCGAATGAACAAACACTATACAGTGCTTGGAAAAATTCCGAATATGAAAAAAGTTGTTTAGTAAACAAATTAAATACTATACAACAACAATTAGAACAAATGCAAAAAGATCACTCAGATCTGCTAAATAAGTATACAGGGTTAGAAAAAAGTCTGGAAAATACTTCTACAACACAAAAAGAGGAAATAAGCCCAGAACAATACTTCACTGACGAAGAAGAACTCGCAGAAGAGACAGAATGGATAAGGAAGAAGAGCCGAAAAAAAAGAAGAATGGATACATCACTCTCTCCTCCGCAACCAAGTCCAAAGGTCCCAGAAAAAGATCAACCAAAAACTAAAAAAGTACCACAACCGCCTCCGATAATAGTAGACGGAATAACAAACTTTAATACACTCCATCAACTCATAGCTAAAATAATGAGTGGATTCCAGATCAAAGTAATCAATGATAAAAATATAAAAATTAATGTCCCGAATGAAGAATGCTATCAAGCACTCACTAGGACACTGAATAACGAGGAATACTCATGGTACTCCTATGAGAATAAACAAAACCGTCCAATTAAGGTAATGGCAATCAATCTTCATCATTCATGTAATCCTGAAGAAATAATCCAGGAAATGAAAAGGAGAGGATATAAAATAATTGAAGTTACTAGAAAACTGAAGTACAAAACAAAACAGCCTCTAAATATGTTTATGTTGTCGTTCAGCAACGATGAAGATGTTAATAAAATATTCAGTATAACTGACATATTAGGAATAAGAGTTCAAATTCAGCCAATTAGAAAAACTAAATTAGTCCCGCAATGTAAAAAATGCCAAACTTATGGGCACACCCAGAAATATTGCGCTAAAGAACCCAGATGTGTGAGATGCACTGGAAGGCACCTCACAGTTGATTGTGATAAGCCAAAAAATGCAACCCCAAAATGTGTTCACTGTGGAGAAGGTCACCCAGCGAACTATCGAGGCTGCATGGTAGCCAAAGAAATTCAAAAAATTAAAAATAAACAACTGAACAAAACAAAACTGCCTACTAGACCCCAGCGAGATAATAGAGAAAGTAAAGAACCTCCAAAACAGGGTCAGAGTTATAGCCAAGATAAAGCCTATAGTCAAGCAGTAATACAAAATATTGCTCAAACTAACAAAAAACCGCAACACCAAGGTACAACAAGTACAAATATTGACAATATGCTCGAACAAATCTTGGACAAACTAAACAAGATGGATGAGCGTATTTTAAACCTAGAAAAACGCGCTCAAGGAGCAATCCCTAAAACCAGAAATGGCTAAACACTTAAGAATCCTAGAATGGAATGCAAACGGGTTACTACAGCACCAACAAGAACTACAAACAATCCTGGAACTAGAAAAAATTGATATCTGTCTCATTGCTGAAACGCACTTCACTAAGGAGTCATTTATCAAATTTAAGGGTTATAAGGTATATCATACGATCCATCCAGACAATTCAGCAAAAGGCGGAAGTGCAGTTATAATAAAGGAATGTATACTACACCACCAAGAAATGGGTTACCAAACGGTAAAGATACAGGCCACATCTGTTAAAATTAAAACAAAGACTTACGAAGTTACAATCACAGCTTTATACTCCCCACCGAGACATGCTATAAAAAGAGAACAATATGCTGACTTTCTGGATAGCCAAGAAGACAGATTCATAGTTGGAGGAGACTTCAATGCGAAACATACCCACTGGGGATCCAGACTAATAACATCTAAAGGTAAAGAACTATTAGCAACATGCAACAATCTCAAATGTCAAACACTCTCAACTGGAAAGCCAACGTACTGGCCCACAGATCCGAACAAAATTCCTGATCTTATAGATTTCTTTATAATTAGAAATATATCCTCAAATTATATACATGTAGAAGAAGCTTGGGACATGAACTCAGATCACTCACCCATACTTCTTACACTGAGTGATAGTGTGATTCAAAAAGAAAATCAGCCTAAATTAGTCAACAAACGAACGGACTGGCAAAGCTTCAAAATCAAACTTGAACGGTTAATTAATCTCTCGGTTCCGTTGAAAACAGAAGAACAACTAGACCAGGAAGTCGAACGTTTTGTCAAAGATATTCAACAAGCAGCTTGGGAGAACACCCCTGATTTTAAATACAAAACAAAAGGAAATAATTATCCAAAAGAGATAAGAGACCTTATACTAGAAAAAAGAAAAATCAGAAGAAAATGGCAACAGTCCAGAGCACCAGCTGATAAAACAGCTTTAAATAATGCAACACAACAGTTAAAACGCGAAATTCAGCGTATTAAAAATGAATCGATTGGTGAGTACTTGAGTGAATTAACTAATGACAGCAGTACCGATTATTCACTCTGGAAAGCAACCAAACGATTAAAAAGTCCTATTACACATAACCCACCAATTAGAAAGGAAGACGGGAGTTGGGCACGAAATAATATACAAAAAGCAACCAGATTCGCAGAACACTTAGAAAAGACTTTCCAGACCAACGATGGTGAAGAGACCCAAGACTGGAATGAACCAGAACAGAAAGATTCAGTGATTAGACCTACTTCTCCAAAAGAAGTTTATGTGGAAATCGAAACAAATATAAATCCTAAAAAAGCCCCTGGATTTGATCTGATCACCGGGGAAATCTTGAAACAACTCCCACGTAAAGCTGTTGTCAAACTGACCAACCTTATCAATGCATCATTTAGGATGAGATACGTACCTCAGCTATGGAAAGTAGCAGAGGTTATAATGATACCTAAGCCAGGTAAACCTCCCCAAGAAGTAACGTCATACCGACCAATCTCTTTGTTGCCTGTTATTTCGAAACTCTACGAAAAACTGCTTCTTAAGAGATTAAAACCTACAATAGAAGAAAAGGACCTGATTCCCTCCCATCAATTTGGTTTTAGAGAAAAACACTCAACGATCGACCAGGTGCATAGAATCACAGACATAATTGAAAAGTCTTTAGAGGAAAAGAAAGTTTGCTCCACCGTCTTCCTAGACGTGGCCCAGGCTTTTGATAAAGTCTGGCATGAGGGCCTTAACCACAAGTTAAATTTGTTACTACCACGTCAGTATTCAGAACTCTTAAAATCCTATTTATCAAACAGATACTTCAGAATAAAACAGGAAGATGTATATTCTGATCTAAGAGAAATTAAGGCAGGAGTACCCCAAGGTAGTGTACTAGGTCCAGTACTCTACTTACTGTATACCAGTGATATTCCTAACCTTGAGCACGATACTATTGCAACATTTGCTGATGATACTGCCATTCTGGCTGTTGGAAAAGACCATGAAGAAGCCAACCGAAAATTACAAACATCTGTAGACCAGATTAACACCTGGACTAAAAAATGGCGTATTAAGTTAAATGAAAACAAATCTGTTCATGTTAACTTTACTAATAAACGAAACCAACACATTCCCATAAGAATAAATAACGCTCAGATTCCCTATGCTAATACAGCAAAATATCTTGGAATGACACTCGATGCTAGACTTCGCTGGAAAGTCCACATTAAAAAGAAACGTGAAGTGCTTGGTATAAAATATAAAAAGATGTATTGGTTATTAGGAAGAAACTCCAAGTTGTCCACACATAACAAACTGCTCCTCTACAAGCAGATATTGAAACCCGTTTGGACGTATGGTAGTCAGCTTTGGGGCTGCGCCAGTAAAAGTAACATCCAAGTTATCCAACGTTTTCAAAATAAAGTATTAAGGAACATCGTCGATGCACCCTGGTACTGTCGCAACAGTGATCTTCATAGGGACCTGGATGTAGAAACTGTTGACAAGACTATATCTAAATCTGCCAGCAGCCATGAACAACGGCTGCTCCAACATGGGAACGTTGAGGTCATCCAGCTCCTCGATAATACCAATTTAGTAAGAAGGCTCAAGAGGACCAAACCTTTTGAACTAGTTCAGTGACAGTGCTAGTTACAAACAGATTATTGTGTGGATTTGTGTTACACGTTACCGGTAGTGTTACTAAAATTATCAGACCCTAAGGTACACTAGTGAGTAGGACCTTAGTATTTAAGAATTCTAGTTAAGTTAGGTTGGAACAAAATTACTTATTGATCTTCATGATCAGATTGTAATTATAGAAAACATTCCCAGAGTGTTTTGCTACGAAAAAAAAAAAAAAAAAAAAAAAAAAACTTTATTTTATTATAAAAAGATTCAACTTGAGAAAGTTTGAAGAATTATAGGACGATCCATTGCTGTACAATTTAAAAAATCGTAGATGCCTGCAAACGCGAAAAATAGCGTGCGGCCTAAAATAAATATGGCCGCCATTTCTAAATGGTACACAGTAAAAATTTTGAAAAAATATTTTTGAACCCCCAAAACATAAGGGAATTTACCTACCAAATATTAATTTTTTTCTAAGATGGTCAAGCAACCAATTATTTTTTTTTTGGACCACTTGGTATGGATCTATTTTTATTTTTATTATTATTAAAAAATTACGGTTATGTATTGAAGGTATTGTCATTTTTCCCAACTTGGTGTGACCTTAGAACAAAAACCCCCAAGATTCCTAGCTGTGTAGACAACTTCATGATGAGAACTTAACAGATATCTGATAACTTCCTACACTGGTTATGGTGGTCGTCTGAATACGCCAACTTTTCAACATTGAGAAATCCTGATAACCAATGTTGTTTATTGAGAAATAACTAATGGTCGTCTGAATAAGCCAGAATATTAAATTAAAATATGTATACTAATTATCTTAAAACAAAGACTGACTCTTTAAATTTTAAAAGCTTTACCTATTTGTTATAGAAATATTAATTGTTTTCAGTCTTCAACAAAATTTTTTGTAACCAAATCATAGAAAAGAAAAATCAAACAATGCAAAAACATTTCTTTATTTACCTTTAAATCCGGCAATGATAGCTGGTGACAAGACTTTGTAAAATTCTGGAAGCAAATCTTGTCTAGTAGAAATGACAGCTTCAAGGCATTTGGCAGCAGATCTTCTTACTTTCCAACTCATGTCATCATCATTCTCTTCATTCTCTTCATCATCATCATCATAGGGATCGTTTTGTCCATTGGCACTTTCATCCTCGTAATTGTAGTTGGGGTCATAAACCATATATTTTAAACACAAATCAATAATCTACAGACAATTTAATTTATATAAGTTATGTTTCTTTATCTTTAGCAAAAATATTACTTACAGATGGAATATTTTTGGTTATTTCCTTGGAACATCTATTTATAAAGCTCTCAAATGCTTGTAGGCAAAATTCTCTCAACTCGTCGTCATCTACTTGGCTACATTGCAAGATTAAAGGAATACATTTTTCAATGTGTTTACCAAATTTATGACCCGACTGATGACTACATAAAAAAGGAAATATTTTATATTTAATACATTTAAATAAATTATATAACCAAATGCAAGAAGTACTAGATCAAAAATGAGAATAGTAACTGGGTCATTCCATAAAAAAGGGACAATCTGTGCCCTATTGATTTTTTCAGGTGAAAACAGGTTATCACTTGCCTCATAACACATTTTATCTAGACATATTAAACTGTTTTATATCAAATACTATTAAACGAGCAAGGTTTGTATGTGTGTGTGTCCAGAGGATCTCGAAATCCACTAGTCAGAATTCAATGAAACTTTCAGGGTAGACTAATTCCTATCTAAATCGGCAAAAAATGTAGGTCTCATGTCTGTGAAAATTCGATCTTCTGAGATATTTACAAGAAAAGTTAAGCTTTTAGTTTTATTTCCTAGCAACGGCACATATAATAACTTGTTTCTATAGTAATATATACTATAAAGGAGAGAGGAGTATAGTAAAAGTGGGGATATAACGTCACATTCCATAGGCGTACTTTGTAAAATAAGTTTCTATAATATAAATAAGGTCACAGCATATAAAATATATATACGCACTTCGTAGATTAAATTTTGAAGTTATATTATTTACAAAAAATAAAAATGAACCTTATGTATCTGACACTTTAACATTGAACGAATTAAATTTAACCAATAAATAACAAGGAGGATTATATGTTGGGATTAAACTTTTTTTAATCTCTTGGCATTAAAAGTAACGCTTCAGTACTTACCTAAACTCAAAGATTAAAAAAAAGTTAGTTCAAGAACTATCTTTAAAATCCCACTGTCTTCACTAAAACTACTGGTATCACTATAATTGTCTTTTCTCAGGTTTATTATTATAGGTTCTATTAAATTATCCATTGATATATCCACTTTCCTAAATGAATTTTCCACCTTTTTAACATGATCAATGCATTTTACCCAATGTTCTCTATTTACATCTGAAACTGCCTTCAAAAACAAATTTCGCACATCAGGAAATTTAAATGTATTATTTTGAGAAACATAACCTTTTAATAATTGTGACCAGATCAGTTCAATGGGATTTAACTCTGCGTGGTACGGAGGCAATCTGAGAATTTTAATTCCTTTTTCTCTGGCCATCTCGCCTATAATATATTTTTTGAATTTGTTTTTATGTTGCCTTGCTATTACTAATAATTCTGCCTTCAAGGATTTAGGAGGACTGATAATATTTTTAGAATGAAGCCATTTTGAAATATATATTAATACAGAAGTCTGAATCAATTCAAATAGATACGATACTGCTATGAATAAATAAAGTCTGACTTATCTGTCAAAAGAACAGGTTTATTACAGTAAAAACCATGGAAACAAGATTAAATCTAGACAAAAACTATATTAGGCCGATCAGATGTATTAAAATTTAAATTTTAACTACAAATAAGCATTGAAGGATGAGGTAAAAATAAAATTTCTACCTCTTGAACCTGTACTATATTTTGTACTACATTCTGCAAATTAAATACTGCACTTTTTTCTTCTGTATAGTATAGTAGTAAAATGGTTTGACTTTATTTAATTTCTGGCGTTTCAATCTGAAAGAATTCAATTTTAAATTTGCCGCTTTATATAAAAAAGGAAAGGTTCATTTGACGGACATAAATAATTTGCTTGTCAAATGACAGCCATCTCATAAATTCAAAGTTGAAAATACAACGTTGCCAATTCAATTTCAGAAATCATGGGTTTAGGTAAATATTTATAGGAACGTTGAGTAACACTGTTAAAATGGACACTTGTCAAAATGTGACACCTGTAAAAACGTGACAACTGTTAAAATGTAATACGTGTCAGAATGTAACAACTGTCAAAATGAACAAATGTCAAAATATGACACCTGTCAGAATGTAACAAATGTCAAAATGTCACACGTATCGTACTTTTCTTTATTTATTACAAAGATCTAACCTAACCTAAAGCTAATCTTTTTTTTTTTTGGCGGGTGGAAATGCTTTATGCACATCGGGTAAAGGTTCTTCCCTTCCCCGATAGTGTGAAACTACGTCTTACGGCTACTATTTTATTATGCGGAAGTTTTAATATTTAAGTTTTCATTATCATAGAGAGAGAGAGAGAGTGAAAAAGAATGAATGCTTATACACGTGTACTATTAACATAGATTTCAATTTTTTATTTTACAAGAAACTTTAAAGAGACATTTAAAATTCTCTATTTTCATAGTACATTTTAAGGTTGATTGTGACTTTGTATTTTCCAAGAACAAATTGTAATGTAATGTACGAATGAACTATTTTTGTAACTGAAAAACTTTAAAAATATATTATATCAATATCTGCCACACCTCGAGAGTCTGGTCACAGGTTTTTGTGAAGGTTTTTACCCAAGTATGAATATCAGACCTATAATTTTCCTTCACTGCAGATCAATAAATAATAAAATCAATTGAACATAGAGTTTTTCTTATATAGTGATAAATAGAGTTAGCTGATCGATCTTCTGTTGACGGGACCTGTGCCCTACACGCTGCTGTTGTCCGTCCCGGAAACGGGGCCTGTCCGCCGTGACTATTCGCGAAGATCAAGCGTCAGTTGATGTTGCCCTAAAAGGGTGAAATCCCCAGAAACTAGGCAACTTTTAATGCATTTAACTAACCTCTGTGACAAGCAGTTGATAAACGTCAACAACAGCTGCAGCCAATTGAAAATTAACACTGACAGCTTTTTTAATTTTCCCGCCTATTTTCAAGCCAATCGCCAATCAACTTTTTATTTATCTCCCTTTCAGTAGTTCAAGTAGATGTCGCCCACTCCGTGATTTACGCGAATTAATTTGTCATGTTATAAATATACTTAAATTATATACACATTGGGCTGCTTAAAAATGTAGATTTGAATATTAAGAGCGAAGCTCGGTGACCAGATATTATCTCTTAAGTAAAAACACCTTGAAATATAATATTAGTGTTTTTTGCCACAGTTACAGCTAAAACGTTAACACCGTAGGGTGTCCACCTGTCTGTTTTTTAGTTTTTTATTTATATTTAAATATTTTAACTCGACAGATAGTCGAAATATAACCATAATACTGTATACATTCGAAAACGCGTTGAATTGTAGTAACTAGTTATGTCCATTGCGAGTTTTTGATTAATTCTCTATTTTTATGACATATTAATAAGTGTCCTACAAGTTTGGCATCAACACCGTTCTCAAGGATGATGTTGCAAAATGGAGTAAAGTAGTGGGAGTAATTATGCGATTGAATTTCCATTTGAACAGTTAAAATCTCGTTAGTTGAGCGTAAGGTGTCAAGGAGGTAGGCTACTTGTTCTTTTTTGTTTTGTGCTGTGTATTGGTGACGTTAAGTGGTTGCGTTAAATCTATTTTCTCCGTTCATTTTTTGTCATATTTTTTTACCTATTGTTAATAGCGACGATAAGTTTACATTTGCAGTTTTACTCTTCTAAAATGATATTAAACAGTAAAATTTAAGCTTGAAGTATAATTTGGTCAACACCATTATATTTTCAACTCATCGCCGAAGAAATACAAAGTGAATATGTGTTAGAAGGGATTTTGAATATGTTTATTGTTTATATTAGAATATTTGAGACTTAGTTTGATCTTATATGTTTTATTAAATACTAAACATTATTAAGAATATTTAATTTGATCTTATTCATCATTTATAAAACCGTCAACACATAGGCAGAGAGTCAACTCCGAAGTCCAGTAAAACCTAAAATCACTCAAAATTCGTGAAAACCAAATCTATGATTTGTGCTGCTCCTCATAGTGGAGTAGGTAGATACAAATAATCATATTAAACTTACTCTTAAGTCAAAAGTATGTCATAATGTATTTTGAAAATGTCTTTGGCCAATTGTCCCACTTTTATGGAATGACCCAACTACATTCTGTGATCAATTTTTAGTATAGCGTTATATATTTGTTGTTGAAGAAAAGGGAGAAAAAAAATCTAGAAGACAGAATGGGACAAACAAAAATTGTAGTAGAAGCAGAAATTTCCAAGCAACATAGAGTAGTAATAACATCACTTAAGGGTAGAGCAAGAAACTATTAAGTAAGAAAAGATCAGAATATCCAAATTGGAAAATTTACATTTATTGATTTAAAAGCGGCGTTCCGACACAATAAACAGGAAACAGAAAGAGGTGGGAAGAAAGAGTGTTCAGACTTTGGTCCAAACTAGGGAATGGACAGACCACTTAACCATACATACTGAAATATAAACGCGTTTGTCAACTAAGCCACTGTCACAGTGGTCGGAAAAACTGGGATTTAATATAAGGAACCTTCCAAAAATCCCCAAATTTTGTACATAGACGTATTTTGGATTCCTAAATAAGAATCTGAGGTGACATTTTGGAAATTCTAAAAATTCAAAATGGCCGATCCAATATGGCGTCCGAAAATCTAAAATTCTGGTCCAATTCTATTTCTATATTGACATTAATTGTAACTATTAACAATAAAAAAGTTCCCTTTTTTTCGAAGACAGATAAAAAATGAGTTTTTATCATTTTTATCTGAAAATTTCCATTTTTTTATTTTTTTTGTTTTTTTTAGGTTTTTCTTCACTATATTATGAAAATTAAGATTTGTATTGTTTTTAAATAAATTTTAGCATCAGTTTTATCATTATTTATCCAAACATAGATTGATTATGTAAAAAAAGGCACGTTTTACCAAAAAAAATACATTTTTTTGATAGGCTGTAGTTTTAACCGGGGCAGCTAATTGTTTTGGAAAAGAAGACTTTGTATTTTATATTTTTTAGTCGCTTAAGAATTTCAGGGGAACCTAGGGGACCAATTCTATTTTTTCGCTGTTATTGTTTATATACATACACTTCATAAAATACTCTATTTGACTTAATTATTTGCATTTCTATAAGTATTTAATATTATTTAACAATTTATAATATGACAATAGTAAAAAAACTCCAGCATCTAGTGAGGTTCTGTAATTTTATTTAATTGTTTAAATAATAAAAATAATAAAATATAATTTATGTTTTTATCCATGTCGATTAAAGGGAAAAGTGTCAATGTTTCACACCGAAAAAATAGTATTGCTCCCCTAGCACTGAAATTCCTAAGCGACTAAAAAATATAAAGTGTAAAGTTTTTGTATCCAAAACAATTAGCAGCCATGAGCTGCTCCGGTCAAAACTACAGCCTATCAAAAAATGTATTTTTTTTGGTAAACGTCCATTTTTTTTTGTATCAAATACTATTAAACGAGCAAGGTTTGTATGTATGTGTGTCCGGAGGATCTCAAAATCCACTCGTCAGAATTCAATAATACTTTCAGGGCAGACTAATTCCGATCTAAAAATGCCAAAAATACAGGACTGTGAAAATTCGATCTTCCGAGATATTTAAAAGAAAAGTTAAGCTTTTAGTTTATTTCCTAGCAACGGCAGACAATACAGAGATAATATCACCTGTTTCTATAGTAATTTTTTTATTATATATTTTGTTATGTCATTTTGAAAACGACTTTCATTCAATAAAGTCGAAACGTCAATTAAAGTCCCCTTTTTCTTTAAAGTAAGTGGTTTTATTTCCATTAGAAGAACAACTGATAAATATTAGTTTAATTTGTCAGTTTTTGGCATTGTCAAAAGTAGTTAATTGTCAATCATCGATGGAAATCATATCATATTTTTGTGCGAGGGTTGTTCCAGAGCAACGTTCAGTAATGTAGTCGCGATACATATAATGTTCCCACAAAGCACAGGATATTCCCAGAATATCCTCACAAGATACCAATGTTCTTTTTGCAGAATATTCCTAAGCAAATATTCTGAGAACGATCATAGAATGTATTGGATATATTAAAATATTCTATAAATATTTATATATTATATCACTAGTACATTAATATAGAATATTCTAAATACATTCTATGTACATACTAATTATCTTTTATTAAAAATAAAATTGATGGATTTTTTTATGTTGGTCATTTTCATATTTTCAACAATAAATAAGTGTAAAAAAATAAGCGCGTTAATTTGAAACCTTGGGAAAAACTATGAACAATTTTGTAGTTGTAAAATCTTAAAGTCTTAATGTAAATCAAATGCGCAAGCTCAATACAGCATTGCCATCTTGTAATAGAAAACTAACATGAACAAATTAATTCATATTTTTATTTATATACTCCTATACTAAAAAAATTTAATTAGGTTTGTACATTAATTTTCACTGACAAGAGTTGCAATAAACATTTAATTAAAAGTTAAAACCAAAAATCAACTTATCATAAATACTATACGGCAACGTCGCTGTCACGTCACCCGTCACTCCCGTCAGTTTTGTGGTTAGGTTTATACCTATTAGTTTATTGCAGATTGCAGGGCTCTTAAATATATTTTTGACAGATTATATTGTGTATAGATAATATTTAAATAATAAGTAACAACTTTAAAGAGTAAATATAGTAGTTTTTATGTTAAAATGCCAAGGTCCTACTATACCGAACAGTCAACAGAAGGTTGAAGAAAACTCTAGCAACTGAAGATGCTGATATAGTGCTGTTAGATAGTGTTGATGGCAGGAATGTGGGCGAGAATGTAGATCAGTGACTTCTACTATATATATTCTTTGTAACTTAATAGAGAATTCTTATGAAAAGCCATATTGTCTAATTTTGGCGTTAATCTCCTATAACTAAAATGGTTCAATTTTATTACATATTGTCACTTTAAATAAAAAAAAAATAGTAATACTCTGGGAGTCTCATATACTGTCACAATCTGATGATTATGCAATGCCATACTTTTTATTTTTAGATAGTGTAAGAAAACAATTTGGGACATCCACAGAGTCAGACATGGAAGCTGCCATCAAACTATATAGCTAGTGAAGAGCAACATGCATCAAAAATTTGAAGTTCTAAAACGTTGTTTTATAACATAAGTTTTAAGAATAAAGCATAAGAAAATATTTATAATTTTTTTTGGTCTATCCTCCTTTTATTTTACAAAATGCTATAAAAGTATCCAAAAGTATGGCATAGAATATTATAAAAACATTCTAATGGATGACTCAGAACATTCTCAGCACATTCTAATGGATGTTCTCAGAACATCCTCAGCACTTGACAATGCCCTGGCCTTTGCCACATTCTAGGGATAGGCATATCAGAAATTAGTATATTCGTAGAATATTCAAATATACTTTTTCAATATTCTACGCACATTCTAGGAAGGTGATTGTGCTGTGTGGGTCGGTATAACAGTGGCCGGCGAGAACGTTGGTGGAGTGATGATGGAAAATCGTCATAAGAAAATAACCTATTTTTGTAAATATCAACGTCAAGGTTTGACTTTATTTAATTTCTGGTTTCAATCTGAAAGAATTCCATTTTAAATTTGCCGCTTTTTACAATGCAATAGAAGATTCCATAATAACCTACAACTTTTGACAACTACTGACACGCATATCTCTGGCTAAACGTTAAGAATATGGGGCCGGCTGGAATTTGTTGGGATACTCACTCCCAAGACAAACAAATTCAGTGCGTTGAAACGATTATTTAACATATTTTTCCAATACAAACGCATACATAACTGTTCTACAAATGCCCGAGTAGCAATTTATAACCAGAATAAACCTGAAAAGTATAAAAAAGGAAAAAAGTTCATTTGACGGACATAAATAATTTGCTTGTCAAATGACAGCCTTTTCATAAATTCAAAGTTGAAAATACAACGTTGCCAATTCAATTTCAAAATAATATAGCTAATAATTTTAATAACATGTTTGCAAGTATAGGGCAGACACTAGCAAACAATATAATAAAGATGAAAACTATACGCCAGTTAGGCAAACTACTTGCAACTCTTTTTTTCTAACACCGCTAGACAATAAGGAATTATGTAGTATAATAAATGATCTAAAAAGTAAAAAAGCAGTTGGTATAGACAACATTAAGGCAGAAACCATTAAGACAGTTGCTAATTTTATAACTGAACCATTAAAATTTTTAATAAATAATTGTTTTGATTCTGGTAAATGGCCTTCCGCTTTTAAAAAATCAGTTATAATCCCTTTATACAAGAAAGGAAGCCGAACCAATATCATGAACTATCGACCAATTTCATTAATAACTCACTTATCTAAGATATTTGAAAAAGCACTTAAAAAACGATTAGTTGCATATTTAGATAAATACAAAATAATTTCCAATCAACAATTTGGTTTCCGGGAAAATACGTCAACTGAGGATACAATTTTAACTCTTACTTCAAATATTAATAGCGCCTTAAATAAAAACCAATCATACCTTTGTGTTTTCATTGATTTATCCAAAGCTTTTGATACTATCCATCATGAATTTTTGTTGAAATCATTAGAGGATATAGGTATTTAACAAACAAAACAAAAACTGAAATTGATTTTAAAAATATAAAAAAATGGTTGGATTACAAGTTACTTACAGTAAATCTAGAAAAAACAAATTATATCCCATTCAGCTGTAACAAATCTTGCTTACCAAATTTTGATAATTTAACAATAGAAATAGGAAATGCTCCATATCAAATTACCTCTGTAAATCACATTAAATATCTAGGTGTTATTATAGACAAACATCTCAGGTGGGATTTGCATATAAAATTTATAATAAAGAAACTTCAAGTAATATTATATAGATTTAGATATTTAAAAAAGGTCCTATCCACTCACCACCTGAAGTCTTTATATTACGCATTGGTTCAGAGTCATTTACGGTATGGAATAGTTGGATGGGGAGCTGCAATGAAAACCCATATACAATTATTAGAAATTACACAAAAACGTTTTCTAAAACTTATTTTTGATAAGAGTTTTCGATATCCTTCAGATCAACTGTACCTGGAAACCAAAATTATGGACATAAGACAATTGTACTATTACTGTGTACTTATTAAATATCATACCACCAAACACTTAACAATAAGGCCCACTCACTCGTACAATACACGCCACAAAACAGAGCATCCAATCCCTCATATGATAAAATCCATCACTCAACACGCATATGATTATCTTGCTCCAAACTTTTATAATACAATACCGGAATCCTTTAGATTAATAACATACTTTCCTATATTTAAAATTAAGTTAAAACAATTTATTACACAAAGACCCAGACATATAGTTCACCAATATATTGATGAAAAAGTCTCCTAGATGTGTCACGTTTCGGATTAAACTGTTTTTTTTTCTTGTTTTGTTTATTTTTTGTTGCGAATAAGTATTTCAAACTAAAATTATTAACAAATTATTGTACTTAATATATATTTTTTATTTGTCATTTTAAAATAGAATGTTTTAAATTATTTCCCGAAACAAGCATTCGTTACTATTGGGTAAATAATTCTTTTATCCTTTCTGTATTTTATTTTGTCTTTGGATATGCAATATGTATTTTTACTTTTTAAGAATAATTTATTATTATTATTATAATTTTTATTATTATTGTTATTTTTATATATTACTAAATGCAATTCATCAATTAAATACTGTAATTTCTAACTCGAAACAAGTGAGTACTCACTTATCGAGAGCAAATTTATTCATTTTATCTATTTTAGGAGATTAACAAATTGTACTTATATATTGTATTTTGCCGATTTTAATTTCCGAATTGGACAAGTAGATTTCATAATTAATAAGGTTAGATAACTCTCCTGTTTTAATTTAAAGTAATAAAAGTAATTGAGAATAAATTTATTAACTTTCTTGTTAATTTTGGAACATAATAAATTTTGACAAACCCTGCCGATCTATTTCTTAAATTAATTAGGCTAAATAACTATTTCATAGTGATTTAGATATTTAATAGAAGTTATTTTGTTTTTCCGTTTGCTTCCGTAATTTGATAAATTTAATTAAAGTCTGATTGAGTCACTCCATCACTACAGTCACTATAAGGCCGAATCGAACGTTTCTTATTATTATTATTAATTTCAGAAATCATGGATTTAGGTAAATATTTAATGGAACGTTGAGTAACACTGTTAAAATGGACACTTGTAAAAATATACTAAATATATGTGTAATAGTTTTGGTTTTAATCATCTCTTTCCGAGTTAAATATTCGTATGTCTATGCTAGACTTAATATTGAAACTCGGTTTGTTAAATTTAATAAATTTTCGGGCAGATATCGTTTTGGCGAAGAACATCGTACTTTTTTTTAATACAAAATGCATGGTAGAATCAAAAATTTTTGTAGATCCAATCTATGTTTGAATAAATAATGATTAAAGTGATGCTAAATTATTTAAAAACAATACAAATCTTAATTTTCATAATATACTGAAGAAAAACCTAAAAAAACAAAAAAGTAAAAAAATGGAAATTTTCAGATAAAAATGATGAAAACTCATTTTTTATCTATGTCTTCGAAAAAAAAAAAAGATAATGTTTGTAACAATATTTTCATTTTTTTATATTTGCAAAATAATTTTTTCAATAATATTTCTTTCTTTTTATTCTATCCTTTTAAAATATTTTCTATAAACATTTCTTTTTATAATTTAAAAATGATTTAAAATGAGAAAATCTATATAACGATTAGAATATATTCGAAGCTTTTTATTCAAAATTAAAAACTGATGGTAGAACCGAACTGCTTCGTCAACAAATTTTCGACTGCCTCTTTTTGACTGGTTCTGATACGAAGCAGGTGTCTTGTGCACAGTGTCTCAAAAATCATTTTTGAATTATAAGAAGTTTTGGTATAAATACCTGTATATAGTATATCAATTAAGGTATTGAAAATTCATCCACTCGTTAAAAAAATCGAAGGACTGCGTGAGTATGAAAAGGTTGTGTATGAAAAAGTTGCCGATCACAATCCTCCGCCAATTGCGACCTTTGACTTGCGCTGGATCAAGCAAACTCTAAAAAGAGGAATCAACCCTCCAATGTCCTGACCTTTGACTTCCGCTGGGCCAAACAAGCTCTAAGAACAGGAACAAACCCTCCAATGTCCTGTACCAAGGCCGCAACATCACAGACTCAAAACTCGTGAACTTTTGATGATTGGTTGGATAATTTCAAATACTTTTTTTTTAATTTAACTTGTTTTGTTGTTATTACCCGTTCCAAATTAAAGGTGTCTATTGATTCTAAGTATTTTAAGTATTAACATAATGATATTTAATCAAGATTAATTTTTTTGTATTATTACATTAGACGACTAATTAATTACGTTACATGTTAGAGTCTAATTTATAGTTAGGTAGTATAGGTATATTCTTTATATTAATTATTAATGTTATCGGTAGGAATCATTGTTAGTTTATTATTACTATTATTTACTTTACACTAAATAATTATTATGAATAAGTCTATATCAAATAGTCTAACATTTATCTTTTATTATTGGGACATCCATATTATTTACAATTATTCACCATTGCAGAAAAGTGTTATTAGGTACCTACTCTTTTGTAAACATCTGTTATCGAGGAATGTGTACCAATAAATCATGTTAAAAGTCCTTAAAGTTAATTATGTTTGTATTCCATGAAAAGAGATAAGGAGGCCATATTGTGTATAAAATTATAGTAATAAATTATTATTGAGACAATCCATTGCGAATTATTTTACCAAATCTAAAAATAATTTTTTTTAAATATTGTTAATAGTTATAATTATTATCAATACAGAAATCAATAAATTGAACCAGAATTTTAGATTTTTGGGCGCCATATTGGATCGGCCATTTTGAATTTTTAGAATTTCCAGAGTGTCACCTCAGATTCTTATTTAGGAATCCAAAATACGCCTATGTAGAAAATTTGGGGATTTTTGGAAGGTTCCTTATATTAAATCCCACTATTTTTTAAAAAGAAGAAATGTTTTAATCTTGCTTTACTTACCAAACGGCAGCAATACACTGTACATAAGTTCTTATTTGAGAATTATCCTTATCAGAACATAGACCATCGTACAAGTGATCTATAAGTTTGGTGTAAAGTGCATTATTGCTAGAAACTACTAGGTTGCTACAAGCACTAATAGTATGTTTTCTTACAGATTGATGCTGAGAACACAACTGAGGAAGTAATGCTGATAAAATTGATCCATGGAAAGCTTGTAGCACTGGACCAAATTTAACTAAAAGGTCTGTGATTATATCCAAGGCTTCAAGTTGCACAGAGACATCTTCTTGCTACAATATTTTTTATGAATTTCATGTTTAAGTATTAAAGTAATATGTAGCTATTCAATTTATCAAATTGTACTTACCCATTCTATTGCTGTAGTTAATCTTTCAGTAATTCTTTTGCAAATATTTCCTGATAACCCACCAGATGCTTGTGGAAGTTCAGCTATAACAGTTTTCAGCCCAATACTTGAAATATCTCTTAATTGTTCTTTGTCCGAAACTATATTAGTGCAAAGTGATTCAACAATAGTTTCAACTTGAAATTCTTTTACTTTGTTAACTAGAGGACCCAAGCTAGAAGAAATTGTAGAGATAATAATAAAACAGAGTTTATATAGTAAAGGCCTGCTTACCATTTAACAGCCAAATTTTGAACCTCTTCATTTTTGTCTTCAAGCCACTTGAGTAACATTCCTACTACCTTTCTTTCAGAGTCATCATCAAGTTTAATGCTATCTTTTTGAAGTTCAGTCATTAATTCATGAGTTGCCATAAATCTCAAGTCTGAGGAGGCCATCTGCAAAAAATCGAGCAAAAAAGTATATACATCATGTGAATAAGTATAAAATATATAAATGACAACATCTAAATAATGACCACTGCTATTTTTACCTTTTCAAGAAGATTTGCGATTTGATATGATACACTCGCCATGGCTGTTGTTGATTAAAACACATTCATATAAATTTACAAATATTCACAAAAATTAATTTACACCATAAAACTTAATTATTTGTAAGTTAAAAATGATAATCTAGAAATTTACATAGGACTCGGTTTTCGGTTTTACTTTAAAAGATTTTCTCGTACAATGCAAAATGTACACCAATTACTTTTTCTTTTAGGCTTGAATTCCACGAACCAGAAGTTTATATCAACGACAAAAAGTGGTTTGTTTTGTGTATATCCCACAGACCACCCTACAATCCGTGTTGTTCCTCGGGAATTTTTGTTCGTAATAGAAAATGTCCATAAAGTGTAATAGATTTGTAATGTCTGCGTCATTTAGTAATGAAAAAGTAATGTTTTTTTTTTCATTAAATTTTAACAGAATAATAACAAATAAAACAAGAATATATTTGAAATGAAAGAGAAAACAGACAACATTAAGGACCACTAATATGGCGACGGTTAAACTCCAAAACCAAAAATTAAATTTTACAGGAGATACAAAGAACCTTGCAAGGTTTCTACTATCTTGTTAGTGTTATGAGGTATTGTCAGATGGCGTTTGTGGTTATAAAATGAATATTGGCGCTATAAAGTTAAAATCAGCTCAGTGGCAATTACATATTTCTGGAGATAATTCAAACTTTCTACTCGTCTCAAAGTTTTCTTTCCGTCACATCAAAGTTTGGAAAAAACAAGTTTCAATTTCTGATTTCTGTTATTCTCCAATATAGGTTATAGGTTTGTATAAAACAC
Organism: Crepidodera aurea; assembly: GCA_949320105.2. Classification (NCBI taxonomy): domain Eukaryota; kingdom Metazoa; phylum Arthropoda; class Insecta; order Coleoptera; family Chrysomelidae; genus Crepidodera; species Crepidodera aurea. The sequence goes on along the minus strand of OX439479.2, from coordinate 22,593,910 downwards.
CAAAAACCCTGGTGGTCGCGTACTGGGTTTTGATTGGCTGCTGAATGAGATGTTTCGACTTTTATTCCATTTCGTTCAACAACCAATCAGAAAACAGTACGGCGTAAGCTCAGAAGTTAAAGGCCTACATGTGAACTTGGCATTAGAAGCCAAATAATGTTAATAGATGGCACTGTAAATTCAATCAAACTTCAGTTTGTCAAGACAAATGCAAAATGTAATAGATTTTTGCATATTTCGCGAAAGGCGTAATAGCGTAATAGATTCAAATTTTAGTAATAGATTTATTACAACTGTAATAGTAGGAACAACATTAGGGAGATTTTAAGCCACCTATTTCAACACCAATATACTTTAAACGTTATACATCGCATGCGCAATAGCGCTAAAATAAGGGAAACTTTATTAACTGATATTGTTTTACGTTATTAGAGGTGAAATAAGGTTCCCTTAATAACGGATATTGTTTTCGCAATGGTGCCGCATGTAGAACATTTATATTTAAGTTTTATCGTGAACTCCAAAGTTTATGATAAATACATGTGAAATTTAGAAGATTTGAGTAAGTCTATAGTTTTCACCATTCTTACCACTTTTTTTCTTAAATATGAAATGAAAACATTTTATAAAATTAAGTGTTATGGCAACATAGGATATGGACATTGAAGAGATGTCACAACAAGTCTTTTACCTAACCTATCTTTTGTAGTATTTGTTTCATTCTGGCTTCATTTAAAAACGATTTAAGGCAGTTAAAATAAAAAAAAATCGTAAATGATTATTTAAACTATCACAAAGTGAGGGTTATCATTTATAAGTCATTTCGGAAGCTCATAGTGGTTTGTATTTTAATTTCTCTCTCTTTCCACTGGATTAAAACCACTTAGTTGTTAAAAAAGTTATAATATGCAAATGCGCTATCCTTTCAAAAATTCGTTCCCAGAAACGTCACAAAAATATGATTGAAACAGATTTTGACATCTTCAATCTCAAAATCTTATTCTATGTATACTATGTTGATGTCATATTTTTGCAAGATTATTAAGTGTTCTGTTTCTAGTAAATTTATTTATTTTATGTCATTTTGATAACGGCTTTCGATCTGGAACATAGACCTTTTATACAACTATTATAGACGCTAAACTTAATGTTAAAATATTCGATGCTGATTTCTGCGCCCCCATGACGGTTGGAGTACAAACTAAAGTGCGAGGCGGGAGTTTTCAAATTAAATTACGGCGCCGTTTTTAAATTTTGGCAGGTCTAAAGCCGCACTAGTGCTAAAGCTTTAAGTCAATGCAGCGATACGCGATAAAGTTATGATTTGTAGATTAATTTAAATTAATACCAATCATAACTTTATCGCCGCGTTGACTTAAAGCTTAGCACTAACTGCGGCTTACAAATGCCATTTATCATGGCCCAGTAAGAGCCATTAAAGCATTAAAACTTTAATGTTTCATTGACTTAGCAACGTTTATTTATTTAGTTTTGGAATTAAAATATTTATCAAATAAAACAATCTCTTGGAATGTATGATTATTTATTTATTTGCATGATTTAGATGTTACAGTGTAGTAAATTTTATAGTTTAAAAATGCAAACAAGAATATTATATTATCAAAAGTAAAAGAATAATTTTAATTAGTCTACATACAAGAAAGTTACTGCTCTATACATTTGTAATTTTTTACTCGTTCTGGTAATCTGTATTAAGTATCCAGTCAGTTTCTTGTTAGTAAAGTTAACATTAATAAATTTCGTTGCATAAAGAAAATAACAAATAAATATACATATTTAACAACTTCTCACAAAACCACTGGTCAGCGTTGTCCCAGTTACTTTGCACCTAGATTGTATAATTTATTGCCTATCGATATCAAAAATATCAGATATTTACGAAATTATAAAATTAGCATAAGGAGGTGGATCTCAAATCAAAATAGATGTATTTTCAATAATTTAATTGATCTCAAGTATTTACAGTAATTCTGTCGTTGTACAACGTAGATATAAGCATTCTATTTAAAATTTCTTAATGTTATTACTTATTTAAACAAATTAATTTATTTAGTGAATAAATTCTTTATATTAAAAATGTTCAACAAAACACATATTTAATTCCTGCACACAGTCATGACAAATGCCTCAGCAGGTTTCTAGGAGGATCAAACAAAGGGATAATTTCCCTTTCGTTAAATCTGAAACCAGAATATCTATTTTTTTCGTTTTTACGTTTAAAACAAATATCTGTTTCATTGAGCAAATATTTAATAGCTGTAGAGTTAAATCCAACTTGGTCACAAATAGTAGCTACTATATTCAGACCAACTTCCGTGAGAGCAGCTAAAACCTCTTTAATTATTTTTGCAAGCTTTACTCCTGTCATCTAAAAAGTAAAAAGCAACGGGTTGCTTCCAACTTTTGTAAACTCCCTTCACCATAAAAACTAATGCTCTGTCAGCAAATTTCTCAGACCTACGACCATGTCCAAAATCTTCAAAACCAACAATTTTATCTAAGCTTTTATGGTAAGTGAGGCCTGAGTCCAAATGCATCTCGTCAAACATTAAAATAGAAATTTTTTGTTCTTCTGACATTTTTCCAACAGTGTTTTTTAAGCTTGCTTGCATATTATCATTAAGTCCACAATCAAGACTAATTTTTTGCAAGACTGTGCTTAAAGTTGTTTTTGTTGGTAAAGCAAAGATTTTTTGCAGCAACCTGTAACCTTTTGGGCTTTGTTTATACAGACTTAGTGCCATTAATTTGTCTTGCAATGAAAAGCGTCTACCCCGTTTCTTTTTATTTTGCTGGGTTACTTGCATCATTATAAAATTAGCTGTAGTCTCATTCACCATAGTTTCTAAATATTCTTTTGTCAAGGACAAACGTTTACTTAAAAGTCTTTGTTTTAACTCTTTATTTTCATTGTCTAAAGTCAAATTCAGTTTTCTTAAATTTTTAGCAACTCGATACAGCTTGGCTTCTTTTGGAGAAAGTTTTGATGAACGAGTTGTATTTACCAGTTGCAAAAATTTTATTCTCCTTCCCAGAGCTGAAATAAGATACAGTGTCTTAATTTAAACATAATTATATAAAGAGTAGAAAAACAAAACAATTAAAGGCAAACAAAATCATTGTATAAATAATCAACACTAAATTTTCTTACAAACTAACGAAAACATTTTTTTATTTGTAATTTACCTTTCCTATTTTTTGGAGTTGTCATATTAAATTGAGAAGGCACAGAAACAGGAGTTGAGCACCTAATAGCCTGCATAGAAATACCTAAGGAAGTACTTGCTTCCTCAGCTAATGAGGTATGTTCGATATTCTGCACTATTGGGAGTCTGTGCATCGAGAAAGATTCAGACCCTAAAAATCAAAAGCATATTAAAAAACATTTAATTTTTTTTAAAAAAAAATTGGTATAAAATGTTGTGAAAGGCAAAAAAGGACAGAAAAGCTGTCCTTTTTCGCCTTTAGCAATTATTAATAGAAATACTAATAGGAATACCAAGAAAAGATTGGAAAAAAACTCCTTGGTATTTCATATGAACTTAAAACGTTGAATTGAAAAAATTTATAAAAATATTAATTACCTTGTTTGGTAAGTTTTCTAGATGAACTCTTACATAAAGGTACTAATATACATTCATCCAATGAATATGATTCAGAGCCTGAAAAATACAAAAATTTATTTTCTTGTCAAATGTATTTACATACATAAAACTTTAAAAAAAAACCAATACACACCTGGTAAATTGCTTACAGGTAAAGAACCTGTTTTTAATACTCTCTGGGAGCCAAGTTGGAAACAACCCTGAAAAAAATGTAAATAGCACACCCTATAATTTTTGTACAACTTGGCTTTATCCATATATTGTAATTTATCATTGCAAATCCTTTGCAACCCAATTTCACAAACCTAAAAATACATATGAAATAAATAATATGAATATCAAAGAGCGTAATCAAAATTGTATATAGTTGCCTTCAAAATAAGTTATGCAAATCTTATTAATGAGTAATGTTTATTTCTAAAGAAATGCTATTCATATATATTTTTTTATACATTACTTTTCTACAGATAAGATAACAACTTATAAAAACACTTTCTTTTTCAAGGAATATGCCAGTTATTGTGTATATCTATTTGTATTATTAATTGAAAATAATGTAGTCTATAATAAATAAAATTATTAACACAGACACATTGTTATATTATATTGTAAGATCAGTATGTGTTCTTATTTTTGTAATTTTTGTAAATAAGTTAAAACCATCAAACAAAATTGTCCAAATTATTTTGAAGGCAACTATACGGAAATGTTAAAATGGTTACTCACTTGAGGATCTTTTATAGGAAAGCGAAACAATTGTCCAATTTTATTTCTACCGGTATTACAACCTGGCACACAACAACTAAACACCATTTTCAAAAAGTTTAAAAATATTTAGGCACAATATCAAAATCAAAAATCCACTTTTTACGCACTCTACAACGCACAACGTGTAAAAACAGGGGGTCTATTCTCAAACGGTGACATATTTTGTCGCATGCGAGATTCTTAGATTGTCGAACAAAAAACGTAATTTCTTATTGTCGAATGTCGCATTCGAAAATTTTCGATCAATAAGTAGTAGACAATTGTAGAGTGGTCTGAAGCGGTCGACAATTTTATGTCGAATGCGACATGAAATATTTGACAGTATTATTTTAGGGTAGCAGGTTACAGTTGTCTCTGGCAGGTTAGATTAGATTGTGGATACGTTATTTCAGGATGGCAGCCTTATTGATAGCGATTCAAAAATTTGGAAAATCAAGAAAATTATCAACGGCCTCGAGATAGAAGAGGAATATATCAAGATGCGTTCAGATTGTTATCGGACAGGAAATTTATAAAAACATTTAGATTAAGTAAAGAATTAGTGCGTGAGTTAATTATTCTTCTGGAACCGTTTGTGGTACAGGGACATCGCACCTCCAGTACCTCTGGCATATTTATCTTGATCCGACTTGTTTTTTTTTGCTTTAGATCTAAGATCTTGCCATGTCTGAAAATGAAACATCTATATCTATATGTTAACAATTGAGTGGTTATTATTATACCTTTTTCCATTGCTTCCAGTCTTTAGAGGCACCTGGGGCTGAATTTAAAATTGAGGCAATATTTTGCCACTTACTTCTAGCATCTTTAAAAGAAAATACTGCAGAAAATTTTCCACTTAAAAGTTGTTTATTTTCTTTATCTCTCATCAAATTGATGAGAGTTTCTTTTTGGGGTTGGGTACAATAACTTTTTTTTTCTTCCATCATTAAATTAAACCAAGTTACTGAACCCACAACGCAAGTCACAATGGCAGTAATGGCACAGAACATATTTGAGAATCATTAATTCGATGTTGCCAGCTCATGTTATTCGACAAAATATGTCTCATACGTCTTGAAAGACGAAACCAATCGAGATTACCACAATTTCAAGTTGTGCGACAATTTCCATCGACAAATGTCGAATTCGACACATTTTGTTCGGCATTCGAGAATAGACCCCCAGAAATCTCAATTCTATAATTCTAATGCGCACCACACGCTCGATGTTGCATTCGGCACATGCGCATTAGCAATTATTGGTAGGTGGCGACCTCATGGCGGTTGGAGTACAAATTAAAGACTGCCTGACCTTGGACGTAAAAGTTGATAAACCCTGGATATAACGTATGACGCATGAGAAATGAATTCTAGATTCAATTCTTATTTTTTAAAAATTATTTATTTAACTTATTTACAATTAAAATATATGTTTATAGTATGAATGCTAATTATGAACTGAACTGCCTATTCTAAAACTACTTTTATATAAATCTACAAATTAAATGCTAACTAAGCAAAAACGTTATCTTCTTTATATTGTCCTATGGTGGAGATGATATAACTCCTCCCCCCGAAGATCCAGGTTCCGAGGGCTAATGAGGAAGATGGATTTCTTCTAAGTGGAAGCTGTCTTCTGTCCTCTTCTGTCTTGGTTTTTCTCTGTATTTTTTCCATTTTTTAAATATATAAAAAGTAAGAATAAAAATTAATATAATGTAAATGATAATAGTCCATGAGCTTGGTATATATGAAATAGTTTTATTTTTTAAATTTGGTTGATTTTGAATAATGTTTTGTCGTAAAGTTTGGAGGTCATCTAAATTAATAGTTTGCAATTTGATGTCGGATGTGGACCATTCTTTTTCGGCAACTTGGTCGTCCATTTTTGGAAACAGAATAGGTTGATTTTCGAAAGTATTTGACTCAGTATTAACGATCGTTTCTTCATCGGTAATAATTTGACAATTTTTGGGAATTACAGCGAGGAAGGTTCCAATCAGCTTAATGATTTCTTCTTGTGAATTACATTTAAGGTTTAATGTAATTTCTTTGGGTAGGACCAAAATCCATTGATTTGTTTGTTCTAACCTCGTGATAGAAGGGCGTGATACGGCTATGGATACTTGTGGACACTTGAAGGTACTCTCGTAGTTTAGAAGTTGGATCTCGCAGGAGCTATTCTGGTTAACTTTTCTGAGACTGGTTGGATCGCAAATGTAATTGTGGGTGGATAATTTCTTGCAGGAGTTACTCAAATAGGCATAGTACAATTTATTTTGTACAACATATTTATTTTCCGGATTAATCGCCTTAAACTGACCTTTTTTCAAAATTGGTATAGGATATAAATTATATAGGGTTAAATCTATAGGTATGGTTATTGGAATATGTAATATATATGTTATTTTATTATTAGAAAGAAAGCAAGATATTTTTATAATCTTTTGCAAGAATAATACATTACTTAAGCTTAAACTAACTGGTATTTCGTTCTTATTATAACTTTTAAATATAGTTTCCAAAATGTTATATAAATCATTTACCGTAATTATGCTGGGGTGTAATACTCCAAGTTGTGCAAAGGATATTGAATTTTCAATATCTTGTAGTATTGAATTTACTAATTCATACATATTAATAATTTGGATTATAGTATCTTTAATATAAATACTATTTTCCCATTTAAATTCGTTTTGTACCAAAATTGTTATTTCATCAATTTTACTAGCCAATAAGTCTTGATTATGTTTTATTATTCGAATTGTTTTATTGAATTTGGCTATTAGCGATACTGCTAATGAATTTTGGGTTTTAATTGAGTTTTTTAGTTTATTTTGATTTAATTGAAGTTGTTCAATCAGTTTCTCGTAATGTTCTCCGTCACTGGCGTCTAGATTTCCAGTAATTGCTTTAAATATGGAACCTACTCCATTTATTAAACCTCTTTTTATTCTTTGTGGATGCGGTATAATTTCTTTTAATCTAATTTCTATTTTATCTTCCAAAAAGTATAGTAATTTAATATAATTTGAATTATCTGTCCTATAGTCTTTGTTTTCTTGAATTGATTTAGTTATGTTCCTAAATTTTATTTTTAGTCCATTGATTTCGTCAAGTAATTGCTTTAGGTCATAATAATAAATAATTGAATGGTAATATTTAATTACTTTTGCATTGCCAAGTTTTAAGGGTAAAAGTCCAGGATTGTCACTTAAGTTTTTTAATGTTATGGTGTCTGGTAGTCCTAGTATACCAGGTAACCTGAAAAGATAAATTTTAGTTATTGAAAGAATAAAGTCTTTTCAATGGGCGTTTAATATTACTCATGTGTATTTTGCCATGTTTGGAAGTAGTCACTGTTTTTCGTTTTTTATTTACTGACTTAATAGCAATTGGTTTATGGAATTTATTAGCACTTTTTTGTCTTTTTGTATTTTTTACATATGCAGTGGGGTCTTCACGATCTATATTAATTTTTTCAACATAGTCTTTTTTATTGTCCCTTAAGTGTTCGTTTATTTTTGTGTATAATATTTTTGTCTGTTTTTTATGTTGACTTACGTAATCATTTAGAAGTAATTTGTCCAGGTCTATATTAAAAGGTTCATTGTCTGTAATATGTCCATTAATAATGTCAATAGGTTTTAATTTCGTTGCAGAATGAATGGAGTTGTTATATGCGAGAATAGCATAAATTATTTTATTTTTTATCGGAGTATCTGAAAAACCTTGAGTATTTAGTAAGCGTAAATGTTCACTTATCGTAGAATGAAATCTTTCTACTATTCCATTGGACTGAGGATGGTTTGGGGAACAAAAGTGAATTTTAATTTTATGGAGTCCCAATAATTCTGTTAAAACTGAATTTTTGAATTCTGTTCCGTTATCTAATATTATTTGTTTAGGTATACCATGATGGGAAAAGAATTTTATTAAATTATCTGCCACCTCGGTTCCTGCGACAGCGTTTAAATAATAAGCTTGAGCATATTTTGAAAAACTATCAACTACTGTCAAAAATTTTGATTTCTCAAAGGTAAAAGTATCAATATGTATTATCTCAAAAGGTTTCGTTGCTGTAGGGGTGAGATTGATTTGCATTTTAACAGGATGCCTATCATATTTGCATTGTTGACAAGTTTCGCAATCATTAATAAATGACTGTATTGATTTTTTCATATTGGGCCAATAATATTTGTCTTTTATACGATATAAAGTTTCTTCAATTCCACGATGGTTGGTTTTTCCTTCGTGATAATTTTTTATGGTTTCAAGAATGTCTGTTTTATCAATAACATCTATTAATTTTTTATTACATTTTCTAAATTTTATTAAGGATGATTTAAAGTGTCTTTGTAAACAAACTGAAAATATTTCATATAGGGTGGATTCTTCAAAATATAAATAATATTCTACTCCGGGTGCAATGTACTCTTTAATAAAGTCAATTATTTCTTTTTCGGTGTTATTTTGTGAAATTTGTAGATAAAATCTTTGTTTTTTGCCAAATAGAATTTTTATTTTTGGTTTCGCTGGCGAATGAAGGACTGAGTCTATTATTATTTGATTTTTACCATAATTTACTGCATAGTCTACTATTGGGATACCTACTACAGGGTTTTCATCTGAATTGGAATGTACAGTATGATTATCGTCTGATAAATTTGGATTTTCAATTTCGGAATTTTCATTTTCTTTTGGTATGTCTATGTCTATTATCGGAATGTCATTTAAGTTTACAATCATGGATATGTCATCCAAATCTCGATTAGATATATCAGGAAGTTTCGAAGTTGATGGGAGTGGTGTATTAAGTTCTGTGTTAGGAGAGTTATGAGCAAATGTAACAGGAGGATGTTTATAATTTGTTGATTCAGTTATAAATACAAGGGGATATCTATATGTTTTAGTATAAACAGGTATTTCATCTGTAGTTCGTATTCTGTGTTTAATTTTATTTGTAAAGGTTAGAGGTTCACCCTCTTTATAAAAAATATCTTGATATTCGTGACATAATTTTAAAATTTCTTCTCTTTCTTCATTATTCAAATGATCTATTCTAATCTTTTTAAAATCTACACATTTATTATTAAATGATTCAATATTGTTTATTTCTAAATTTAAAATTTCGTTTTCATCGAATTTTTCTACTAAAATAGGTTTTGATAAATCAAGTGTTACGGTACTGGTATCGCTATTTATAATTGTGGTTAATGCATACCCATCTTTTGCTGTAGTCACACATTCTGGAATCTCACAATTATTAATTTTTTGATAAGGAATAATTATATCACCGTTTAATATAGAGGTCTTTATTTTAATTATTTTCTGAGTTCTAGGTTCTATTGTCACTGTATTATCGTTAGAGTAACTTGTAGGTTCAATCTTATGATAATAAAGTGGAATACTTGCAAATGGTGTAACAATACATCCTTGTTGAAAATTTATATTTGCTTGCAATAATTTCATGTTATCTAAGCCTATTAAGCCATCAAATACATGGTGAAACTTAAATAAAAAGAATTTCAATCTTTCTTTGTTATCAAGATTAAAAATTCGAGAAGCATTAATATTTACACTATATCTATGTGATGATTTTTGAAAAACTGAATTCACTATAAATGGGTCATCTTTAATGTCATTTGGGTAAAATTTTTGGGCTATTTCAGGATCAAGAAATGACTTTGTCGATCCGGTGTCAACTAAAATTTTTAAATTATGCTCAGGGAAAATTATATAGGGTAATTCACTTAGATCCGAACAATTTATTGAAATGTGTACGGGGTTCTGTTGTGAGTTATCTTGTTCCGAGGCTTTATTTTGAATTTGGCCTTTGTTTTCATTAACTTCTTCTTTAAAATCATTATATTCATTATTATATTGATTTTCTGGATTTTCAACCATTGTATTATACATTGGCTCTGTTTGAGAGTTAAACAATTCTTCTGAGGTAAAATTTGGTGGTGGTAATCCACTGGGTTTGAAATAATTTGAGGGTCCTGGTCTTGGGTAATTTTGATAAGTATTTCTAGTTGAAACTGACATAGGTCTAGGGTTTGGTAAATTTGTTTTTTGATTTGGTTTAAATACATTTGTATTTTTATTTGGGAAATTCTGTCCAAAAACCTGTGCATTAGTTGGGTAATTGCGTTGAATGGGTCTGGAATTTACATTAAAGGGTTGTGAAGGAAAATTGTTTCTTTGTCTAGAGAAAAAATCATTAGGTGTGTTAAAATTATTTGAAAAATTTCTATTTTGATTTGGTGGAACATAATTATTACTATTATATTGAAAATTTGGTCTTTGTGTGGGAAAAGGTCTAGAAAAATTTCTAAATGTATTTTGATTACCAGAGTAAAAATTTCGAGAAGAACTTTGATTTTGAAAATTACGAGAAGGATTTTGATTTTGAAAATTACGAGAATTTTGCAAATAATGAGCATTTCCTTCTTCTGAAACAAATTGTAAAGCTTCACTAAGTGTGATTGGCTTCATGCATCTTATAGTTGTACCTAAGGGCTCTTTTAGTCCTGACAAAAATGTTTTTAATGTTAGGTTTTGGTACAGCTCTCGTTTTAAAGCTTTTGCAGCGTCTGTTACTTCGTGAATATTAACATAACTACATAATAAATTTAATATATGTAAACATCTGTCATAATAATTTTGTGCCGATTCATTTTGATTTTGTCTTAACATTATAAGATCTCTGTTTAAACAAACTTCATCTCTTTGATCAGAGAAATTTCTAGTTAAAGTATTTTTTAAATCATTCCAATTTGCACAATTTTGAATATTAACTACCGTTTTAGCATTATCCTTTAATTTTGAGATAATGGAGTTCAATAAATAAGCATTTTGAAAACTATCTGGATGTTCTCTATCAAAAAATTGTGTGAGCAGCGATTCACTCACTGTTAAAAATCTACCTAAATCATTAGCATTACCATCAAATTCTGGTATACAGTTAAGATATTCTGGTTTGAAAGTCATATTTAATTCTTGTAAATTATTTGCTACTTGTAAATTATTTATTACTGTTAGATTAGTATCTGAATCTGAATCAAGATCAGCTGAAGGTGAATGAATATTTAATTGTAATAAACGAGCTTCTAATTCCTCAAATATAAAATCTGACATAAATTGTACTTACAATAAAAGAGTAACTATCATTATTAATTATCAAAAAAAAAACGTCTGAGTCGGCGATGCTGTCCTCTCCAGTACGTATTCTTGTAGATTCTTGTAGAGTTAAGCGATGTATGTCTTAAGTCTTCAATTCTTCTTAACTATTCTTACGATTATTCACCAACAGTTTTTTTTTTTATCACTAACAGTTCTTGTTTAAAATTGAAAGTTCGTAATCCGGCTAATCGGTAACACGAAAAATCGATCCGTTCGATACGACTCGATCCCGAATTATCCTACTGACTGCGCCAGAAATGAATTCTAGATTCAATTCTTATTTTTTAAAAATTATTTATTTAACTTATTTACAATTAAAATATATGTTTATAGTATGAATGCTAATTATGAACTGAACTGCCTATTCTAAAACTACTTTTATATAAATCTACAAATTAAATGCTAACTAAGCAAAAACGTTATCTTCTTTATATTGTCCTATGGTGGAGATGATATAACTCATGACGCTCAAGTTGTGGCTTAAAACCTCCCTAATAATTAGCGTCTAGTGGAGTGGGAGTGGGTGGTAAGTAGAGATGGGCGATACGATACGATATTTTAAAGTATCGATATTTCAGGCTTCGATATTCGATATTTTGTATCGATATTTACATCTTCGATATTGAGACGAACATAACTTTGAAGCGACACTAGCGGCACAGTAGATACAGTAGTTCCACTTAGCGTCGGCACCTTTGATATTGGTGTCCAGCAGTTTCATTTTTTATATTCGCACTGGTATTGACACTATTGACAGTAATGACATTTCTCCCCGCCACGATCCCTAACAATGCTCATATATACACTGCTCGATATATCAATTATTGATATAAACTGCTCGCTAAAATTCAGTCTATGCAAATAAGGTTGGAAACATGGAAAAGTAGTAAAAATTAATTATGCAGTTGTCAATGAGATAAAATTCATTTAATCGGATGCACCCGAGATAATAAAAATGTTTGGTGATTCTTACGTATTTTTGTCTCCTGAACACGAATTTGAAGTCAAAAAGCGAAGGTCTCGAATGCTTTTTGAGATATAGGCCCGAAAAGTATGAAAACTTGTTTCTAATCTCACGATTATCTTTATTGCCACACTTATATTAACTCTATACGTTTATTAGTACAAATTTGAACCATTTCTAGTCGAGTTGAGATTTGGCATATATTTTTATATGAACAAAAAATGAGTTTTATGATTATGGGTCGATGTTATTCAAACGTGGTTTAAAGGAGTTTTTGGGAATGGAGTTTCTGTCAAAATTCAATATGGCAAATACAAAATTGTGGTTGAGTTGTGTGCTTATATATAGTTTGATTCTGTTTAAAAAAGTTAATACAGCCATTCTATATTCGTTGTTAAAAAAATGCAAGAGATTATTACGAAAATATTTATTTTTCCCATTTCAGTTGACATTTCACATTCCTAATATATAAGAAAGAAATTTATTGCATACAATGTACATAGTCAATACAATTTTTTTTTAAGAAAACAAGAACCAAGAATGCATGACACCTAATAAAAACATAGATAGATAGATATTTATTAATATAAAATTACAAGAATTTTACACTCGTCACAAAACATTACAATTATTACAAGCTTAAAACTATAATTTACAATAACAATAACAGACAGACACCCACACAGCAAATGATATTCCCAGAATATCCTCACAAGATTCCTATGTTCTTTTTGCAGAATATTCCTAAGCAAATATTCTGAGAACGATCATAGAATGTATTGGATATATTAAAATATTTAGCATATCTATAAAAAATATCTTCAGTTAGTAAAGAAGTTCAATATTGTTTCAGAAATTACCCACCTTGCATCATCTTTGGGAAACCTAAAAAACCTTAATTGGGGATTTTCCCTCGAATTGCTTCGACATACTACACAAATTGTACATGGTTTTCTAAGCACAACATCACCAACAACTGTAGACATTTCGCTTTTACTATTTCGCACAAAACAAACAGAAAACACCACCAAATAATACGAACGAAAACGAATGAAATAATAAATTGAGCAACACAATTAAAAATGTTTTCATATTGCAATGTTGCCAATGTGAATTGTTAAATTATCATAATTCAAGATGCTATTGTAGAATTGCCACAAAAATGATCACTTTTCAATGAAATAACAACATCCATAGGGATTGACGCCTCATTGATAAAATATCCTAAAACCAGAATTTGATGAAATAAGAGACTACTTTATGAAATGTTTATAACACTTCTAATATATTACACAGTAGATTGGATGAAACTTTTTAAATCCCGCAACTATGGAAGAGTGCCGGTCGTTCTTAAACTCGTCGTTTGCGCATTAGCCAGGAGTCGCAACTCCTGGCTAATGCGCGTTGAAAACTTACAACCAGAAATTGGCCGAAGTGGAATTACTGTATCTACTGTGCTAGCGGTCTATCGCCTCTATCGGTCTATCAGTCATTCATTCTAATTCAAGGCGTGTACTGTTATGTTTGTAGTTATGTTTGTTGTATAATCAGGCTTATTCAGACGTCCATTGGATATTGGTTATTTTTCAATAACCAATAATCATGGCGGTTTCCTATTCAGGTGCACATTGAAAGCAAGAACACAACAGACATTAGTTATTTCTAAAGATCAGTTCAAAAAACCAATAATCCTATTCAGATGACCATTTTTAAGCAAGAACAGATAATTGGATATTGGATTTTAAAATAGTGCTCAGGGCTACTATTTTGCGTATTGGTTATTTGAATTTTGTCTGTTACACATTTGCTTTTTGTGCCAGAAGAATAATTTATAGGTATTTGTGAGAAAAATGTTTACTTTTCCCCCGTCCACTATACATCTAATGCAATCGTGCAAAAAAAGTAAAAAAATTTTTTTTTGCGTTCGTTTCTCGTTATTTGGTCTATTTTTTTACAGAATATTTGTGTGTCGTCGTTTTGGGGTAGGTCGGGTATGTCCATACAAAATTTTTGAATTTTTTTTTGCTCTAAAAAACGTTATTCGTGTAGAAAACAAAAAAAAAATTAATGCATGAACCTTTCTAACCAAAAAATTGGAAAAAATTTTGAAAAGAAAAAGACGTGATTCTTGCAGAAAATACAAAAAAATGTATGCCTAACCAAAAACGTAAAAAATGAAAAATGTAAGACAGACATGATGTAAAATGTTTTAGGCTAAAACCATTTATTTTGAGTGCGTTGTAGTAATGGATCAATTGAATTTTCCCCCTTTGATACAGTTACGGTCGGTATCTCTATCTAGTCCCCGTGATGGGATTTTCAGTAGTAATACCCCTAGGGCCTTGATAATACCGAGATAATTTTGTCATAGAGAATGCTGAAAGCGTGTTGCTTGATAATGGCCCGAGGCCGAAGGCCGAGGGCTATTATCCTTAAGCAACACGCTTGAAGGATTCTCTATGACAAAATTTTGAGGATTTATCAAGGCCCGAGGGGTATTCGATAAGATAATTTTTTACTTTGTAGATTTAAACATTTTTAAACTAGTTGTCAGTTTGACGTTTAATTAATTTTTAATCAAAAACTTGACTTGCTGAAAACACCAAACTGAAAACACCACATGTAGGGTGTTATCGCTGTAATCCATAGCTGATTGGATGAAATTTGACACATGACTCTAAATTAAGTAATTTGATTGGTTACAATAGTTAGTAAAAAATTATCAGAAAAATATATAGATGCCTGTGCCCCGATGTTTGAAATGTGTGAGTACAACCGTCTGCGAGAATGTACCACGTGACCATCTCGAAATCGTGTCAACGTTGCCAAATTTAAATTTAGACAGTTGAACAAAAAGTAGAACAAAACATATATTTTAGTTCACTTGAAACCTTCGTACAAGAAGAAATAGAAGAAGTGATTAGGACAGACAGCCAAATTATTGAATTCAGACCAATTATAAGCTCTTTAGATCCGTTATGGAAATATTAATTCAAAATATAAAACATTTTTCAGAAAAATATTTATTTTTCACAGTTATACGAATTTAAATTAAGAAAAAGCTTAATTTTCAATCGAAAAAATTAGTTTATACATTTTCAATTTATAATTTTATCCGGAGCTCATTTGTTAATTATCTAATGGTATATGTCTACATAACTGCCTATCCTTAAAAATCAAATAACTCACTTATTTTACACACATATTATACATTTTCCGAAAGGGAAAGAGTTCACCTTTCAGATAGAATAAAAATATATAGAGTGTCGTTAAAAAAATCGACGTTATTTGCATTTTAAAAAGACCGCTTTTTTAAAATACCCTATATAAGATTTTACTAAATAAACATTTATACTGAAAAAAACTTTATATAAAAAGAAACTGTTCAGTGAAAACCGCACCTTCCTATCATTTCTGAGTTCCGAGATATTTGCAGTTAAAATGGGTCAGAAACTTCTAGGACACCCGGTATTTCAAAAATAAAGGTACTTTATTCCTGAGTAAATTTCATATTTTTTGGCAAATCTCGTATACGACTGAAAAAATTTGATGAGATAGTTGCATTTTAGGTTTTTAAATAAAAAACTGTTAGTTATAAAAGTCTTTTTAATATAATAATAATATAAGAGTATTTTTTTGTATGAACTTTCTGGTTACCGGTTTTGATATCTGAAATTTCATCAGAATTGATCATAAAAGTATATTACAGGAAATCTTTGAATATGTTGGCAATAAAGTACATTCAAATCTGTTTAGGATTATAATAAATAGGACCTTTTGAAATTTATTTTAGGGTAAATCGGCATTAGTCTACAACAGTGATGGCTTAATATGGCTTATCTGTATACACGGAAATTAGTATAATAAAGATAGTCCTGGTTTCCCTTACTTTAAGGGAAAGAAATCTGTAAATTCTCTTTTCCAATAAATATTTTATTTATTCCTAAAACAAATAGTGTTTAGTGAAGTTCGCAGCCAATAAAAATATATTTTTTTGTGTTTACCAATATTTTTCCAGTTTTGTAGATTCAGTCTGGTAAGTTAAAATATTTTAATATATTTTTTATTTGGTGTTTGTTTTTCAAATAGAACTTTTTCATTTTATAAATTTTATTAAATTTAAATATTATATAATTATTCTTTTTATGATATATATATATATATATATATATATATATATATATATATATATATATATATATATATATATATAATAAAATACAAACTACAAATCACATACCAAACTATTAATATCAAAGATATAGGTTATAACAGAGACAACTATGAGACGAGTAACTTAATAGGAAAAAGTGTTCGGCAGCCCATATAAATTCTATATATAACTTTCTTACAATAATCTGGACATACATCTATCTCCGTTGTTCAGGAGGGAGGCAGCCGTTGAGGTCGCTGGTGTTGCATATTTTGTGATGGAGTTTGAGGTAGAGATGGGCATCTTCCGATTTTTTTAGTATCGATGCTCATCGATATTTAAAATTTCGCATCTGTTTTGGCATCGTTATCAGATAGAAGATTTAAAAATTTAATAAATGACAACTTCATGCGATGCCAATAAATCTCGATTCTCGGACATCTAACAAGATCGACATAACATCGACGAATTCGAAATTCGAATCGATGTTCTCGCATCGCATCCGTTAATTTCAATATCGATACCCGATGCGGGTATCGAATAGTGGCATCCGATGCCAATATCGATATTGTAAAAACGCTCATCTCTAGTTTGAGGTTTTCGACAGTGTCAGACGTTGGATGTTATCTATTTGAAGAATCCATTTTATATTTATGATTTCGTTTATTTCTCTGTGTGTGATATTGTTAAGTAATTTTAGTTTGTATAGTGAGACTTTTAAAAATAATGGTGAATTCTTGCTTAATTTGTGTTTGCAGTGACGTCGAAGTTCAGAAACTGCGTTGTTTTCCAAGAAATAGTGACATTTTATCTTCTCATTTAATTAAGCAATACACATGCAAAAAATACAGTTCTATTAGTAATGATTTTAATCCATATTAGGTGCAACATTTGGTGCCAAAGTCTGGGTGTAACCTATCCAAACATTAATATGAGGAACTACACAATCTACAGAAATCATTTTAGTAGAAATAATTATACTAATGAAATTGGTTGGAAGTTAAAACCAAGCGCTGTACCACTTAAATTCAAAGAGGCAGATCTCAACACTGTAAATGTAGTGGAAAAGGGCGGAATTAAAGTCCAGTACTCTACCGCTGAGCCACCAACCCCCATTATTTTGTATTATTGTTAGTGTAGTTTGTTATTCTGTATCTTAAACAATACACAATTTATAGAAAGCAAAAAGAGTTTGGTCTATCATTTTTCTAAGTCTAAATATTAATAATCTAGTGTAATTTGTGTTTCTTTGGCAAAATTTACAGGAGCAATAAAAACGTTATTTTCACTACACATATTGAACTGTAATTTTAACATTTTTTAAGTTTGTAGTAAATGACAGTTTTTATTGTCCTGTAAATTTTGTATAGAAACATGATTTATTTCTAATATATACATTTTTGAGTCGAGTATAATTTTAAATTTCCCCGCCTCTGATGAATGGATACTCACAGCAGTAAGAGGCCTTGAGAAAAGAATATTGACTAGAGCGCCCTCTCCTATTGCCTTCCGTTTACAATCGCCCAAACAACTTTTACCGAACAAGAATAATACATTGAGTTGCCCGTCTCGTAAGTTGTCTCTGGTTATAATTAATATAAATTTGACTTGATAGTCTCGACACTTAACCAGCGTTGCCAAACTGCGGGGGGAAAGATGATTGGGGATTGGCATTATGCGGGGAAAATGCGGGGATTTTGAAATCTCATCGTTAAACAATATAATAAATAATCATGCAGGAATTAAAATAAAAAAACAGTTCAGATTGGGCATAGAACTCAAGACCATTTGCACAGCAGCAAATCATTTGTCCATTGTACCTACTTTTATAATAAATCATATTATAATCGGGTAAGTTCGTTTATCTCCGCGCGGTGCGAACGCGAACACATAGAGAAAACCTTTCTGTGATTCCCTTAGTTTTAGACGCTTCTAATTTGCTAGTTTTGCGTTAGATAAGTTGATTTTGTATTCTGTCACGAAATAACGATACGATTTTGTGCAAATATGGATAAATGGTTAATAAAAGGTCAAAACAAAGAAGATAATCCTAAGGTAAGGTACTTAACCTATTGAGGGGAATTTTTGGGGAATCAGCAGATTTTTGTCCCCAAATTTTGGGAATTTGACTTGGGATATTGGGGAATATGATAAATTGGCATCGGCAACACTGCACTTAACGCCTTCACGGCGCTATTGCGCATGTTTCCTCTCTTACTAAACTCAACTCTACTGGGCCCCGATGTTTGAAATATGTGAGTACAACTCGTCTGCGAGAATGTACCACGTGACCATCTCGAAATCGGTCAACGTTGCCAAATTTAAATTTAGACAGTTCAACAAAAAGTAGAGCAAAACATATATTTTAGTTCACTTGAAACCTTCGTACAAGAAGAAATAGAAGAAGTGATTAAGACAGACAGCCAAATTATTGGATTCAGACCAATTATAAGCTCTTTAGATCCGTTATGGAAATATTAATTCTTTTATTAAAAATACAAAACATTTTTTAGAAAAATTATCAAAAATTAAAATGACAATTTTTCAAAGCAAAATATCTATTTTTCAGTTATACGAAGAAAAAGCCTAATTTTCAATCGAAAAAAAAGTTAGTTTATAATAATTAATAATTTAATTAAATAATAATTAATAATTAACAATATATATTGTTTAAAAAAAGTATAATAATTATATTTTTTTTAATATAAAATCGAAAATTCAATGTCTTGTCTTGGCAAAATTACAGGTTATTTAAAACACAAAAAAGAAATTTCCAAATGTTGCTGTCGATAAATAAGTCTCTTAATCTTATGAGAAAAAAGTAGACAAGTTATAACATTAAAATTATAATTGAAGTTGAAAATATAAAAAAATTACCGTTTCTTGATGTACTAATAAACATCAATAACAATTTGTTTTAAAACATCAGCCTTTAGAAGATAAAATACAAATACGATAAAACCATGTTTTTCGTTTTTAATTTTTATCTCTTGCAAAAATAATTTTTTTATGAAACCTCTGGTGAAAACGTTCTTTTTTGTGTATTAAAGTAGTAATTTTTTCAAAGCAAAATATTTAATTTTCAAATTTATACGAATTTAAATTAAGAACAAGCCTAATTTTCAATCGGAAAAGTTAGTTTATAAATTTTCAATTCGTGTGCGTGAATGTACCACGTGATCACTCCTCACTCTCTCAGCGTCACAAAATCGGTATGTTTGAAACCAAGAGAAATCATCTACAAGTTCGCATAGAAGTGCTCTACTGGGTTGTACCAGTAGAGTTGAGTTTAGTAAGAGAGGAAACATGCGCAATAGTGCCGTGAAGGCGTGAAGTGCAGTGTTGCCGATGCCAATTTATCATATTCCCCAATATCCCAAGTCAAATTCCCAAAATTTGGGGACAAAAATTTGCTGATTCCCCAAAAATTCCCCTCAATAGGTTAAGTACCTTAGGATTATCTTCTTTGTTTTGACCTTTTATTAACCATTTATCCATATTTGCACAAAATCGTATCGTTATTTCGCGACAGAATACAAAATTAACTTATCTAAAGCAAAGCTAGCAAATTAGAAGCGTCTAAAACTAAGGGAATCACAGAAAGGTTTTCTCTATGTGTTCGCGTTCGCACCGCGCGGAGATAAACGAACTTACCCGATTATAATATGATTTATTATAACAAAAGTAGGTACAATGGACAAATGATTTGCTGCTGTGCAAATGGTCTTGAGTTCTATGCCCAATCTGAACTGTTTTTTTATTTTAATTCCTGCTGATTATTTATTATATTGTTTAACGATGAGATTTCAAAATCCCCGCATAATGCCAATCCCCAATAAATCCCCAATAAATCATCTTGAGATTCCCCGCAGTTTGGCAACGCTGGTTAAGTGTAGAGGCTGTCAAGTCAAATTTAATTTAATTATAACCTATATCTTTGATATTAATAGTTTGGTATGTGATTTATAGTTTTCTGTTTAGAGTGTTTGTGTATATTTCGTTAGGACTCGTTTCAATCATTAGCTGTTTATTTTGCTGATTTGCTTATTGTTGTTTGAAAATATTAATTAATATTTAAAATTAATAAAATCTATAAAATGAAAAAGTTCGATTTGAAAAACAAACACCAAATAAAAAATATATTAAAACTTACCAGACTGAATCTACAAAACTGGAAAAATATTGGTAAACACAAAAAAATATATTTATATTGGCTGCGAACTTCACTAAACACTATTTGTTTTAGGAATAAATAAAATATTTATTGGAAAAGAGAATTTTCAGATTTCTTTCCCTTAAAGTAGGGGAAACCAGGACTATTTTTATTATACTAATTTCCGTGTATACAGATAAGCCATATTAAGCCATATTAATCCTAGACTAATGCCGATTTACCCTAAAACAAATTTCAAAAGGTCCTATTTATTATAATCCTAAACAGATTTGAACGTACTTTATTGCCAACATATTCAAAGATTTCCTGTAATATACTTTTATGATCAATTCTGATGAAATTTCAGATATTAAAACAGGTAACCGAAAGTTCATACAAAAAAATACTCTTATATTATTATTATATTAAAAATACTTTTATAACAGTTTTTTATTTAAAAACCTAAAATGCAACTATCTCATATCAAATTTTTTCAGTCGTATACGAGATTTGCCAAAAAATATGAAATTTACTCATGAATAAAGTACCTTTATTTTTGAAATACCGGGTGTCCCAGAAGTTTCTGACCCATTTTAACTGCAAATATCTCAGAAACGATAGGAAGGTGCGGTTTTCACTGAACAGTTTCTTTTTTTATATAAAGTTTTTTTCAGTATAAATGTTTATTTAGAAAAATCTTATATAGGGTGTCGTCGATTTTTTTAACGACACACCCTATATATTTTTATACTATCTGAAAGGTGAAGTTTAGATGAAAAATAAGTGAGTTATTTGATTTTTAAGGATAGGCAGTTACGAAGACATATACCATTAGATAATTAACAAATGAGCTCTGGTAAAATTATAAATTGAAAATGTATAAACTAATTTTTTCGATTGAAAATTAAGCTTTTTCTTAATTTAAATTCGTATAACTGAAAAATAAATGTTTTCCTTTGAAAAATTGTCATTTTAATTTTTGATAATTTTTCTGGAAAATGTTTTATATTTTGAATTAATATTTCCATAACGGATCTAAAGAGCTTATAATTGGTCTGAATCCAATAATTTGGCTGTCTGTCTTAATCACTTCTTCTATTTCTTCTTGTACGAAGGTTTCAAGTGAACTAAAATATATGTTTTGCTCTACTTTTTGTTGAACTGTCTAAATTTAAATTTGGCAACGTTGACCGATTTCGAGATGGTCACGTGGTACATTCTCGCAGACGAGTTGTACTCACACATTTCAAACATCGGGGCCCAGGTACAACCCAGTAGAGCACTTCTATGCGAACTTGTAGATGATTTCTCTTGGTTTCAAACATACCGATTTTGTGACGCTGAGAGAGTGAGATCACGTGGTACATTCTCGCACACGAATTGAAAATTTATAAACTAACTTTTTCGATTGAAAATTAGGCTTGTTCTTAATTTAAATTCGTATAAATTTGAAAATTAAATATTTTGCTTTGAAAAAATTACTACTTTAATACACAAAAAAGAACGTTTTCAGCAGAGGTTTCATAAAAAAATTATTTTTGCAAGAGATAAAAACGAAAAACATGGTTTTATCGTATTTGTATTTTATCTTCTAAAGGCTGATGTTTTAAAACAAATTGTTATTGATGTTTATTAGTACATCAAGAAACGGTAATTTTTTTATATTTTCAATTTCAATTATAATTTTAATGTTATAACTTGTCTACTTTTTTCTCATAATAGCTGATTTAGACGTATCCAGTAGCTGTCGACAGTCTCACTGTCCGTCAGCGCTGTCGAGTAGTTGCTCCATGTAAACACTTTTTTGTGACAGTACAGCGCTGTCCGTCAGCGCTGTCTCGAATAGAAAGTCCGTCTATTTTTGACGACAGTAGTCCTCATCCGCGTCCCCCCAAACACCCGAATCAGTCCATCGCGCATCTTTATAGAGTGAACAGTGGCGGCGTTTAAAAAATGACCCGAAAATGAAGCGAATTAGAAACGTTGAACTTGGTTCAACTTTATAGAGAACACGAATGTTTATGGAATCTGCGTTGTAATGCGTATAAAAACAAACAGCAAATTTTCTGACGTACGTTGTAACGCCAACCTGTACTCAGAGGGAACTTCTAGTTTTAGTTGTTGCTGCAAAGCAAAACCTTCCGTTATATTTCTATCGTTGATCCATTTTCTGACCCTTAACCTTTTTTTATTTAATATTTCTTCCTCAAACATATCTGTAAGCTCCTGTAATAAGAGCGCGGACATTATCTTAATAGATTTCCTTTTAAAGAGCCCCACATTCATTTTCGTACGCACCTGATCAGAAGCACACATTCGCGACAAACTGGACTCATGTGTAAACGACCCGGTCCAGCGGTGGGCGTGTCCTAGCAAGAGTGACAGTGAGGCTGTCGACAGCTACTGGATACGTCTAAATCAGCTTTTAGATTAAGAGACAGCAACATTTGGAAATTTCTTTTTTGTGTTTTAAATAACTTGTAATTTTGCCAAGACAAAACATTGAATTTTCGATTTTATATTAAAAAAAATATAATTATTATACTTTTTTTAAACAATATATATTGTTAATTATTATTTAATTAAATTATTAATTATTATAAACTAACTTTTTTTTCGATTGAAAATTAGGCTTTTTCTTCGTATAACTGAAAAATAGATATTTTGCTTTGAAAAATTGTCATTTTAATTTTTGATAATTTTTCTAAAAAATGTTTTGTATTTTTAATAAAAGAATTAATATTTCCATAACGGATCTAAAGAGCTTATAATTGGTCTGAATCCAATAATTGGCTGTCTGTCTTAATCACTTCTTCTTCTTCTTCTTGTACGAAGGTTTCAAGTGAACTAAAATATATGTTTTCCCCATCTTTTGTAATCCAAACAGACTAAGTTCCTTGAAATAATGCAATAATATCTTATTTTTCAAAATACTCAAACTAATTCATTTAACAAACCCTTTTATGATATAGAAGCCCTATGTTTTGATGGGTTGGATATATTGGATTTTTAGAATTTGTAGCTGAAATATATCGTAAACAGTTTAATATAAATGTAGATAATTAAAGAATCAAAAACTTTTGTATTAATTTGTATTATTTTTCAACATAAACCCAAAATTATCGAGAATAATGGTTTTTATAAAAACCCAATTTTCAGTCGAAAAAGTTTGTTTACAAATTATCAATTTTTTAACTATCGTGTTCTTCTGTTCTAAAATCGATCGCGAAAAAGCCGCTTTTTGGTTTTAGAACACCAAATATGCATAAAGCGGCGTTCAGACTTTACAAGTTACTTGAATTCAAGTAACTTGAAAGGAGTAACCTGAATTCAAGTGAATGTTCAGACTATTTCAATATTTGATTCAAGTCATTTCAAGTTGACATTTTGACTTGAATAATTCCTGTTTCAAGTTACAAAAGTGGCGCCAAATGATGTGATTCCTGCTGGAATAAAAGTTGTAAATAAGCTAATTGTGGATGGATTACTAAAATCAGAGAAAAAATTCTACACTTCATTTTACAAAATAATACAAACAGAAAATAAAAACAACATAACCTCACAATTTGTGTTTTTAATTTGATATATTAGGTAGGTGTTAAAAAGGCTCGTACAGACTTTACAAGTACAATTCAAGTATGAATTCAAGTGCAATAATTGGTGCAACTTGAAACAAATTGAAAGGTGTGAACATCATTTCACTTGAATTCAAGTAACTTGAAAGGTGCTTTCAAGTTTCAAGTAGAAGTAGAGACCAAGTTAACTTTAGCTTTCAAGTTGGGGACTTGAATCACAGTTGAATAGTGTGAACGAATATTCAAGTGCGCTGGAAGTAGTGAAAGTGGCTCTGCACTGCGGCAAATTAGTCAACCACATTTACGTCTACGGCCCAGCCGTTTTTCGAGTGCCCACGCTGTTGCTAAACTTATCGCAAAACTTAATGCAGGAAACATTATATCAAAAAATAATAAAATGTAACAGATCAATAATTTACAGGATGAGGTCAGGTAAGATTAGGATACGCCAGGCCAGCTCAGCTCAGAAAAATGATGTACAAAGTAATATTTCAAGTAAATATATTTTATTGGCATTTGGCAACACCGTGGGCACTCGAAAAGCAGTTGGGATGTAGACGCTGACTCTAGTGTGAACCACCCACGGAGGGTTCTAATTGTGAGGTTATTTTGTTTTGTATTTTTTTGTAAAATGAAGTGTAGAATTTTTTCTCTGATTTTTAGTAATTCATCCACAATTAGCTTATTTACAACTTTTATTTTAGCAGGAATCACATCATTCGACGCCATTTTTGTAACTTGAAACAGGAATGATTCAAGTAAAAATGTCAACTTGAAATGATTTGAATCAAATATAGAAATAGTATGAACGTTCACTTGAATTCAGGTTACTCCTTTCAAGTTACTTGAATTCAAGTAACTTGTAAAGTATGAACGAGCTTTTCAACTGTGATTCAACTCGACCTTCAAGTCCCCAACAAGATCACGCTGACGACCGCGTTTTTTCCCATTCCACTTGGTTGCGAGCGTTACGATCACAAAATCAAGTGGAATGGATTATGGAGCGTTTTAAGCGTTGATTATGAAACATTATGACGAGTTTTAATAAATAAGGCAGATGCTGAAAGGTTATAGGGTGCAATTTGTAAGTCTCTACAATAAACTTTAATAATTGTTTAACTTGATGTATATCCATTTCAGTGAAGTATTTAAATATAATCGTAATGTCTTTTACGGCGACCCTAGGATATTTGTTGGTGCATCGCAATGCTTCAGATTCAGAAACGACTTCATCTTCATCCAGTTCAGATATAGAGTGAAATGCAATTTTCGTTTTAAAAATCGCGCTAAATTCCTCAACGTCCACTTTAGCCTACCTAAGCAGATGAGTCGTTGTGAGCTTGATGTGAGCGAAAATAATGACGTCATGAGTGACGTTTTCGCCGCGACCACAACAACGTCATGTGGAACGGCTGAAGGAGTATTTTGAGCGTTGTGAACGCTTAGTGGAACGTAGCGCTTGGTATAAGGTTTAATGCTCTCCTTATTCCTTAGATATAGCTTACGACGTTATACCTTAAAAATGTTTGTTTACGTAACTGTCATTGTAAGGCATACCGTATAACCCAAATGATGTGCAATTAACTCTCTACTAAAGCACTAAGACCAAATACGATTTAAACTTAACGTGCAGGGCAAATTAACTGTTAAAGGTTGGCAACACTTCACGACGTTGCCGATGTGATATAGCGAAAATTCTTGATTTATGCAATCAACGTGGCTACTCACACTTAGAGTAGTTAGAAATTGACCTCCATAGTGTCAATGTACTGTAACATAGTGGCATATTACAATAAAAATTCCAAAACGACATAACTATTAATTTTTATTTGAACCTTAAAACACTTCTTCAGTCAAGTTGATAGAACATTAGATTCACTTATACAGGGTGTACCGACTAAAATTTGCACCCAAATATTCAGGGACGCGACGAGCCTCTTCGGCGCCGTTGTGCGAAATACTGATAGGCGCCTTGACTCTGTATGATGTATTGTTCTAAATCTATGGGTCCAAGTCACCGCCCATTCCTTCATAGTTCAAAGTTGAAATGTATCACAAACTCTTTAGACTTGTTAGGACTTTTTTAGGAGGCAAAAGTATGCACAAAAAAGTATTATTAATTTTTTTATTGCACAAGAAGCGAACAACAAACAACAGTAACAAAAAAACACTGTAAAAGGTATAAAACAAAAACATTATAAATTTTTAAAACAAAAATATTACAAATTTTTAAAAAACAAAAAATCAAATACGTAAGTAAGTACTTGATAAAATTATAAAAATTAAAAGTTATAAACATAAAACAAAAACATTCAAATTTTTAAAAAATTAGATATATACGTTATTCGCAATAGCAGAAATCGGCCACTGCCCGAATTTTCTACCCACAACGCGTTGCGGGTTCGGAAATTTATCCACAATGCGTTGGTGACGTTCGGGGAGTAACACGTAGTATGTACGATCGGAAGATTCCACTTTCGGTTGTTTCATGGTTTCATTTTGGCCATCTGGGTGCCACATCTCGAAATCTGGGACCCAGAACCATCAAAGATAAGGTCAGAATCCAGTATACCTACTTATTTTTAATCATTTAAACAGCTATAAATGCATTTTCTTTAATTTGACTCTGCTTCAAAGATATAGTAAAATTTCGCCACCGGTGCTGGAGTATTTTTTCACCACCGGCAAGTATTGGTGGTTATTTTTTTTATCAGTATGTTTTTTAAAATTCATTAAGCAAGGCGCCTACGGCGCCTTTTGGGCACGACGCCGTCGTGTGCTGCACGACCTCGCCCATATGGACGGCGCGTTTTACTGCAAATATTTCGAGTTTTGTTAAAATTTTGAGAAATACCAAAACAGGTCAATTTTAACCTAGAGGGGGCTCAATTTTTATCGTAGTTTCAAATTTCTTTTTTCATCCCTCTAGCGCCCAGAACCACCTCTTGAAAAAGCTTAAATGGCAAGGGGTGTTAAGTGACACATCATTTTGAAGCTGCTTTCATTATCTAATGCAACCCCCCGTTCTTTTTTTATTTTGAATGACTCTTTTTTTGAGAAAACTGCTTAATTATTAGCAAACGAGTAAGGAATTTAATTTATCAGATTCGACATCCTAAGACCGGTTTCTGCCTTTCGGCTTCGTCAGTTAGGCTTTTCGAATCCAATAAATAAAATTCCAAACTCGTACAAGTCAATAGCTATATCCGCTATAAGATAAAATTTTTAGATGTGCTACCATCTATGATTAGAAGAGAGTATATTGACAATTTTTAAAAGCAAAAATTTCCGATGTATTGGGGTTGCATACACAATTTGCATTGTGTGTTGAAAAGCTTTTATTTGACTGATTCTAGTCAAAATGTCACTCTCTTCTTTCATATCCCTTTCAGAGATTAATAAAAAGTTAGCAAACGAGTAAGGAATTTAATTTATCAGATTCGACATCCTAAGACCGGTTTCTGCCTTTACATTAAATTCCTTACTCGTTTGCTAACTTTATATTAATCTCTGAAAGGGATACGAAAGAAGAGAGTGACATTTTGACTAGAATCAGTCAAATAAAAGCTTTGCAACGCACAATGCAAATTGTGTATGCAACCCCAATACATCAGGAATTTTTTGCTTTTAAAAATTGTTAATACTCTCTTCTAATCATAGATGGTAGCACATCTAAAAATGCTTAATTATTGTGAAAGAAAACAATAGTAGTTCTAAAAAAACAATTTAATTTTAACGAAAATGTACTACCCACACAGCACGCCATGGATATGTACATACTATGTATATTGATAAAATATACATGATATCAAGTCACATTCATTCAACATACATAGCATATCCAGCAACGTATATCCATTAGCGGATATACGATGTATATACATTAAATGTATCAGTTTGAATATACATTCTATAATGT
The DNA here is from genome assembly GCA_949320105.2 of Crepidodera aurea. Taxonomy (NCBI): domain Eukaryota; kingdom Metazoa; phylum Arthropoda; class Insecta; order Coleoptera; family Chrysomelidae; genus Crepidodera; species Crepidodera aurea. The sequence continues at coordinate 22,565,586 of OX439479.2, read as the reverse complement.
TCTATGTATATACATGGTATGAACCCTAATGTATATACATTAGAAAATAAATTATGTATATATATTGCATGTGTTAGTATGTATATACATCGTATGAACCCTAATGTATATACATTATCAAATAAATTATGTATATACATTGCATGTGTTAGTATGTATATACGTTTAATAATGTTCTATGTATATACATAGTATGAGCCCTAATGTATATTCATGAGCAAATATATGATGCATATGCATTAGATGTGTCGGTGTGTATATGCGTTTAATGTTATTCTGTCTATATGCATCGTATAAGCTCTAATGTATATAAATATCCATAATATGAAGTCACATACACTCAACATACATAGCATATCCAGTAACATATATCCATTAGCAGATATACGATGTTTATACATGAAATGTACGTAAACGTCCGCGTGGAGAAAAAGAAGAATATCTGAGGTTAGATATTGTTACATGGCGTCAGTTTCGCTGTCGAATCTTTTCAATTGTGAATTGTGAGGTTGTGTTTTACGGCTTATGCGTGTATATCAGTATAAAACTCTTGTGTAGTGTAGTAGTGGGTAAAACTTTATATTTTGGTGAATCTTCTATATCTGTTTCAAATGCATGAACAGGAGGCAGCAATGTATATGAGTTTGTAAAGAGATGCATGTGCCAACTCTTCAGTAATTCACTGGCTCTGCCTACAGTCTGCAGCTAAGTAAAATATATACATTCTCCAGTGTGTTGGTTTTTATAGTAAGAGTACTTTTTTTACAACTCTAAAAAAATTCCAATGTACAATTATCTATTTATTTTATTCCACAGGTGCTGCAGAGAAGGCATATTCGAATAACTCAAAAAAAGAAATAGAGGACTGCTTGATGAAATGGCTGAGGAGAGCCAGTGAAAGAAAATAATTATTTTTAATTAATTTCTATAACTCATAGTGGCTTTGTACTTTAAATACTCTTCTTTATGGAAATTAAAACCACTTATTTTTTAATTTTGTTGCTGTCATATTTCTGTAAGCAATCCCATTGGATGTACAAGTACGTCCAATGGACGTTCTGAAAGGACGTCCACTGTTCCTCTTTTGGACATAACATGGACGTACATTGATCGTCCAAAGTAATCCCCATGGATGTACAATGGACGTCCTGACAGGACGTACATTAAACGTCCGAAGTGGTGCCGTATGGACGTCCAATGTACGTTTTACGTACAATAAGGGACGTCCAATGGATGTTTTGAATATATAAAACGTACGTTCAATGGATGTACATGTGCTGTGTGTATGGTATGTGCAAAGGACATCATACGTATATCTAGCTCATATACTTTGCATTTTATGTATATAGTAACGGCATAAATATTCATTTTAGTATATATTTTAAAAATATACATAATACATGCAATGTTTATTCAAATGTACATACTCTGGATATCTAATGTATAGAGACGTGGATGGCCATCTGTATATGCTGTGAATGTTAAATTCACATACATTACACATACATTGCATATCCAATATCCATTGATGTATATACATATGCAGCTATGTATATTCATTTCATATACATGGTATGTGATTTTGCTGTGTGGGTATTCAATTAAAGATTTTTTAATTTAAATACCTTTGTATGAATTTTTTCCGATTTTTCCTCCATTTGACGCTGACCTGGTGAGGTCAAGTGGACCTCGGATTCGGATTCAGCGACCCTGAAAACCTTTGTATGAATTTTTTCAGATTTTTCTAGTTTTCCTCAATTTGACCTTCAAATGACCTTGACTCTAACCTGATGAGGTCAAGCGGACCTCGGATTCGGATTCAGCAACCCCAAGAACCTCTAGTTACAGTAGTGAAGTTCTTCGCGCAGTTTTGTGGGGCTGTGTAATCTAAGCAGTTTTCTCAAAAAAAGAGTAATTCAAAATAAAAAAGAACGGGGTTGCATTAGATAATGAAAGCAGCTTCAAAATGATGTGTTACTTAACACGTACCCCTTGCCATTTAAGATTTTTCAAGAGGTGGTTCTGGGCGCTAGAGGGATGAAAAAAGAAATTTGAAACTACGATAAAAATTGAGCCCCCCTCTAGGTTAAAATTGACCTGTATCGGCATTTTTTCAAAATTTGAACAAAACTCGAAATATTTGGGTGCAAATTTTAGTTGGGACACCCTGTAATATTTATATTCAAGCTAGGAAAAAAAGTAACTGGCACAATTTTATCTTTAAGCGAAAAAAAATTCTACCTGGCAACGCCGCAGATTTTTGACGTGCGACGTCAAGACGTCACTGCCACCCTAAAATAAATTTTACCTTTAAGGGCCGGTTGTACAATCAAAGCTTAAGTGCAGGCTTAGGTAAGCCACCCTTAACTCTAAGCTCAGCTTAATAAACGTTGGCAGTTGTACATGTTAGTTTTTAGGAGAGCTCAACAAAGCTCGGCTCACAGAAAATTTGTTAGGTTGGTCGTCTGTACGCATGCGCATTACCTGACAATTGAGGCAATTAAGTGTTCTATTCAAATTCAAATACTTTATTTTCTGAATAGAATTAGTCAAGTTAAATAATAACAATACAAAGAAACACTCTAAAATACTTAACCTAAAGCAAAACAAAAAAAGAGACTTAAAGTTGGAAAAAATTCTTCAATTGAATATTTTTTTATAAACATTAGCGGCCACCTGTATATTTTAAGATGTGAGATTGAAGGGCCCTGGGTTTTCCAGTAATCCGCTAAAGTTCCCCATTCTAATCCCAAACAAAGCTAATTAAAGTCTATTAGATAGGGATCATCCGGTTTTAAATTCAGGTATAGGTAATAGTACCAATAAAAAACAAATTTTCAAATACCTTATCCAATGGTTTTTCCAATATTATATTTGCCGCGGCCGAATTTGGTGGCCTAAATATAAGGGTCAAATATGTCAAGTTAAGCTAGGCTTAAGGCTAAGCTTTATTTTGTACAACGCAATATGTCCTCAAATTTAAGCTCGACTTAAGCTTTGATTGTACAACCGGCCCTAAATAATAAATATGAAGTGTAGATATATACAAATATTTTTAAAATAAAACATTTTAAACTATTTTTAATAAATGAATAAATTTAATTATATTTCATGAAATAAAACAAAATCATAGAAAAATAAAATTTAATTACATGTTTTTTCTTACAATTTCTTTAATAGAGAGTTATTGCAAACTAGCAGAATGTATACCGTATACGTTATACCTTAGCTCTATGACGATGTAAGGTATGCGTAAAATAGTGAGTTTGAAGAAGTAATGTTATATCAGGTAAACTATTGACTTTCTCCTAATGAAAGTAAAAACCTATTACCCCTAATTTTGTGTTACAGGACTTGAAGGATTGTGCATTTTGCTTAGAAGATTAGATTATGCGAATAGGTTGAAGGGTTTTGATGAAATTTCAACAATCAAAACCGGGAACCAGGAAGTTCATACAAGAAAAGACTCTCAAGATCCATCCGAGCAAAAAACAAAGCAAGAAATAGAAATATGTTGTAGAATTAAGTTTAAATTACTTTGAAATAAAATATTTTTAACTTTCTTACCTTTATTAAGCAATAAATTAAGACTAATAGTTTTTTAGTTTTATTTAAAACCTAAAATGCAAATATCAGATATCAAAACTAATGGAAAATTTCATTTTTTGTATTTTAAATAATTAACATCTTTTCAATAATATATATTTAAATACATATAGACAAAACATTACAATTAAGCACAGAAGTTTGGAAAATGATTTCTTTAAATAATTGAAATTATTTTAACAATCTTACCAACTATTACTTTAATTTTAATTAATTAAATTTACATTATAACGATTGGATTATAGGTTTCTCCCAATCTGTTGTAATCCAAACAGACTAAGTTCCTTGAAATAATGCAATAATTTATTTTTCAAAATACTCATAAACTAATTCATCTAACAAACCCTTTTATGGTACCGAAGCCCTATGTTTTGAGGGTTGGATATTGGATTTTTAGAATTTGTAGCTGAAATATATCGTAAACAGTTTAATATAAATGTTGTAGATAATTAAAACTTTAATTTTAATTAATTAAATTTACATTATAACGATTGGATTATAGGTTTCTCCCAATCTGTTGTAATCCAAACAGACTAAGTTCCTTGAAATAATGCAATAATTTATTTTTCAAAATACTCATAAACTAATTCATCTAACAAACCCTTTTATGGTACCGAAGCCCTATGTTTTGAGGGTTGGATATTGGATTTTTAGAATTTGTAGCTGAAATATATCGTAAACAGTTTAATATAAATGTTGTAGATAATTAAAACTTTTGTATTAATTTGTATTACTTTTCAACATAAACACAAAATTATCGAGAATAATCGTTTTTATTAAAGTCTAATGTTCAGTCGAAAAATTTTGTTTACAAATTTTCAATTTTTTAACTATATCAGTGATCTTCTTCTGTTATTTAATTCTAAAATCGATCGCGAAAAAGCCGCTTTTTGGTTTTAGAACACCAAATATGCATAACGTATAAGGTTTAAGGCTCTCCTTATGCCTTAGATATAGCGTACGACGTTATACCTTAAAAATGGTTGTTTACTGTTGCACATGCGTAACTGTCATTGTAAGGCATACCGTAACTCTCTAATATTTTAAATAAAAATCGACAAAATGAATTAGTAAATGTAACTTCAGAGTAAATGATTTTTTACAAACGTCGCATTTAAAATTCTTATCACCACTGTTTTCTCAGATATGACTTCTGAGTAAATGTTTTTTCAGATGTGACTTCTGAGTAAAAGATTTTTCACAAACGTTGCATTTAAAATTTTTCTCATCTGAATGAATTAGTAAATGTTCCTTCAGATTTGAGTTCCTAGTAAATGATTTTTCACAAATGTTGCATTTAAAATTCTTATCACCAGAATGAATTAATAAATGTCTTTTCAGATGTGACTTCTGAGTAAATGATTTTTTGCAAACGTCGCATATAAATATCTTATCACCAGAATGAATTAGTAAATGTTTCTTCAAATTTGACTTATGAGTAAATGATTTTTTGCAAATGTCGCATATAAGATTCTTATCACCAGAATGAATTAGTAAATGTCCTTTCAGAGTTGACTTCAGAGTAAATGATTTTTCACAAACGTTGCATTTAAAATTCTTATCACGAGAATGAATTAATAAATGTCTTTTCAGATGTGACTTCTGAGTAAATGATTTTTTGCAAACGTCGCATTTAAAATTCTTATCACCAGAATGAATTAGTAAATGTCCTTTCAGAGTTGACTTCTGAGTAAAAGATTTTTCACAAACGTTGCATTTAAAATTCTTATCACCAGAATGAATTAGTAAATGTTCTTTCAGATTTGAGTTCCTAGTAAATGATTTTTCACAAACATTGCATTTAAAATTCTTATCACCAGAATGAATTAGTAAATGTTCTTTCAGGTTTGAGTTCCTAGTAAATGATTTTTCACAAACGTTGCATTTAAAATTCTTATCACCAGAATGAATTAGTAAATGTTCTTTCAGATGTGACTTCAGAATAAATGATTTTTCACAAACGTTGCATTTAAAAGTCCTATCACCCGAATGAATTAGTAAATGTTTTTTCAGAGATGACTTCTGAGTAAATGATTTTTTACAAACGTCGCATTTAAAATTCTTATCACAGGAATAACTTAGTAAATGTCTTTTCAGATGTGACGTGCGAGTAAATGATTTTTCACAAACATTGCACTTTATTTTCTTTACATTAGAGTGAATCAGTAAATGTTGATCTAGATTGACTTTGTGAGTAAATGCTTTTTTGCAAACGACGCACACATAAATTTTTTCACTTATGTAAACTAATAAACGCCTTTCATGATTGCCTTCTTGAGAAAATGTTTGTTTACAAATATTCGACTTATATTTTTCTTCATCATTAGTACATTGTTCAGTTTCATCCTTAATATGTATTTCTTCTTCTTCAATCTTGAAACTGCTATCACTGAATAATTTTGTCTCAATATCTGTATATTGAACCATACAAGAATCTTTTGTATCATCAAGTCTCTCCTCTATCTTGAGAGACTTCCCCTCTAGTTGTTTAATGTTCTTATCCACTTCTTCTAAAAGTAGTTCACTTCCATCCTCAATATGTACTTCATCTTCTTCAATCTTAAAACTGTTATCACTGAATAATTTTGTCTCAATATCTGTATATTGAACTGTACAAGAATCTTTTGTAACATCCAGTTTCTCCTCTAGTTGTTTAATGTTTATCCCATCCTCCCATTCGTGTTCAATTTTTATTTGAGCTTGAGAAATAATTTCTATTTGTTGAGATGCCATCTTATTTGTAAAAAACTTTGCTCTCAGTCCATATTTATTATTTAAAGGTCATTTATTTTAGCGAAGCAGTGTCATCCTAACATCACACGTCAAAAATCTGCGGCGTTGCCCGGTGGAATTTTTGTTCGTTCATTTAAAGATAAAACTGTACCAGTTACTTTTTTTTCTATGTTGAATACAAGTATTATAAGTGCCATCAACTGGATTGAAGATTGGAGTGGATGTAAAATAGAACTGCTAGTCTATGGATCAATGAAATCTTGACTATAACGAATTTTCAATAATAAGAAGTGTTTTAAAGTTCAAATAAAAATTAATAGTTATGTAGTTTTGGAATTTTTATTGTAATATGCCACTATGTTACAGTACATTGGCAGTTTGGAGGTCAATTTCTAACTACACTAAGTGAGTAGCCACGTTGATTGCATAAATCAAGAATTTTCGCTATATCACATCGGCAACGTCGTGAAGTGTCGCCAACCTTTAACAGTTAATTTCCCCTGCACGTTAAGTTTAAATCGTATTTGGTGCGTTAGTGTTTATTCCGTTGACATCAGAAATAACTAGAAATTGCGTCACTGCCTCGCAAAATTAATGACCGTTAGACACATAGAGAATGACGATTTTGGTCAAAGTGAGTAGACTGTGGCTGTGTTGATTAGAATGAGAACTGTCAATCTACAATTTTATTAATACTGTCATTACAATTTGTTCGGTCTATGGCAATGCTAGAAAAGCATTCTCAACTGGTTTTCGAAACCCGATAGTATCGAAACTATCGATATTTTTTATAATTTTATCGATAAGTATCGATAGTTTGACTAAACTAAATGTCAAAATTGAACGTTTTGTTGTTCATTGATGATCCAAGTGCAAATTGATAACACTCTTTTTAGTCGTAGCGTGATTCAAGAAAATCTACTTATCTGAATTAACTGGAAAGAGGAAATTGACGTCAGTATTCTTAAATAACTTAAAATAAATAATCATTGGTTAAACATTAATGTTTTATCCCACTCTAATTTCACGATCATTTATGACATTCTGGTTAGATGAATAAAATATATCATCTAGGAGGAAGAAAATCTTAGGTTAAAAACATAAAAACAACTTGTTTAGTTTTGGCGCTAATGGACTATTGAGAGTTTAGTTTATTTTAGTTTCTGCATAAACATATTTTAAAAGATAATGGAAGGATATCTAAAATCTGGAAAATTAGGGGAAAGTTCTGGAAAAAGTAATGGCACCGCTAAAACATCGAAAAAGCAAAAACCTGTGCACTGGGTAGAAAAATATAGGCCAAAGACAGTAACAGACGTAGTAGAACAAAGCGATGCTGTTACTGTACTTGAACAATGTATATCTGGAGCAGTTTTACCAAATCTTCTATTTTATGGTCCGCCAGGAACTGGTAAAACAAGTACAATATTAGCAGCTGCTAGGCAGATTTTTGGGGATCTGTACAAAGACAGAATTCTCGAATTAAATGCATCTGATGAAAGAGGAATACAAGTAATAAGAGATAAAGTTAAAAGTTTTTCTCAATTATACGCAAGTGGTGTGAGACCAGATGGTAGTGCCTGTCCTATGTTTAAAATTGTGATTCTTGATGAGGCCGATTCAATGACTAATGCAGCACAAGCAGCTTTGCGTAGAACCATGGAAAAAGAAACCAAATCTACACGATTTTGCCTAATTTGCAACTATGTATCACGAATCATAGAACCTCTAACTTCTAGATGCACTAAATTTAGATTTAAACCCCTAAATGAAAGTTTAATATTTGAAAGATTATCTTATATTTGTAAAGAAGAGGGGGTCTTGTGTGATGACAGTACTTTAAATGTCCTTGTTGAAGCAAGTAACGGAGATATGCGTAGAGCTATTACGTGCTTACAAAGTTGTTACAAATTAATAGGACCTAATAAAAAAATCAATATAGAAAGTGTATTAGATGTCACAGGAGTAGTCCCAAATATTTGGCTAGATAATTTTTTAAAAGTTTGCAAAGAATTCAATAATTATACTGAGCTGAAACGTTTTATAGAAGACTTCATTTATGAGGCATATGCTGTATCCCAAGTTTTAGATCAACTAAATGAAAAGATTGCTAATAATAATGAATTTAATGACAAACAAAAGGCTCTTATAGGACAGAAACTAGGAGAAGTGAGTTTTCATTTGCAAGAGGGAGGTTCTGATTTTATTCAGTTGATGGATTTGGGAAATACCATCATTAAAGCATATTCTATGTCATAATTTTGTTTACACTTTTTTTATGTAACTTATGGTTTTTTTCATACTTAAATATAGTTTTTTTAAATTATTTATTTTATTTAACACAAATTAACTAAATAGAAAATAAAGAAAAACTAAATTTCCAAGAATCACACCCCTGAAAAATAGTTTTGTTGTGTGATACAATCACATTGTTTTTCTAAAATATGTCCATGCCTAAGCTTTATCAACTTAAGAGTCTAATGAATTTTTCTGTGGTGGAATACCTTTAAATAAATTTTAAGTATCTCCAAACGTCTAATGTTTTAGGAAAATAGGCCTAATTATATTTTTGAAATTCAAAATTGTTGGACAAATAGGTGGAAAAAAATATAAAAAAAGTCTTGTAATGAGTCCTGAAATTTCAATTTTCAAATTCATTCTATTATGTTCAGTAAATTTCAATTCAACATTTTAAAAGGAATAATTATTAAAAACATAATTATTTGTAAAATGTTGTTGAATTCAAAGTTTTTATTTTCCTGAATACTATACAGGGTGAGTCACGGTAGACGCTACGGTCCATTGTGGCTAAAAGGTTAATATTTTGAAAATTTTGTTTATTCATGGATGTGTGAGTTGATAAAGGCTACATTTTAAAATTATTTTGAATTATTCAGGTTGTCCCAAAAAAGTGTGGCGTATCAAAGTTATATTATTTCTTATGGAATACCCTATATTTTATTGCATTTATAGATTATACGTTAAAAATAAGATAAACTTTCTTAAGTGTTCCCTATACCTAAGCTTTTTACTTTTCGAGATATTTTGATATTTCTAAAAATGGAAACACTTACAAGAAAACCAATAACTTCGATACCCATGGAATCAGCCAAATCCAATTTTAACTGAAAAAAATTAGACTAATAATTGAAAACAATGATGTAATTAGAGTTGTTTAAAATTATACAGGGCGTCCAAAATTGGGCGTTTCTCTAATGACATTCAAACGACAATATTGTTATTATTTTAAATAGGACACCCTGTATTTTAATATCCTATTATGTAGCAAATTCCATTACCTTTTAAAAGTTATAAAGGTCTACTATGCCTAAATCTATTAATTTTGGAGTTATTTTTATGTTTGTTAAATTTTACATTATTTTTCCACCGTAATGCCTAAATATAACACCCTGTATTTGATCAGCTTCGACTATTGCAGCATCATTTTTTGTCTAATATCTAATGATACATTTTCCAACAGTTCCCAGAAACTTTTTCTTAAAAATTGCAAAAATATCCTGCCATTTAAATGGCCATCAAAGAAGTATGGGCCAATAACTTGGTCCACCGGTTCTGATGATTTATTGTGTGGAACAAATGTTCTAAGTATTATAATAATGAAAATTATGACGGTTAACTAATCAATTATTATGAAAAGTGGATTAATCTGATCAAATACAGGGTGTTATATTTAGGCATTACGGTGGAAAAATAATGTAAAATTTAACAAAAATAAAAATAACTCCAAAATTAATAGATTTAGGCATAATAGACCATTATAATTTTTAAAAGGTAATGGAATTTGCTACATAATAGGATTATAAACACACAGGGTGTCTGTCCTATTTAAAATAAGAACGATATTGTCGTTTGAATATGTCACTAGAGAATCGCCCCATTTTGGACGCCCTGTATAATTTTAAACAACTCTAATTACATTATTGTTTTCAATTATTAGTCTAATTTTTTTCAGTTAAAATTGGATTTGGCTGATTCCATAGATTTCCAAGTTATTGGTTTTCTTGTTTAGAAATATCAAAATATCTCGAAAACTAAAAAGCTTAGGTATCGGGAATACTCAAGAAAGTTTATCTTATTTGTAACGTATAATCTATAAATGCAAAAAAATATAGGGTCTTCCATAAGAAATAATATAACTTTGATACGCCACACTTTTTTGGGACATCCTGTATAATTCAAAATAATTTTAAAATGTAGCCTTTATCAACCCACATATCCATGAATAAACAAAATTTTCAAAATATTAACCGTCGCGTCTACCGTGACTCACCCTGTATAATATATAAAAATTGGCAATTAACTGTGTAGTCATTAAAGCCTTAATAAATGTCAATGACAATTTTTTTGGCCTCTAGTGTTTTTCTGCTACTATATGGATTGGAATCTCGTGTGGAACTTTTCCTAAAACTAACCTTCAAAACTGAAGTACTTTGCTACTGCTTTTTGTTTTTAACTTTATTTAAGGTTTTAAAGTTTTAGTTCTTTTTTAACTTTATTTGTTTTTAATTAGGTATATTTTATTAAATATGAGTGTTGGAGAAAGTCTCGAATACATTGATTTTAATTAATTTATAATAAATACAACCTCAAAATTATCGAGAAAATCGCTAAAATAATTATTTTATGAATCAAGACGATTGAATAAAAGTTCCAGTAAGGGGATGGTGGTAAATTTACGTTTTGAGGGTTGGATATTGTTTTTTAGGATTTTTACGAATTTAATTTTTTTTATAAAACTTTGTGAAAACTTTCTTTTTGTGTTTTAAATAAGCTGTATTTTTTTTTCAGCAAAATATTTTTCGATTTTATACGAATTTAAATTAAAAAGCCTTCCATACGAACAATATATTTTTTCATACCAACTTTTCCGATTAAACTTATGTTTTTTTTAACGCATGTTTTGTTGCCTTTTTAAAAACAAAGATTTTAAGACCTTAACAGAGCTCTGATAATACCAATAGAATCGGAGATATTAAAAGAATCAGCCATTTTGCATAAAAGTGGCCCTGGTGTAGACAGTGCCTTTGATACTATGAGATACATCTTTTTTCAAAAATTTTGGTCTAATATTACTAAATCAAACATTTTCAAAACGATACCCACTAAACAAAATACACTTACTGCAAATTGTTTGCAAGCTTACCAATATAATGCAAGTTTCCTTGAAAGTTTGTAGAATACTTATTAATAGCTTTCAGCAAGTTTGAATCTGGCTCACCCACAACTTACTACTTTCCGAACTATTTTTGAAGGCAAGTACTTTTCGTCCTCAAATGACTCGCACCGTGCCGTATCCTAGTGACCACAGCGGACGAAAAGTGTTTGCGGACGAAAAATGCTTGCCTTCAAAAATGCTCGATTTTCCTTTTGGAAATTAGTACGTTTTTGTAGAGGTCGACGAAAAAATGTAATATGCGCCTCGGCGAAAAACTGTCTATTGTCTCGCATGCGCCTCGGCTATCAATTTGCAGACTTGACTATAATATTGCACAAATGATGTGAAATGAAATCACACAAGCTCCCAAGAACAAGGACATTAAAAATATCCTACACCGCACCAGCGTCTGGACTTCATCAACTACTCCTTGGGCTATATGCCCCACCAGGTACTGAATTACGAAAGTCCAGACGTGGTTTGGTGCCCGACCAAGTCGGGGCTTTAACCCAAAAACTTGGATTTTGTTATTAAAGGAGCTTGCCATTCTTAGACCGGTTTCGGCATTATTGTGCCTCATCAGTAAGAAGCAGAAAGCTCGACGTCCTGTCACCTTATTCTTGGGAGCTTGTGTGATTTCATTTCACATCATTTGTGCAGTTTTGTCACTCCCAAGGTACTGTTTTGGAATTTTTATGGTTCAAAAAATTCCACCTTCGTGTAGTTTTCTATATTTTTGCAAACTTTGATTTTGTTATTAAAGTGAAGATGGCGTTGGACTCTCCTCGCTATAACGCAAGTAAGATTATCAAGAGCGAGGTGAGTCTAATTCATTTTCAGACATCCTTTAGTGACAGGATATCGAGCTTGTCTGCTTCTTACTGATGAGGCACAATAATGCCGAAACCGGTCTAAGAATGGCAAGCTCCTTTAATGATAAAATCGAAGTTTTTGGGTTAAAGTCCCGACTTGGTCGGGCACCAAACCAAGTCTGGGCTTTCGTAATTCAATACCTGGTGGGGCATATAGCCCAAGGAGTAGTTGTTGTCCAGACGCTGGTGCAGTGTAGGACATTTTTAATGTACTTGTTCGTGGGAGCTTGTGTGATTTCATTTCACATCATTTGTGCAGTTTTTTCACTCCCTAGGTACTGTTTTGGAATTTTAATGGTTCAAAAAATTCCACCTTCGTGTAGTCGACTATAATAGCGAGTTTTTCGTCCTTGGCACATAAATAACTATTTTAATTGGGCAAGATAAACCTTAATGGAAAAATTAGTCAAATATGACAGGAATAAAGATATTGTTAGGCGAACTAAAAATCCTGTAGAAAGATCTTATGGAGTTTGAAAGAGAAGATTTCCTGTTTTATCATTGGGGTTAAGGTTACAACTTAATACTTCATTGGCAGTAATTGTTGCTTGCGGAGTACTCCACAATATTGCACTTCAACAAAAGGAAGAGTTGCCACCTGACGACCCAGACTTAGGTGAAATTAATTTTGATGAAGATTTTGAAACTTAAAACTGCAAGAGTTCGACACCAAGCTTTGGATAAGTCGATCTCTGTTTATGTGTTTCAATCTTTTTTATTTAATTTCTAACGGTTTTTCTAGCCAATCACACCACGTCGCTCGCGGTCTTATTGATGTATGTATTTTTTGCCGTTCGCGAAGCCGCAGTCCGATGTTGTTGTCTGTGGACTTTTTTCGTGGTTGCTTTCGGCAAAGCCAGTTGGCTTGTAGTTGCCGCTCAAAGGATTAGCCGCGTTCCTAATTAACACGTGTTGTAACGGTTTTATTACGTCATAATGTTTCTATGGAGATATGGATAACTGTTGAGTTTATTTCAAGGCTACCAAACATATAAGCGTGGTTGTTGTTTCTTGTATTTTTATTTTATTTGAATATTATTTTTATTCCCCTTTTTATCATGGGCGTAGATTTTCGATTTTGAACACTTGCCTTCAAAAATAGTTGATTTTTCATTCGGAAATTAGTACGTACAATGCCATTTTTTGTAGAGGTCAACGAAAAATAACTATTTACCACAAATTAACGGTAAACTTTCGAATTTGCACTTGATTGATAATGTTATATGTAAACCTCCATTAAACCATTAAACCTTACGATTATAAATACACTTTACGATTTCATTGTTTTTATACTAGGGTTTTTTTTATGGCCGTTGAATATGTTTTCCATTTAGCCATATACTAGGGTTCATGGACCTGTTCATATTAGTATGAACTACAGTTGAATACTTGTCCGCGGACTGGAACGTGTCGCCTATCGTCTGGAGTACATAAATGTTCTGATTTTAAATATTTTTATTAACAGCTATTAAAGCTGTGTACACTAAATTATATTAATTAGGGAAGGCACAATTGTTACATTCAAAGTTTGATATGTTAATATTAAACCGTTCGTAATGTTTAAATAAACATAATAGTTACTTTTGAGTATCGGCATATCAAAATATATAATTAATAGATGATATTCACAAATCTCATTCTTTTAAAAACAAATTAAATGTATTTGATCATCTGCTATTAGATACAAATGATAAATGTGTATTCTTGTCATTTGTTAATTTATATTAACCTATAACACAAAAAGGTGCGAACTCTAATGAAACATTATAGCTCTCAAATGAAAAATATTATAGTTGCAAAATATAAAAATATACTTGTACCAATTTTCTATTTTTAAATTGAATATAAAACTTAGGTATTTAACTTATATTAAATTTTCGAAAATGAACTTTATGAATAACAATTTTCTGCTGATTTGATTTTGAAAGTGCACAGAAATAAGATTACATCAAGTTTAAAAATTTAAATTTTCTCAGAAAAGCTTGCTAAAAAATCTCGATTATAAACTAAAAGTTGTAAGATTATTGCAAATTTTCCACACGCTTACAAAATAAGTTTGAGTTGCAAGCCGGAAATAAACTTGCAGGAAGTGTTTGTAAGTTCTAATGTTTAGTGGGAAATGCATTTTCATCTGGCTTTTTTTTGTTATTTAGGCCAGGTTGATGTATATAGAACGCAAAAAAACAAATATTTTTTAATCACTTTATTTATTATACAGGAAAACAATTTAAATACCAATACATAATATTAACTTTTTACACTCTTTTATGTACAATATTGGCTTACATATTTGCACTATATCGAGAGTAGGTATATATTAGTTTTAAAGAAGGAACATTGATTATATCTTGCGAATTTTTCTAACAATTGACATTTATTTAGGTAACGATTAGGGTACAATGATCAAACCATACTAGAGAAAGGCAAAATTATTTGGCAACAACACCCATAAAAGTTGTTTATGGTTGTAATTGTTACCATCAGAGGGCGAAGTTCTTGATTTCCCATATCTCAAATCTTAATTTGCTTGTTTCATATTTATTCATTGGTGTATTTAATTTATAAGTAATAAATTAAAAAATCTAGAGGGTGATCTATGTGATCTTTATAGAGCTTTCTACGTCTAAACATTAAGCATTGCTGCCTATTCAAAAATGATCCCTCTAGTTGCTTTATTTCTTAGTAAACAATTTATTCCAAGAACTTCTTATAAAATGGTTTGTACCTTGTATACCTTTTAGTATATACTATGAATCAAATCTAACACACATTTATTTCTATATCTAAATTTAATAAATTAGTGAATCTACTTCCAAAAGTCCAGTTGCACAGTGAAAAAAATGCTGAGTATACCAATATATCACAAAAACAGTCATATAGAGTTATATTTTAAAAATGCTCTTTTGCTAGGTTTCTGCAGTGCGTTTCACATTTACTTTTTAATATTGTAATTTGTAATTTATCAATCGTCAATATATTATATCGAAGCGAGCGCTTAACCGCAGAAATACAGAAAATGATTGATGACTCCAAATTTCTTAGCAATTAAAATGCCTCTCCACGTGTCAAACTTTGTTCTAATTGGTTTATTGAGCATAGTGACACCCGTCAATCAAGTCCACGTAGACTGAATGAGAGTGTGGCAAAGAATAAATTTATACAGGTAGTGATCATTATATTTTGTCCCATAATTTCGAATTAGCTTTGTACTTTATTTATATATATTTATAACAGTGTTGCCAGTATATTTATTCTTGTAAACATAGAAGTAGAGGTTTATGTGGTAAAAAGTTAACCTTTTATTGAATGTTCTTTCCTCATCATTATTTACTTCTGTCAAATTCATCACCATTAACTCATTCATTAACAAATTTCATTAATTGAGAACTTAGGAAAACTATGTTTCATATAAAGGTAATCTGTTTAAAATTTATTTACTGCAGGACAGTTTATTACATTTTTAGGCTCGTTCAAACGGCGACACCAATGTCGCGACATTCACTGCCACGGCAGTAGTGTGTAGTGACATCTAGTGTCAGCCGTCAGGCATCAAAACTTTTTGATATTGTGGCATTGAGTGTCACTGAACCGCAAGATAAAGGAAATGCTGTTCAGATCTCTATGACCACAAAAGAAGAAGTTCTCAAGAAAGGAAAATAAACCATGGTTCCACGAGATCCCACATCGGCAGTAGAACGGAAGGTCTACCATACCTTAAAAAAAAACAACGTCTTTTTTTAGATAAGGACAGATGTTCGCTGACATCCCACCACAACAAACTGCCTCACCTGTATGGATTACCGAAGATCCACAAAACAGATGTCCCACTCAGGTCAATCATCAGTTCTAGGAATTCAGCCATCCACAAGTTCGCAAGATTCTTACTACCGATCATTCAGCCGCTACAAGGAAACTCTCCAACCATCGTGAAGAACTCCGAGCATTTCGTTGAGTTCTTAGAGAAAATCGAAGCCTCACAACTGTTCAGTTTTGATGTAGAAAGCCAACGCCCCAGTAGAAGAAGCACTTTAGATCATAATAACGAAACTACAAACCGACGAAAATTTCGAAGACAAAACACTACTGTCAGTGGAAGGAATTATGGACTTACTACAATGCTGCCTTTGGAATTGCTACTTCCAGATTAAGGATTAGGTCAGATTAAGTACTACCAATGGGTTCACCACTTTCACTGGTGATAGCGAATATACGTGGAATAGTTCGAAACATTTGCCATTGAACATGCTCACAAGATGCCCCGCATCTGGTTGAGATACGTAGATGACACCTTCATAGTGGAGACAGAGAATTAGATACTTTTCTTCAACGCCTGACCTGACCTGACCTGACCTGGACAATCAGCTGTAGAAGACGGTATTTGTCATGTCTTAGTATCTGACCAAAGTATTCGAGTTTCCGCTTCTTCACTGTAAAGACAACTTCTTTCTCTTTCCCTAATCTCTGCATGATTTCCACGTTGGTGATGTGATCCGTCCAGGATATTTTCAGAATACGTAGATATATCCACATTTCGAAGGATTCTAATTTTTTTAAAGTGGCCTCTGTTGTGGTCCAAGCCTCTACACTGTAGAACAAAAAAGAAAAGATACACCTAACTAGTCTTAATTTTAGTTGTAGAGAAATATCTTTGCTGGTAAATTGATTGATTGATTAAGACGACGTACTTGACTGAGGTTTATAAATGCCTCAATACTGCAGCCTTAAGACTTATTGTAGAGGTTTGTTACCTTTATCAGGTTATACCTCCAGTGCGTGAGTGCTGGTAAATAGTTTGTTCATGTTGTTAAACGTAGCTCGAGCCTTTTCTATTCCTGATCGTATTTCTGATGCCTGAAAAGGACTATCATAGAAGATGAAGAAAATTGGTTCCCTATACAAGATCACAACCTGCTTCAAGTCCGGAAACACAATCCGCAGCCACCTTACAAATACCAAACCATTAAACACTAACAGTGACTCCAAGAATTGCGTTTATCGGATACCCTGTGAATGTGGACAATCATACATCGGTGAATCAAAGAGACTGCTTGAAACCAGGATTGGTGAACACAAAAAGAACACCCAACGAGGGGAAACTAACAAGTCAGGAATAGCAGATCCCTTCTGGACCCACCAACACAACATCAAATGGTCCGAAGTTGTGAATGAGGCCAACATACTGAATAATGAAGTATGCTGTCAACCGAGTGTAGAGATCCGCAACGTATAGAAACCGCTGATAGGACGAATAAATTAATTCCGGCGGATCCAGGGGGGTGGACTGTGGAGACCGCAGCTCCCCCACCTTTAGCTCATGTTTTTTAATTTAAAGAAAGAGTACAAGAGGCCGAGAGGTCCTTTCCAACCCTTTGAAGGTTGAAGGACTGGATGCGAACAACAATGAGAGAGGATAGACTTGTAGCTGTCCCTCCGTTTAGCAGTGGATATTCCATAACTTCCCGACCTGAAGAATATTGTAGATATACACAATCGAAACGTCGTAACAAAATATTCAAATCTTTATACCTTTAGACAATGGAAGTCCAAAATTCCACTTTGCAATTTCATAGTTATTTAATTTACTTTAAATTATTAATTTATTATTTTCGTGGTCGGCTTATATTTTGGATTTTCCAACAAACAATAAGTTTGGCGCTACTATTTACCATAAGACAATATCTTTAAAATAAATGTGAAACAAACTTATTTTATTTTTGAAATATTTTCTTTCTTATTGATAATCTGAAACGTAAGGATATAAAATAAATATTTGACAATTACAACATGTTCTGCGAGTCCACAAAAATGGTAATCCTACGTACAATTTTCTTAGCTATGTAACTGGACTGTTAAGGTCCGTACAAACCAAGGCAACAAACAGCGCAAAACATTTGCGAACATTTCGCAATAAGCATTCCGCTCTGTTTGTGTTCATCTGTTCATGGCCATTAAGATGGCGTGCAATTGAACGTACACAAACAAGCAGATTTCTTTAGTATCGACATTCCACGGGTAAACAAAATGCGCGCGCAGCACTGAGTACGCTACCGCCCATGTTCTGGAACATTCTCGAAAGGTTTTTGTTGTTTGTTTCGTTGGTCTGTACGGAACTTTATAAACTAAATAATACAAACAAATTTTAGGTATACTGAGCATTATTAATTAAACAGTCTTACAGATTTTGATCACAGTTATTTTGAGAAAACAAAACTTACACTACTAATATTTTTAACAAATTAAGTATACCTTTATACAGGATGGACAAACATTATGGACTATAAAATGAGTACATTTTTGGTAAAACAAATAATAAAGCAAACAAAATAAATAAATAATAAAGTATAAATTACTGCTGAAATGAAAATAATGTTAGTTTATTTGGTAAGTACGAAATTCGCTGACGCTATTTCTTTAAAATAGCGCCATTACTTAATTGTCTAAAATAATTCGTTGCTAAGTTGTAATAAATTAAAACAAAAATAATTTTCTTGGTCAGGATGTTCCTAATCAAAAAGGTAGTATTATACAGTCTCAAAATGCACTTTTTCAAAACGGTAAAGATAATTCTGCTATTTCTTGACCAGTTTTTATAAAATTTAGCACATTTTATTTCTTTTTCCTAGAATAATAATCTATACATTATGAAAAAAAAATAATTACAGCCAACATAAGTTAGAAAAACGAGTTTTTTTCAACTTTTATGTTAAAAATTCCGCAATTTGTTATTTTTTGTTTTTATGACTTTTATAAGTTATTATTAGGTATGGGGTGGGTTGAGGACATCCCCACTCTTCTATGTCAGCTGATCTGACTAGTTTTATACCGGTTTAAAATCTAATCTAACCTATTCAAAAGCAGATTTAAGCAGCAAAAATTGTAAAAGTTTTATATCTCTTCATCCCGTTTAGTTTTTTGTTTCAGCTTTTCCTACGAGACTCTATCTTTACCGTTTTAGGTGATTTATTTGGACCGTCAACTTTAGCGCACACAAAAAATTAGATTTAACTCCCAGCTCCCAAGAAATACAACATTAGAAAATGTTATACACTGCACCAACGTCTGGACTTCAAACAACTACTCCTTGGGCTATATGCCCCAACAGGTATTGAATTACAGGAGTCCAGACGCGGTTGGAACTTGAATTCTTTCGGGACTTAAACCCAACAACTTTGATTTTGTTACTAAAGGAGCCTGTCATTCTTAGACCGGTTTCGGCATTATTGTGCCACATCAGTAAGAAGTAGATCAGCTCGACATCGTATCTCTAAACGATGACTGAAGATTAAATTAAAACAACTGGTTGAGTCGAAGTAAGTGGAGGAGAGCCCAACGCCATCTTCACTTTAATAATAAAATCAAAGTTTGCAATTTTATAGAAAACTGTATCGCATGAAGAAATGAAATATTTTGGTTCCAAAATATTTCATTTCCTCAACAAATGTTATTGCAGCTGAGAAAACATCTTGAAAAAGTGTATTTTTTTTATTTTAACTGTATTTTACCTTAATACGAGTATATACAAAAAATATGATATTATGCCTACACATATTTAGCTATAAAATGTGTCCATTGCTTCATTTCTTAAGAGACTATTTGTTCAAATATTTCGAAAAACCCAAGAGGGCATTTCTACCAACCGAGAAACATTGTCTAAAAAGATTTATTTTCTTGTTCATATACATTTCTAGCGGACAAGTCCACAAAACGCATTAGAAGAGGAAAAAAATGTTCTATAATTTTCTTGGATATAATAGGCCCAAATTGCAAACTAAGATCGCTCAAAAAAGTTTATTGTGAATGATGATACTGAAATTAATATTTTATAGGCGGTTCAGGCTAACCCAACAATTTCTTCGAGATATAGCTAAAGAATAATTTACCAGAATCCTGAGAATCTGCAACAAAAATGACAAAAAAGAAACGTAAGATATTGATTTCATAAATATTAACTTTACCAATGCTGTACCAACTAAAGAAATTAGTATAATAAATTTCCAAGTTCCATTTAAAAAATCTTCATCGGTTAAAATATTAATCTCAATACTAAATTAGGTAAGAACTAAATTGCCATAAATCATTTATAACTAGAATACAGTGTGTGAAAACAAAATTTTTGATCTTTTATTTTTTTTTGAAAACTGTGCCCAAAAGAATTGGTATGGTAATCACAAGGACACATTTTCTATATACACAGGGTGTTCCAAATCTCTGACGCTTGTATATACGAGAAAAAGTTATTAAAAAATTATAGGAAACACTAAGCCCACCCTGTATTTTATTTTAAACTTGAATTTAGCTCAGAGAATAACTGTCAATACACCAGAATTAAAAGAAAATAATATCCAATGCAGAATAATATTTTGCGAATAATAATAATAATAGTACCTAATAATAATAATAATAGGTACCTATACACCAAAAATAGCCTCTTTTGTTTTAAATATACGGAGTGTTAAATACAAAACGATTTTTACATAAAACTGGCTGCATTTTCTAAACTTCAAATTAAAATCAAATACAGTTTGTTCCATTTATAAAATATAACTTTATCCTAGATCCACGTAATCAGACACTTTGTATATTTAACAAAACTTTTTAAAATGTAGAGCGTCCCTATAATTATATACCCTAAGATAAACTTTTTCTCGTAACTCTTAACATAACGAGAATATCGAAGTCTGTCAGAGATTTGAGATATCTGATGCGTTATTATTTTCACAATTCCTTCCTTATAATTTTAACTTTAAAATAACATTTCACAAAAATTGCTCGCCATATTGTCAAATGTGGACAGTGAACATTCTAAATTTTTTTAAGTATACAGGGTGCGTCAAGTAGATGGCCCATTAGACATTTATAGAGAAGTATAGATTTGAAATTTGAAAATTGGGTTACGGGGCTTTGTCAGTACGATCTATTCAACGAACTTTTTTTTTATTTGTGAATTCAGCATCAAATTTTGAACAAACAATTATTAACATACCACAGGAGTAGAGTATGTGCTCCTTGAGCGTGTGAACTTTTTCTATCTCAATAGCATTAGAGGCCACGCCCCCTTTTCAAGATGGCCACCTTCCCCTCCAGTTTTTACGGCACGCATCTTTTCAAGATGGCCGAACCCCTCCACTTTTTAAGCCACGCCCCCTGACTAATAGAAATGCTGACCACGACCCTTTCAAGATGACCACCATGTAGACCACGTCCCCTTTTCACGATGGTCCCGTCCCTTTTAAGATGGACACGTCCCTTTTAAGATGGACACGTCCCCTTTCAAGATGGCCGAGTCACACCTGGCCGCTATTTTTTATCCAAATTACAGCGCCACCTGTCAATGGGTGTCGGAATCTGTAATATACTTAGGACTGTGTAATCTATTTAGGACTCTACGTAGGAATCTGTAACTAAGCAGGGTTACCAACTCATCAGGGATCTATTCAATGAAAATATTTTCAACTTCCGGTTATACCGGAAGTAGACATCAACTTTGTTATTTCAAATGACATGTACCATTTTTTTTGTATTTTTGAATTCGGTATCAAATTTTGAACAAAAAATTATTAATATACCATAGGTCTAAGTTTAACAGTTTCCGAGATATTAAGAGAATTTTTAAAACAATTCATAGGATCTTCATTACTATAACCCAGAAGAGCCATTTTCACTTACAAATTGAACGAAGTTAGAAAATAAAATAATCTAATTGTCCAGTAGTTTGTTTATTACAACTGTCATTTTCAATGTTCAAGGCATGCTAGATTATATTACCCACCAATTTATATAAAATATCTCCAAGTTATAATAAATCTAGCAATAACTCAGAAATACGTAAATTTAGGTATAGGGAATGCTAATACCAAAGAGAATAAAAAACTGATTCAGGCGTGATAATAAAATACAGGGTGTTTCATTTAAAATTATCGACTTATTGAGAATTGAAAATATGAACATTGGACGCTGCATTCTAGACACCCTGTATAAAATATCGCATTTGACGTTTCACCGGATGCTAGAAGGATATTCTCACAATCTCTGTATAAAATTTGAAATTAATAGCTCAACAACGAAGCCAGATACGGAAATTAACGTGCGTGTTTTTCAAAATTTTTTATAAAAATCTCAAATATCTCGGAAAACGTTAAACTTAGACCTGTAGTATGTTAATAATTTTTTGTTCATAATTTGATGCTGAATCCAAAAACAAAAAGAAAAATGATATATGTTATTTGAAATAACAAAGTTGATGTCTACTTCCGGTATAACCGGAAGTAGCCGGAAGTTCAAAATATTTTCATTGAATAGATCGTACTGACAAAGCCCCGTAACCCAATTTTCAAATTTCAAATATCTATACTTCTCAATATATGGCTAACGTACCATCTACGTGACACAACCTGTAATGTTAAATATTCTTATCTATTTTAACGACTTTTTAATTTTTCTTTTTATGACAAAATATGCAAAGTTAAAAATGTTACTTTAAATTAAAAAAAAATAAATAATAAAAATCGCTGATTTTCAGGTAGTTACATTTGTTGACCAGCTTTAAAAAGGGAATAATTCCAACCTATATTTTATTAAATCAAACAAACAGCAAGTGTTTCGGTAACTAACTCATCTTTTCAGCAACTAAATCATTTATAAAGAAATTGTGCAAGCGATAACAAAATTATTTTACTGTGTTTATTGGTAAATAGTTGTACAATTAGTTATATTAATATTATACATTTATTTAGGACTTACGAACTAGATATACTTGTGAAAGTGAAGCGTATTTCCCAAAAATAGTTGTTTGCCTCAACTATTACACAATAACGTTAAAATTTAATTTTTAAGTAATAATAATCATGGACACCGATTACTGGACATTTAATACACAGAGGTATTTATATTTAGTTATTAAAGATTCAGATTGACTAGACTACGTTTGGTTTTCGTGAACAAGAAAACAGAAAAAATAATCAAGTTTAAAGTAATCTAAGTAAATTGCATTTTAGAGGTGTTAAGGGGTTAGAATCGGACAAACTTAAGAATAGATCGCTAATATGGCTGTCAGCGTAGTTACTGTTGAACACTGTTTGTGACGCTCCTGTCATCACTCGGTACTGCCTCGTTGCTAGATAACGTACAAACGCGCACAAGCAGGCGATGACAATTACAGGTCTAGTCTTAAGTTTGTGCGACTTTACGTCTACCTGTAGTCGCATAAATATTTAAGAATATTTCCCCCAAATTTCAAGTTGATCCGATGAAAAAGTTATGCGATATACAAAGGCGGGATTCTACGGCACGTGGAGTGGCACTCCTCGCACCAAGTTGCCGTGCCGTTGAATCCCGCCTTAAGAGTAGCCACAAGCGCAGTTTCTAGAGGCCCTTCTAGACGTTGAGGAGTCTCATATTGAACATCAGGGATCGAGGGATCGACGATTCTAGATAAGTGCTAAAATTATTCACTTATAGTGGACTGAACATAACTTGAAACGCGATTACCTCCAAACATATTTTCAAAGTCCGCGGTCACGATTTCTCGAAATCTATACATTCGATTTGTCTGATTCTTTTCGTTTTCTGTTCAAAACTATTTTCTTGAGCCGATCAAAAACCGATACTTTGATTTTGCAAGGCCGCCATTTTGTCATAAAAAAACGAGTTTGGTTTTGGAGCGGCCGTGCACCAGGGGCATATTTTTTAATGTCATCAGAGGTTTTTATTGTTAATATACGCACAATAAATGGGTGATAATATATTTAAAAAAAATATTGCATCCTTTTGGAGAAAAAAAATTCCAAAGTTTCGCTTTTTTTCAACATTGCAGGTAAGCGTAACCCCCTCAAACAAATGTTTTAAAGTTAGAAATTAATTTTCAACGACTCCTGACGTTTGTTACCGTTGTATTATTAAACTGATTTGCCATTAAAATCTCATAATTAAAAAAAAAAACAATAATGAAATATATTATTTCTTAAAACAATTTATTTTTGTTTCGGTTTATTTTGTAATTTCTAAAAAAGGTGTGTTTTGTTAGGAATATTTTATTTTTCTAAATTAAAATTACAAATTTGGCGCTATGAAGTTATTCAAAAAACCATGGTAAAAAGTAGTTAAAAAAATAAATAGTTTTTAAATTTTTCTATAAAAAATTATCTGGCAATACGCCAACCCAGCAACGCTCAATGCGACATCTTGTGGCGCGGCCCGTAAGTTAATAGTTATGTTTGTTTAACTAAAGTTCCGTTAGAGCGGCGCTCGTGTCAAGCGAAATCGAAATGGGCAGGCGTATATAAGAGCACATTTATTTTTAAGTTGAACACTATAATATTTTTAAAATTGTTAATTCAAAATTTTTTATATTGCAGCCAATTTACACACAACCATCCGAAGATCCGATCTCCCCCAGCGTAACTTTACACATATTGATAGTTTGTTCGAACAGGAAATTAAAGTCAATGATATAATAGGTAGTATATACATCATTGCAGAACGACATTCTCTTATCGTGCTTTATTTTATTAGGGTAGGAAATAGATAACTGTTGTTTATGTGAAATCCGTATTAGATAAATACAGTTTATCCTATTTAATTTTTCACGTTTTAAGAGTTTGGTTGCAAAGGACCCCGCACCATTTAAATATAAAAAACGTCCCGGTCAAATTGGCTGAAAATTTCGTGAAAAATTCTTTAAACCTCTCAATTTTTTGTTATAAGCATTAGAAACCTTGGAAAAATGGGTAACAAACACAAATTCCTAATTTTAAATTTTTCAACTTTAACAACTTTGGGCATCTATACAAGTATACAGGGTCCGGCAAACCTCTGTCGTATTTCTATTATTTTTTCTATTAGTTTCTTATTGTATAAAACTTACAGATTTATTTGAAAGGTATCTATTAATGTTGGTTAAAAGCAAACATTTTAAAATTGTTTTCATGTATACAGGGTGGTCCATTAGTAAACTAGGCAAATTACATATTTTTTTTTTTTAAAATAGAGCAATATCCTCGAATGAAAGTCATAGAAGACTCATCTGGAAACACATCGTCACGAAGCTAAAACAGCTCGACATTAAATGTAGTAAAATGTATTGTGTTATATCGATGGGACTTAGCGTCAACCCCATCAAGACTACCTTAGTTGCCTTTACACGAAAAAGAAACCTCAAAACCATCGAATTGGACGGGAAAGTTATTGAATGGAAGCCAGAAGTCAAATATATGGGACTAATACTAGATAACAAACTAATCTGGAATAATCACGAAAAAGAAGTAATCAACAAAGCCACGAAAGCTCTAATGGTGTGCAGAAATTTTGCGGGAAAAAACTGGGGATGTAACCCAAAGACCCTGCAGTGGATGTATGTACACGTCAATAGTGAGACCGGCCATCACTTATGGAGCAGTAGTCTTGGGCAGCAGAACTAATCTGGCCAGTACAAAGGCAAATCTAGTGAAAATCCAAAGACTAGCCTGCGTATCCATAACAGGTGGAACATTCCCAACGGCCACCATGGAGGTAATCCTAAGCCTTACACCCCTCCTTATAGTAGTGGAGAGTATAGCGATAAGGACAACCTACAGAATGACCAGAGAAGGATCCACCAAACGCAAGTTTCGACTCCTTCCTGGGACATGCCCCAAGATGATATGACAAAGAAGTTTAGATTTGTGAAAGAATTCAACACAAAGCGAATGGGACAAAGACACCATCCCAAAACTTAAGAGAAGTGCCATTAAATGGTACACATATGGTTCTAGTACAGCAGAAGGAACAGGATTAGGAGTATATGGGCCTGGAACCAAATATTGCGAAAGTCTAGGCAAATCTACGAGCATTTTCCAAGCTGAAATCCACGCCATCGGAAAATGAGTCCAGTTCAACATAGAAAGAAATTTTCGCAGACAAGAGATCATCATCATGTCAGACAGCCAAGCAGCCATTAATGCTTTGAACTCCCATGTGATCAACTCCAAGATGGTTTAGGAGTGCCTAGAGAATCTAAATGAACTAGGCAAGAACAACACTGTTACCCTCCTATGGGTTCCGGGACACACTGGAGTGGAGGGAAATGAAATACGTATTCGCAAAAAAGGAGATGAAACACAATTTCTGGGACCTAAACCCCTCTGTGGAATAAGCACCGGTACAATACTTGATGAACTTGGGAAAGAAGTAAATAACAAAAGATCCCAATACTGGATAGGACTAGAAGGAATGAGGCAGACCAAGACACTACTGGGAAACTGTAACCAGAAGAGATCAGACGACTGCATCAGCAAAAGTAAAAACAAGCTCAGAATACTAACGGGTATCCTAACAGGGCACTGCCGGTTGAGAGGCCACCTAAAGAAACTCGGATTAGTAGAGCAAGAAGAATGCAGATTTTGCGAAGAAGAGAGGAAATCTCTATCCACATTCTCTCAGAATGCATTACCCTGCAAAATCCAAGGGCACGATACCTCAGAGAATATCAAATAGAAGAGGGAGATCTACCTAGCCTGAAGCCTACCGACATCCTGAACTTTTTGAAAGCAATAGGACTGGAGGAACTGCTCTAATCGCTGAGACGTCCTTAACGAATGTGCAGCAGAAGGGGGCACAATAGATCTTATAGGTCGCAGTGTATCGACACCCCCATCAATATATAAATAGATTGTGTTATAGGATGCAAATCCCGATGAGATATTGTTGTATGAAGCTATTATAAAACCCGTGTGTGTCTATGAACTACGGACTTCGGGACTACACCATAACCTAACTTTTTGTCAACAATACAGTGTTACCAACTATTTGTCAACAGGGTTTTGTCATCAAAGGGTTGCCATCAATCTGACAACGGGGGCTCTTAGCGGTCGGGGCGTCAAAACGCAATAATTAGGATTCGGAGGATATGATGTATTGTTGACAGATGGCTCTCCCTATTGGCAGTCTTAAGATTGTTGGCAACCATGTTGACAGATTGTTGGCAACCCTGTGATGCCATTTGACAAGTGGCAAAAAAGTGTAGGGATTAAATGTTTGTAGATAGTGAGGTACGATGCTGCAATTTAGACATTTTGAGTTAATCGGATAACATGACCATCCAACTAAAATGGCATGTCCCATCCACATAATTTCTTTATTATGGTATGCTGAATAATTATTTCTTCTTTTTCTTTAATGTATTATTCTCCCGTGCATAATTAAAAATTAGTTAAAATATATCAGATATGCGATGTTTTTATTAAAAACTTTAACGGAGGCTAAAGATTAAAATTTCAAAGGATTTTTTACATATTAGACCCCTCAGACAAGTTTTGTAAGAGTAAAAATAGTGCTGATAACTGCGATTCTCTATCTGGCATCGAATATGCTATAATTTTTGTTTTTTTCATTGCCAAATTGCTGAAAATAGACAAAAAAAATATATAAGAAATAATTATTTCATTCCACTAATAAAAATAAATTGTAATCAAAGGAGGTTTAAAAATATGTTCGGGATTTATTTATGCGTGGAAAACGTAGTAATAAAAAAAATCTATAAATGTATATTTCATGTGTTCTCGTTCACGAAAACAAATATGATTTCTACCCTGTACACATCCTAAGAGTAATAATTAAATTGGAACCTTTGGTTTATCAACTAAGTTGAAAACTATCGTCGACCACTCAACCAAAACACAATTTTCACACACTCTACGCGCGTTTCGCCAACTATGTTGGCATCATCAACTCCTGATGTCTATAGACAGTCTATCATCAACTCCTGATGATGCCGACATAGTTGGCGAAACGCGCGTAGAGTGTGTGAAAATTACTAAGAGTAATAAGTTCAAAAATATATTAAATTACAGTTTTTGTACTGCTACGTCAAATGAATTAAAGGGGAAAATCTTGGCTCCAGCACTGGACGAAGTTGCAACTTCTGAGTATTCATAACTTAAATATTGAGTTAATGGGTAGGCTGCGAAACATCAGACTAACTGGCAATTAAATCATTATAAAGTTTGACTATTTAGTTAATGCCTCATTAGGAACAATCACAGCCATTGCTGTAATTATTTGTTAGAGTTTTAATGTTTTATGTATTGTTACTGACTAAAAAATGTGTACAGGGAGCCTCACTATAAAGTACATTTTAGTAAAATTTAACTATTAATAATGATCTTGGATGATCATATACAGGTAGTAGGGATTCCCTTACTTGGGCATGGGAAAATTTCCTATCTCAATAGCATTGTATGCCATGTCCCTTTTTCAAGATGGCCGCGCGTCACACTGGTCGCCATTTTTTATAAAAATTGCAGCGCCATCTGATTGCCGGAACCTTTAATTTTCCCATGCCCAAGTAAGGGAATCCCTACTACAGATTTTTATATACAAAACGAAAGAACTACAGAAATGACAACGAACTCCAAAAACTATGTCAACATTTGAAATGGCTTGAACATAAATATGCCATACGGTATTAAAATGTGGACAATAATAGTCAGACACTGTTTATTATAGTTTAAGTAATTAGGATATTTCAATTATGTCTAAAAATACTATTTTCTCTATTTATTCTATAAATTCTTCCTACTTACTAGTACATAATGGTTAAATATTACATGTTTTTCTACGATTATAAAGAAAAGTACAAGTTTCATATGCGCAATCAATTAAGAAACATACGGATGTTCATTTCCTACAGATTTTATCGTTAACTACACTGGCATTTAGTCGTAATTTCATATAATCAACGAATTATGTGTATGAAATTAATAGCGTTTGATAAAACTGACAGCAACTGACAGTTCTAAAATCCAATAAATTCACTAAGTTTGCACGAATTAAATTAAAAGTATGGATAGTGGTAAAGAAGATACAAGTGAAACATCACAGAAATGGCCCAAATAGCCTGTATAAATTTACTTCTTCACAACTCAAACAGAAAATACAAAAATGAGTACAGGGCGGCCAAATATGAATGCGAGGTACTGTATCTGGGAAACTATCTATCGTAGAGGTTTGCGGAAAAAAAGTTATTATTAAATTGGCCAAGAGAAAAACCTGGACAATATTTTCCAGTTTCTGTAATGGCCGCTAGGGGGCGTAACTTCAATCTTGAATCTAAGAAAGTGATGTTTCTGTGAATTCCGCTATATTAACCTAAAAAAAATAACTGTTCTTTAAAGTATAGGATAATCTGAACCTTTTTTGTTTGACAATTTTTGCTGTATCTCTAAAAATAAAGTGGTGAGGGGTATTCAAAGGTTTCAGTAAAAAACACCCTGTATATTCGAAACGGCTGAGCCGATTTTAACAGACCTGGGCTAGTTGAAAAGAGCTATTCTTGAGCTACAAATGCTATAATATTTGAAGTTTTGATAGTTTCAGATGTCACCGCTAGAGGGCTTTTTTTTTCGACATTTCGACAGATATGGTTAATTTTCTCAAAAAAATTAAATGCATTGGTATGCTTTCTTTTTCATGAAATAGTAGCTAAATGATGCCTAAACAAGCTCGCGAAAACCGCATCTTGATATCTTGTTCCTAACCTAAAATTTAGGCCAAAGAAAATTTTATACGGAAATGCATTACGAATCCGGTTTTTCATATCTCTCTGGTCGTAGGTTGAGTCTGAAAATCAAGACAAGTTAAGTCTGGTGATCGCGCAGGCCATAGAAACAGACTGCCTCTTCCAATCTAACGCTGTTATAATACTGCATTAATATGCTCTCGCACAATAATGGAGAGTTTTTATTTCAAATTCTTTGGATCGATGAAGCCACCTTTAAAATCTGCCCAATATGCAGAAAATCCGCATTGGTTGCGTGAAGTTCAGCACCAAGGACGATGGAGTTTAAATGTGTGGTGTGGCACATTGGGCCATATTTTTTCGAGCAATCCCTAAGCGGCAAGATCTTTCTTGACTTTTTGGCCAATAAATTACCGTTGTTGTTGGAAGATGTGCCACTGGAAACACGCCAAAACTTGTTTTTGCAGTTGAATAGTTGCTCAGCTCATTATGCTATTATTGTGCGAGAGCATATTAATGCAGTATTACAACAGCGGTGGATTGGAAGAGCAAGTCTGTTTCCATGGCCTGCGCGATCACCAGACTTAACTTGTTTTGATTTTCAGACTCAACCTACGACCAGAGAGATATGTAAAACCGGATTCGTAATACATTACGTAACATACCGAGCGCCGAAATTGAAGCTGCAGGTTTGTCTACCCATGAGAGGCTTCAGCAATGCATAGAGCGTGATGATCAGCATTTAGAGCATTTACAGGGGCACTAAAAACCTTTCTTTTTTAAATCGGCCTTTTAGGGCCACAACTTACATAATAAAAGAAATTAATTAGTTTAAAAAAGAAAAATTTAAGGGATCTCCGTATAAAATTTTCGTTCGCCTAAATTGTAGGTTAGGAACAAGATATCGAGAAGCGGTTTTCGCGAGCTTGTTTAGACATCATTTAGCTACTTTTTTATGAAAATAAACCATTTCTCTCGAAATGTCGAAAAAAGCCCTCTAGCGGCGACATCTGAAACTATCAAAACTTCAAATATTATAGCATTTGTAGCTTTCTTCAACTAGCCCAAGCTAAAAAATCGGCTCAGCCGTTTCGAATGTACAGGGTGTTTTTTACTGAAACCTTTGAATACCCCCCACCACTTCATTTTTGGATATGCAGCAAAAATTGTCAAACAATAAAGGTTCAGATTATCCTATACTTTAAAGATCAGGTATTTTTTTGTTAGGGTAATATAGCGGAATTCACAGAAACATCACTTTCTTAGATTCAAGATTCCAGTTACGCCCCCCCGCGGCCATTTCAGAAACTTGAAAATATTTTCCAGGTTTTCCATTTTAGTAATAACTTTTTTTCCGCAAGCCTTTACGATGGATAGTTTCCCAGATACAGTACCTCGCATTCTTATTTGGCCACCCTGTACAAAAATTTTATGGATTGGCTTAAAGACCAATGCATCAGTTCGTTTTCGGAGACTATCTTATTCCGCCAAGTAATGTATTGAATAACTGTTCAAATGTAACGTTTTGCAAATGAGAAATGCATAATCGTAGAAAAAGTATAGTGTACAACTCGCGCGTAATATACGCATTTCCCACTCGTATAGTATTGAATTTTGTATTAATATAAACTCTTCACTACTTTACTCGTGAGAAATGTATTGTTATACAATATAATATTTGTACCATTATGAATAAAGGAATGCAAATTTAAAATCTAACAAATGTACTGGCAATCTGGCTGCAGTTGAAACTTTGGAAAATAAAAAAAAATGGTTAACCCGTAAAAATGAAATGAATTAAATCGTCTTAGTCCATGAGAAATTGTTTAATTTATTTTTATTGACTTTTAATTTTAAATTTTAGTACATAACCTATAAAATTTTGTTGTTTTATTTTTGAATCAACTAACCTCGACTACAGCTCTTCTCCTTTTTTATTTAATTTAATTTATTTCTAATTTACTTACTTTATTACTTAACTTTTTTTTTAAATAAATTTAAAATTTATGGAAAATATTTTTATTCTTACCTCCTTCGTAAGCTCAGACAGAATGTAAATTCTTACGTTTGACAGGATGCATTGGGCGCCATCTACTATATATACAGAGTAGAGATTCTTAACCCCAGGTATGTTTCTAATTGGCTTATAATTTTAAAAATCAATAATAACGACTACTGAGGTAAATTGATAAACATTAATTAATAACAAAAAAAAATCAGTAACGAAAACCCTTTAGTTGGATGTGCAACAAATATTTGGTCGAATAAGGTAAGTGTATTTTTATTTACTACAAAGAAAAATTAACAGTTACAAGTGAAATTTATTGTTATTTTCTCACCTTATTCGCCAATACTCTAACCTAACCTTAGAGAAATTAGTTATGGCCTTTTATTGTTTTAAAGTGTTTTTAAATATCGATATTTAATGAAAATTGGTAAGTACCTTCCTTATTCCTACAGTTATTGTTGTTAAATGGATGTTCTTCAAAAACACAAATGGAATGTTTTTTAAAGCGGAAACTGGATAAATTTAGTCAGGATACAATTGGATCAGGATACTCTGGATCTATTAATCGGGATGCAGGACAAGATGGATAATTGTGGCTTCTTCATTTGATGTAAAAGTTTTTTCTTTTTTTTTTAAAAATAGCGTCACTTCTTGACAGATAATGACTTTTTTTCATTTATCAGTGTTGCTTTGACTTGACTTCGTTTGTTTTAGTCATGCAGAGCGAAGTGAACTGTTCAAGATTTTTAAGCAAAAAGCCTCGCTTAACAGCGAGAAATAGTTTTTATAAAAGCCCAAGTCATTTTTATAAAATTCAAAAATTATTAATTTTTATACAATTTTTAATTAGCACCAAATTATTCTAGAGACAAAAAGAATAATTTTAACTTTATACAAAGACTTTTTATGTTCGTTATTATTGATTTCTTAAATCTCATAAAACTTTATTATTATTACCTTTTTTACTGAATTTCTTCAATTTTAGAAGTCCCAACACTCTATTTCCCCGATTTATACTATTTCCCTTGAATTTGAATTGATTATATTGATGTATGATGATATTGAAATTTGAGGTTAAGTTTAAAATTTCTTTTACTCCAAACACTTAATATGATAATGTTCTCATTGTTATTGTGTTCGCAGACTTATCTGAGGTTATATTATTTAAAAATTTTCTATTCAGTTCTTTGCTGGATTGTTTGTAAATACCCTAAATCTGTTGATGAAAATCTCTTATGGGGATTACCATGTTACATTTTGACACATGAAATTTTATAGTTTCTTTTACAATTACTATGTTAAATTAGTTTCAAACATTATTTTTGAACTCACACATTCTGTCTTGTGATTACTTAAAGTATAATAGTTATTTTATTGGTATTAATAAAATTATCTGTTTCTTTTTTTACTCTTCGTATTGAATATTAAATTTTGTATTCTCTTTTTGAGCTGGTCAATTTAGTTAACCGTTACAATATATGTCATTTTTTAAAATATTGCGCCCTCCCATACATCAAAGTTTAAAACAAAGTGGATTGGGACATGCTTAGTTTATCTAATTAAAACAATTTAACAATTTACTTAACGAAAGTGAGTGAAATTAATGTTTTTAATATCATCGTTAGTATTTATAAATTTTATAACAAAGCATTGTCCATGCAATTATTAACTTCTTTTGTACAAATAAAATTTGAAATATCCTAATTTTCAAACTATTAAAAAATTCTTTTTAATTATTATTAATTAGTGTTCCTACATGTACAATAAAGTTGTTATAATTAAACAATAAATATACTTACATTAATAATATCTTGTGTTATAATTACATCAACATTTTGCGTAACTATTATTTACATTTAACATAAATTCTTAATTTCTCAGCACCACATCTGTATGTCTTGTTTTTTTTCTCACAAAAATCCTATACCGATGTATTTCCGGTACCAAAATTTTCGCTTTGTCAGCCAACCATCATACACATGGCGACTTTAAGGACAGATTCCTTTTCATCGTGCATCTTGCTGACGCCCTTTTTGGCACTGCGTCACCTGAAATACCGAGAATTTACATTTTAGTGGCAAAAATTATACAGTTTTTCGTTAACTTTTGACAGTTTAGATTAAAAATTAGTTTAACAAAAAAAGGATTTATTTTAATAGCTATTTATCATATAAGTGTTAAAAGTTCAATTTTAAGGCACGCATGTAAAAGTTTGCAGGACGAGCGAAGCACTTGTGTAATGAGCAGAAGTTTTTTGAGAGAATTTATTAGATTAAAACTTAAGATTTTATTTGAGACACTCGGTATAACTAAATTTATTTAACTTAGGATCAAAATGTCAAATAAGTAGGTACGAAATTTCATCACCAATGCAAATCTTTCGAAAGAGAATTTAGTCTGAAATTCTTTGCAACGAATACTAAAATTCACTTGCAACATATTTTTTTTTCTACCGGAAAACAAATATTAAATTTCATAAAACAAACGGTCACGGATGTATACATTGTTCCCAGAAATAAATTGCTGAGGAGAGACTTTTTGTCACTTGCGATTCATTAAGAAATAGACTTTCGGCCATGATTAAAATTGAAAATAGCGTTGGACGACAATATTATAAACAATTCGAATGTGGGACATTCAGGGAGAGTCCAGAAATTTGATAAAAACTAAATTTTCGTAAGAAAAGAGTCAGGGAGAAACTCACCTGTGGCTTTAAGAAGCTAGCAGGGGTTCTCAAACCGCGTTTTAAAATTTGTAGGGAAAGTGGTCATCCAAAAGAGTGATATCTTAAAGCCGGGCTTAAGGGCGCGTTTTTCGGGCAATCATTTATTTTTCGTTTTTTTAGCCTTTTTAGTCTTTTTCTTATTTGGGTGAAAGTATTTCTTTTAATTTTGTATGGTTCGTGGCGTGTTCTGTGCGACAAAAGTGTTGCAGCGGCCTTACCAAGAGAGACACAAGGGTTGTGGAATAGCCGATAAGGAAGTAAGATTTTTAATTTTGTTTTTTGCTATTTTTTGCGTATGGTGTCGATTTGTAGATGAAAGATTCTGTATTCACAATTTTTAATTTCTGCTTGTTAGAGGGCCACTTCGACTGAGTATTTTTTTGACTGGTAAGAGTAATTTTTTTAGTTTTATAATTTATTCAGAGGTTGAATAGTCTTAGAAAGAGCCCTTTGTTTTATGGACAAAAAAATTAATCTGAATTTTGACGGTTAGACTAATTTTACTCAGGGTGCTTAAAGTCAACCAATTTGTGTTGTTTAAGTTTAATTGGGGTAATTAAGTTCATTTTATTATCTAGAGCTTATTTCATTTTCTTATTTGACGGTCATTGTAATTATTAGAATTTTGCATTAACTTCTAAACCTTGTTGCATAAGGTCAAGTTATAGTTTTTTTTATTGAGAAGTATTTTAGTTTTCTTTCTTTGTAATTTTATCATTTTTTTTGTTAGCCATTTTTTATTAGTTTTACACACGCAGCTACAAATAACTAAAAATCTACCGGTTATTACACTTGAGTGCCTTAAAAGCACTTTTATCACAAATATCATACACTAGTTTTTCTACAAACAGTGTAAATGTGCTGGGATTGTCATTTCCAACACTCCTCCCCAATCTAGGCAGTTTAAAGCTCTGTAGCAAGAAGATAAATAAGTAAAAATAAATACGAATAAACAACTTCAACCATACAACTTTGATGTTTAAAGATTAAGATCTGTTCAACTCCCAGTCTAAATCTGAGATCTTGAAAACTCATTTTATATAACCCCTTGGTGAGACAAGAGCGTCAGCAGGGTAGTCAGTATGGCGACTGGTGCGTAGACCTCGTCGTAATCGAATCCATTTAGCTGTGAACAGCCTTTCGCGACTAGAAGTGCCTTGTACTGCACAACGTCTCCCTTCTCGTTTCTGTTTGAAGACCCACTCGTTGTTAATCGCCCTTTTTTCGTGTTGGTAGAGAAGATAGGTTCCAGGTTCGATTCTCATCAACAGCTTCCAGTTCCTAGTCGACCGCCTTGTACCAGTGCACTTTATCCTCCCGTCCCTGAATGTCGCCAACTGACGACGGCATATCCTCGACAAACATCTCGGCACCGAGTGCCATAAAGACGTAGTCCTGTAGATAGCTAGGATCCTTCTTGATATGAGAACTCCTCCTCAGTTCCGGCTCAGAATGTTTCTCGTCCGTCTGGAAGTTACCATCATCCTCGCGCTTATTATGAGAATTCCTTGGTCGAGAACTTTGACATTCCTCAGACATTTATCTGAACTCACCAAGTGTTCCGCCCCTAAATCCAGATACCAATTATGAGTCTCATAGCGCTCCTCACCCGGGAAGAAATTGTAGCTGTAGGTCTTGAGTTGGAGCCGAGAACGCCGTAGATGGCTGCATATCTCCGTCTTGCCGCACGCTCAACCTTTTTGCCTGCTCTTCCAGCAGCCTATTCTTTATTTATTTATTTATTTATTGTTACACTGTTCAAACAGGACAAACCCAACTACAGAACAGGAATACACGTATATTATTTAACAAGAATATCATTTTTCAAAGAAAAATGCATTAATCGCAGATATACGACAGTGGAAAATATCAAGCTGGTAATTTACAGTATTACAAATTGAACACATCCTGTAAAGTGGCGAAAATTTTAAAATATTTGTTCGAGGGGTAGGAAGGTAAAATGTATTGTCAACTCTAGAAGCTAATCTCGGGATATTAAACCTCAGTTTTTGAAGAAAATTGGGGTCGCTGATTTTATTATTTACGAGTTTAAACAAGAATATCAATAGGTGACAGTCACGACGAGAACTTAAGCTATCCACACAATGTCTCATTTGAAGCGTACTATTAAGAACTCCAGTAGGAGGATAAATTTTGAAAGAAAGGAGCTTCAGAAATCTCCGTTGAACTGATTCAAGTTTCTGAATGTGTACGTCATAAAATGGACTCCAGATAACATCCGCGTACTCAATTTTAGATCTAACATAGGCATAGTACAGCACCTTTAAAGTATCCTGATCAGTGAAGTCACGCGAGTTTCGAGCTAAGAAACCATACATTTTGTTAGCAGACGAATAAGCAGCCTCAATATGAGGAACGAACGAAAGTTTGGAGTCAAAAGTGACACCCAAATCAACAAATGTCGTCGGGCGCTCAAGAACAGAATTATTAATTTCATAATGATGTAAAATCTTGTCAGTTTTAAGAGAAAATGTCATTACCTTACATTTATCAGCGTTAAGTGACAATTTATTACTTATACACCACACCTCAACACGTCGTAAGTTAGCTGAAAGTGAAACACAATCACTTATATCATCGATTTGGCAGAATAATTTTAAGTCATCAGCATACAGTAAATAGTTAACGTCAAGGTCATCAACTATATCATTGATGAAAACATTAAATAATAGAGGGCCCAGATTACTTCCCTGAGGAACTCCGGATGTTACTAAGTGTTCGACGGACTTGTAACCATTAAAGACCACAAACTGCCGTCTACTACTTAAATAGGAGCTAAATAATTTAATCAGAGGTGCCGATAATCCATACCGAGATAGTTTTTTTAAAAGAATTCCGTGGTCTAGTCTGTCGAACGCTTTGGAAAAGTCGGTGTACACAACGTCAGTTTGCGACCGCCCATCAATGCTTTCAGCAATAAATTGAGTTATATTTGCCAAATTGGTGATAGTAGAGCGACCCTTTACGAACCCATGTTGATTTATAGTTATACAGTTACTTAAGTGACCATACATTCTATTGTATAACAGAATTTCAAATACCTTACAAAAGTTACAAATAATTGAGATAGGCCGAAAGTTGCCAATATCAAATTTGTCGCCATGCTTGTAGATAGGTATAACTTTCGATAGCTTCCAGATGTTAGGAACAGTGCAAGTCTTAAGGCATGTGTTAAGCAATATTGTTAAAGGCAGAGCAAGTACAGGCGCACAATCTTTCAAAATAAATGCCGGAATAAAATCAGGTCCTGTTGTCATTTTATTCGTAAATTGTTTTAAGGCTATAAGGACTTCATCTTCCAGAAAAGACACAATATTTAAAACATGTGAGGTCAATGAGTCATCATGGGAGACAAGAGGTGTGCTAACTGAGAAAGATTTTGCAAAATAGTCGGAAAAGCCGTTAAGTATATCTGTGGGACTATTAAGTGTTTGGCCATTGTACGTCATTCTGTCAGAAATATTCGTTGATCCTTTTTTGCTATTGACAAAAGCCCAAAATTTTTTAGGATCTGCTTTCATGTTAGATTCGGCAGATTTAGCGTAGTTTTTGTACGACTTGTCGATGTCGGATTTCACTTTTGCTCGTAAATGTTTAAATTGATTAAGAGTATTTACATCTTTGTTTTTTTTAAATTGCTGATTTAATTTTGATTTAAGTTGAATTTGCCTAATAATATCTCGTGTAAACCACGGCGGAAAACTTCTTTTACATTTTTTTTTGGTTGAATTGGAACACACTCATCAAACGCATTATATAACTTACCATAAAGGTAGGTACAGGCATCATCAGATCTGTCAAATGTTGGAAGGAAAGTCCAATCTATATTTGAGAGACGTTGATATAATAACGGGAAATTTGCTTTTCGGAAGTTATATTCATTGCATGAAGTTGTGGGAAAATTTCTTTTTAAACTATGGCTAAAATTTAGTTTACACGATATATTTAGCGCGGGATGATGTCGATCTTCAGCAACCAAATTTTCTAACGATTTTTCTACCACACAGTTATTGTTATACAAGACAAGATCGAGAATATGTCCAAAATCATTCATAACAGTATTGTATTGAGTTAAATTATAAATTGGTAAAAAGTTGGTAAGAGCAGAAATAATTACATTACCTAAGTTATTATGAAGATGTGCGGCATAAGAAGGTATATTAAAGTCACCCAGAACAAGCAAGTTATTATTAAGCAAACATTCAATGCTACTAAGTGCTTCAAACAGATTGAAATATATTTCGCTGTTGGAAGATGGAGGAACATACACATTTAGTACATAGACATGACCCGAATCAGCATTTATTTTGACCAAAACCATATCCACCGAGATCAGGGTGGGGTGAATGAAACCGTCTATAT
Source organism: Crepidodera aurea (assembly GCA_949320105.2). NCBI lineage: Eukaryota > Metazoa > Arthropoda > Insecta > Coleoptera > Chrysomelidae > Crepidodera > Crepidodera aurea. The sequence goes on along the minus strand of OX439479.2, from coordinate 22,526,592 downwards.
CTATTTGGCACGACGGGAGTTCATTATTTACAGCTATAAGAACACCCCCGCCCCTTGAGCAACTAAATTCCCTGTAATTTCTATTGGCGCGATAGACCGAGTAGTTGTCGTCAAAGACAGAATCATTAAGCCATGTTTCAGTTAATGCTACGATCTTTAAATCGGCCATAGCGATTGCATTAAAAAAATCTACAGTTTAGAACGCAGACCTCTGGTATTCTGATAGTACACATTTAAAGAATTTGAATGATTTGTTTTGACATTATTACCAGAAGTGCAAATGCTCAATGGCGTAGAAGAGGCCGGTGAAGCCGCGGATTGCTATATGCCTAGCAAATCTTTTTTTAGTTTATTTATTTTATTTTATAAGCAGTACATTGATTTTTATCCCACACTGCGTGATCAACAGAAATAGTAGACTTGTGAGTACTTGACAATTTAACACAATTAGAACATTTTCGAGTCTGGGATGTACAGGATTTCACATTGTGATTTCCCCCGCATAAAGGACAGCTTAAAGAATTACTGCAGGATTTGGAAGAATGGTGAAAATCATTACAATTATAACAGCGGGACAAAAGTCAGCGTCAAATTCGCCTCAGCTGTCTCAATCGCTGTTAATACGTTAGTAGGAGGTGACAGACGACGTCGTTTTCCTCCAATGTTATCCCGGTAGACTTGAGATCTCGAAATAACATCAAATCTCAAAAAATGGGCTTCCAGAGTATCGTCGCTTGAATTACATTTCAATGTTAATAACCTTTTTAGAACTAGCAATCGACTAGCTATTCCTTTCCTTGCGAAAGTGTCTCTCAGAATTTTCCAAATGTCATAAGACGTTTTACGATTATCATCTATTCGCTGAATAATTACGGACTTGATGTATTCTGCTGAATGCAGCCTTTTTAATATGACAATTATTGCTAAAATTTACACGAAATTATTTCAGAATATAGTTCATAACTTAATTAATACCTAGACTCGGTGATTTCTCCCCCGGGGTCACTATCGTCACCTAACGAGTTCCCTTGTGTCTGGATGTTGTAACTCGGAGATCTAAAGTGTTTGCCTTGAAGCTGAGAACCATCCGAACCCCTTCTGGAGTCCCGCTGACGTTTCGTGCAGAAACATTTGCAGATGATTCTCTTGAATGCGAATCTAAAAACGAAAAAAACATTATGAATAAATGTATATTGAATACAGTTCAGCAGTGTTTATGGAAGTGAAATGTGACATGTAAACTAACGGACTGGCAGGATCGCCATGTGATATGTAAATGTCATAGGGTAGGTTTTAGTGAAGGGTGAGGAATCAAACTCTACCTTAACAATAACAATATTCAAGATTAACCCGTAATAATAAATACTATAATTACTGGATATAACATATAGCCTAACATATAGCCTTACATCTAGGATGTTAGAGATATATCTTTATCTGAGGTGTAATTCAGGTCTAACTTAATCTATCTAATAATACAGTATATATAGTAGGCATTGGCCTTATCCTGGAATACCTTCTGAGAGTTCACTCACGTAATTGTTGAACGACCTTGTTGCAACATATCGCTGATAACAATAACACGAACGACCCAGTGGCGGCTCGTGAACTTTCTCGTAGAGGAGGCAAATGGAAAATAACAAAAATTTGCCGTAGTTCAGTCTTATGAACTTGATAGCCAAATTAGCCAATGCTCGACAGAAGCTAAGTAATGCTTACATAATTATAAAATTGCAATATAACTTGTTCCTTCCCTCGGATCCCGTTAGCCAGACATATTTATCATAATTCGAGTTATTAAAACCCCTTTTTTGTTTACGATCCACAACTAGATTTTTTAGCGGGGGAATTGGTCGTAGCGTTTTTATTTTAACTTTATTGTGGTAGCTCAACTCACTAAAATAATTATTTAATAAATATTCCACCAAATCATGGCAATCAATTATATTAGGAACACTCATATTAAATTTGTATTGGGTAATTTAATTATTTACAAAAATTCCAACTTAACCTCAAAACCACTCACGCACAAACAGTAAACACTCACAGATCACAGAGAACTGATTTAAATAGTTTATTTTATGCGCATGATTAAGATATGACACTTAATGTCCAAGTCACTCGTTGGCTATGGGCAATGACATCATAAAATCTGCGTACCGCTATTGGTTGAGAGGCTAGCCTCCACGCATAGCGACTGGACTGCAATTTAAGGCATTATAGCATAGCCGTGAACGCTCTGGAACTATTTCAATTGACGTTTTAGGATCAAGAGTCGCGTTGTTGCCATATTAAAAATATGCCGTAAAATCTGGGATAATAGAGAATACTTTAGCTGCGTTTAGGACTAAAATTAAAAATAATTAAAATAAATGGAGGGTCTATTGTGTAAATATTTCAGAGGAGGCTCAGCCTCCGTTGCCTCCTTGGGCCAACCGCCACTGGAACGACCGTACACTTACTTAAACAATAATACTCTTATACAATATACGGGGTAATGGATATACATGGTATATCACAAAAACACATTTGTTTACAGTCTATCCTAATGGAAAATCTGAAGATGCAACTCGATCTATAAAAGTGTCTGCATCGAACCTTCCGCGAGAAATGGTCAGATTTCATATGCTGCGTTAGGTGAAGATGTAAATGGATCCATACAATTATCTCCATCATTACGTCAGCAAAAAACAGTGAGACATCATATGCTGCGCTAGCTGAAGATGTAACTGGATATATAAAAGTGTCTGCATCGAACCTTCCGCGAGAAATGGTCAGACTTCATATGCAGCGTTAGGTGAAGATGTAACTGGATCCATAAAATTACCTCCATCATTACGTCAGCAAAAAACGGTGAGAAATGGTCAAACTTCATATGCAGCGTTAGGTGAAGATGTATCTATCTATCTGTGATGGGGGTGTCAATACACAAATAAAAACTATGCAATACACAATGCAAATTGAGAGTATGCAACATCCAATACATTGTGAATCGTTGCTTTGTAAAAGTGTCAAGACCCTTTTCTAACTATAGATGGTAGCACATCTAAGAACAAATACCTTCTGACGTAACATCTTTAGATACAATTAGTATAGATAACTGGCCGAATTGTGTTAATATACACAAAAATATTTCGCCAATTCCGCCTGCCTGTAGCTTTCTCCATCCATCAATGTTTTTAGATCGTTGTCCATTTTTTCTTCAGTCTTAGGACTCACAATTCACATACTTATATCGCAACTGGCATTTCTTAAGCTTTCCTGGATTTCAGAATTTTACGTAATGCAATTACACTCCCATTTCCCTTGTTTATTATTCCATAAATTTCTATGCTTTCATCATTTTTGTTATTTACATAAACAAAATTGATGAGAGATGAGAGGTGCGATTTTTCATAAATAAAAAGGTTCTGCATTATTCAAATCAGTATCACAATATACAATCTGTAGGAAATAACGTAGATAAACTAGAGGAATTTCTAAAAAAATTATGAAGATTGCCAAATTTAGTCTTATTGAACATCTAAGAAGAGATGAAAATATATGGACTTAAAAATGTATGTTTTTGAGCAAGCCTTTGTAGAGAGGATAATGAGCATGACGGCTCACCAATTTATATAAGAAAATAAATTCAAGGAAAGAATGCATGCTCTTTAGCGATTATTGCCAATTGGCTATTATATTTCGTCTTCCAGGGGACATGCCTACTAAGCATGCCTCCCGAGATGAGATTCCTATCCTATAATAACATTATCTACTGATTATAGTAATCTTTTACAATAATATTCTTTGGGTTTATAATTTAAATTTTCAACCTTATCAGAGACCACGTTTCCAATAATAGTGGAGTCAAATTAGAATTTTGTATGGATGTAAGAGCTAAGTCATGTTTTTTGATTTTATACATAAAGAGAAGCTTGTAAAAAAATTTTCAATATATTTGGGCTGGAGCTTCGCGAGATATGCGCTAAAAACGGCATTTTTCCTATTTTTCGAGTGGATTGCTTCACTATTTTTTAAATATCTCCGGCTTTAAGAGTCGTGGAAAAATAAAAAATTGGAGAAAATATGTATTTTTATGTCGGGAAGACATGGTCCAGCCAAAATCGGCATTTTTTGAAAAAAAATTGAATTGGCCGCCATTTTTGGAAAAACCATAGTAGAGAAAAATTTTTTTATCTTAAAAAGAAGGATTTTGTGTGTACCTTTGTCTAAAAAAATCCAACATTTTATTTCTTTATTTAAAGTGCGCAATTTAGGAAATAAAAAAAAATTCGATTTTCATTTTTTATATTGATTCGTTCCCACACAAAAATATTCAGTTCCTTAGGTTTAACAAATTTAATTTAGAAAAAGATATAGAGGATATTAAATCATATTTGTATAATGAGGTATCCAGATTTGATTTCGATAAAATAATCCATTGTGTTTTAAATAGTTATGAGAAAGAATTCAATTCTACCAAAAATAGACAATTAAGAAAATTTAATAATCTAATTGAAGAAAAAAGTTTTTACAACCTTAGAAATTCAGAACAAAATTTAAATACGGTAATAAATATTTCAAGTAGAGATCTTAATCACACAGAAAATATATTATTGGCTAAAGGTTTAAATTATTCGGTAACTCCAAAATATGTACCAAAATTTGATATTATTAGTTCTATAGAATAGTATATTAAAATACAAGTTGCAGAAGGCTACATATTCTCGCACGAATTCGAAGATTTTATCGGCAGATAATAGTAACGCGACGGTTGTCATGAACAAAACAGATTATGATAACAAAATTAACGAAATTAAATAAAGATGCAACTACTAGTATTGAAAACAAAATTTACAAAACTTTATATAAAAATAAAAAATTCCTAAGTAATAAAGAAGGAAGATCTCTTACTTTTCATTATAGTAAACCTTCACATCTTTATGGTTTACCCAAAATTCATAAACAACAAATACCATTAAGACCAATAATAAGTTCTATAAATTCACCTTGTCAAAATTTAGCAAGATTTCTACTTAAAATAATAGATCGGTTATCAGGAAATACTAATTCCCTTATCAAAAATTCAAAACATTTTTTACAAAAATTATCAAAAATCAAAATTACAAAATAATGGTTAGTTTTGATGTTCATTTCCAAATGTTCCTGTCGATAAAACTCTTAATCTTGTGAGAAAAAAGTTGACAAGTAATAATACATTAATAAATAGAACTAAATTAAGCGTCTCAGCAATTCTAGAATTGTTGGAATTATAAACTATATATTTTAAATTAAATAGTGATTTTTATCAGCCAAATTTTGGCATGGCAATGGGTTCACCTTTATCACCAAAATTGTGTGATATTTTCATGGAGGATTTTGAAATGGAAATTGTAAATAAACAAAATTTAAGACCTTCTGCCTGGTTTAGATATGTAGATGATATCTTTGCAATTTGGCAACACGATAGGGAAAATATTGATACATTTTTATATAATGACAATATCTTAAATAACGAATTACCACTTGTTAAATCTGTTTTGATTAAGAATAACTACCCAAGTAAATTTATAAATCGTTAACTTTACCGAGACATCAAAAATAAAGAACAAAATTCAAATATAGTAACAATCCCTTATATTCTAAAATTTTCCGAAAAAATTAGAAGGATTGGCAATAAATTTAATTTAAAAACAGTTTTTCAAACTAATAATCTTTAAAAGTAAATACAAAACCTTTTAATGAAATTCAAAACACAAAAAATTGTATTTACAAAATTCCATGCGAATGTACTAAATTTTATATAGGGGAAACATCTAGACCTTTTCATATTAGACTTAATGAACACCAATCATACATTAAAAATAAACAATTCGAAAAATCAAAAATATGTGAACATGCATGGGATTTTGGTCATAAAATACAATGGAATTCTTCAACTAGATTATTAAAAGAACCCAATAATTATAACCGCAAAGTTAAAAAAGCAGCATTGATATGCTTAAATAATAACGAATGTGTTTCTAATTGTTCGGTCGATATTTCAAAAATTTGGATGCCTATTTTACAAAAAGAGTTAATTGCAAAAAGGATACCCTCTATATCGGGATAGTACCATAAGTTTTTATCTGGTTTTTTCTTATGATAATATTATTAAGAAAACTTCATTTATGACGAAGTATAAATCAAATACTATTAAACGAGCAAGGTTTGTATGTGTGTGTGTATGTGTGTGTGTGTGTGTGTGTGTCCAGAGGATCTCGAAATCCACTCGTCAGAATTCAATGAAACTTTCAGGGTAGACTAATTCCTATCTAAATCGACAGAAAATGTAGGTCTCATGTCTGTGAAAATTCGATCTTCCGAGATATTTACAAGAAAAGTTAAGTTTTTAGTTTTATTTCCTAGCAACGGCAACTTGTTTCTATATACTATAAGGAGAGAGGATATAACGTCACATTCCATAGGCGTACTTTGCAAAATAAGTTTCTATAATATAAATAAGGTCACAGCATATAAAATATATATACCCACTTCGTAGATTAAATTTTGAAGTTATATTATTTACAAAAAATAAAAATAAACCTTATGGATCTGACACTTTAACATTGAACGAATTAAATTTAACCAATAAATAACAAGGAGGATTATATGTTGGGATTAAACTGTTTTTAATCTCTTGGCATTAAAAGTAACGCTTCAGTACTTACCTAAACTCAAAGATTAAAAAAAAAGTTAGTTCAAGAACTATCTTTAAAAGTCACTGTCTTCACTAAAACTACTGGTATCACTATAATTGTCTTTTCTGAGGTTTATTATTATAGGTTCTATTAAATTATCCATTGATAGTGGATATACTTTTCTAAATGAATTTTCCACCTTTTTAACATGATCAATGCATTTTCTCTATTTACATCTGAAAATGCCTTCAAAAACAAATTTCGCACATCAAGAAATTTAAATGTTTTATTGTTTTGAGAAACATAACCTTTTAATAATTGTGACCAGATCAGTTCAATGGGATTTAACTCTGCGTGGTACGGAGGCAATCTGAGAATTTGAATTAGTTTTTCTCTGGCCATCTCATCTATAATATATTTTTTGAATTTTGAATTTGAATTACCAATAATTCTGCCTTCAAGGATTTAGGAAGACTGATAATATTTTTAGAATGAAGCCATTTTGAAATATATATTAATACAAAATTCCGAATCAATTAAAATACATACGATACGGCTATGAGTAAATAAAGTCTGACTTATCTGTCAAAAGAACAGGTTTATTACAGTAAAAACCATGGAAACAAGATTAAATCTAGACAAAAACTATATTAGGCCGATCAGATGTATTAAAATTTAAATTTTAACTACAAATAAGCATTGAAGGATGAGGTAAAAATAAAATTTCTACCTCTTGAACCTGTACTACGTTCTGCAAATTAAATACTGCACTCCTTTCTTCTGTATAGTATAGTAGTGAAAAGGTTTGACTTTATTTAATCTCTGGCGTTTAAATCTGAAAGAATGCAATTTTAAATTTGCCGCTTTTTATCCATAATGACCTACAAATTTTGACAACTACTGACACGCACATCTCTGGTTAAACGTTAAGAAAATGGGACCGGCTGGGATTTTCATGAAATTTTCGCAGATGCTATAAAACATCATAAAATCAATATACTTAGCAATAGAAATTTTTGCGCGGAAAAATATTTTTCACATTTTTTTATTCTACAAATGCCCAAGTAGCAATTTATAACCAGAATAAACCTGAAAAGTATAAAAAAGAAAAGATTCATTTGACGGACATAAATAATTTGCTTGTCAAATGACAGCCATCTCATAAATTCTAAGTTGAAAATACAACGTTGCCAATTCAATTTCAGAAATCACGGGTTTAGGTAAATATTTATAGGAACGTTGAGTAACACTGTTAAAATGGACACTTATTAGACAGATCTAACCTAACCTAAAGCTAATCTTTTTTTTTTGGCGGGTGGAAATTCTTTATGCACATCGGGTAAAGGTTCTTCCCTTCCCCGATAGTGTGAGACTACCCCTTACGGCTACTATTTTATTATGCGGACAGTTTTAATATTTAAGTTTTCATTATCATAGAGAGAGAGAGAAAAATAATGAATGCTTGTACACGTGTACTATTAACATAGATTTCAATTTTTTATTTTACAAGAAACTTTAAAGAGACATTTAAAATTCTCTATTTTCATAGTACATTTTAAGGTTGATTGTGACTTTGTATTTTCCAAGAGCAAATTGTAATGTAATGTACGAATGAACTATTTTTGTAACTGAAAATTTTTGAAAAAATATGATATCAATATCTGCCACACGTCGAGAGTCTGGTCACAGGTTTTTGTGGAGGTTTTTACCCAAGTATGAATATCAGACCTATAATTTTCCTTCATTGCAGATCAATAAATAATAAAATCAATTGAACATAGAGTTTTTCTTATATAGTGCTGCTGTTGCCCGTTCCGGAAACGGGGCCTGTCCATCGTGACAATTCGCGAAGATCAAGCGTCAGTAGATGTTGCCCTAAAAGGGTGAAATGCATTTAACTAACCTCTGTGACAAGCAGTTAATAAACGTCAACAACAGCTGCAGCCAATTGAAAATTAACACTGACAGCTTTTTTAATTTTCCCGCCTACTTTCAAGCCAATCGCCAATCAACTTTTTATTTATCTCCCTATCAGTAGTTCAAGTAGATGTCGCCCACCCCGTGATTTTCGCGAATTAATTAATAATTTGTCATGTTATAAATATACTTAAATTATATACTCATTGGGCTGCTTAAAAATGTAGATTTGAATATTAAGAGCGAAGCTCGGTGACCAGATATTTCTCTTATAATTGCAAATGCGCTATCCTTCTTTCAAAATCCGTTCCCAGAAACGTCATAAAATATGATGGAAACAGATTTTGACATCTTCAATTTCAAAATCTTTCTCAGTGTCCTATGTTGCTGTCATATTTTTGTAAGCTTATCAAGTGTTCTGTTTCTATAGTAACATTTTTTATCTACTAATGTCAAATAATAAACAGAAAAACAAACCAGAATTTGATCTTCGTTATTTAATAGTGTGTTTGTAAAATTGATTTGATTGGTTAAAAAGCGTTGAATAATGAAAATTGAACGCTTTTAATAACCAATAATAATAAGGCAACTAAATTTAACCAATCAAGATTAAGTACAGATTTAAATTTAGTCTGCGACATGAGCTTTAATTTTAACGTCAATGTCAAATGTGATTTTAAATTAATGCGAGTAAAAGTCAAACAAACTTTATCAAAGTTAAAATGGATATTTCAAGTACTCAAGTACCTGAATTAGTGGAAATTGCAGAAAAAGCAACAAAAGATCTACCAAGAAAATCTAAAGATAAATATGAATTAACATATTTAAATTTTAAACTAGAAAAGAACGAACCATGCTGGTTCATTTTCTGAAAATGTGTTGCTTTCATATTTTAAATTTGTATCCCAAAAATATAAAGCACCGTCTTTATGGTCTTTTCATTCAATGTTGAAGATTTAAATGACTCCTTAAGGGTGACTGTTTCCAAAGAAGCAACAAAAACTAATAGATCTCGAAATTTTATTATAACGGGAGAAAAATTTTACGATATTTGTAACAAATACATGGATTTACGTCCTGGACAAGTAACTTCAAAAATGTTTTTTTTACGGTACAGGAAAGGGAAGTGTACTTCTCAAAATGTTGGCATTAACAGTATCGCCAAAAGGATATCGCAAAATATTTAGGACTTCCAAATTGGAAAACCTATACAGGACATTGCATGGGCGATCATCAGCAAACAATGCAAATATGGACGATCTAATGAGGTTTGGTGATTGGATGCCCAGTTCTTGTGCTAAGGGTTATATTGATAATTCAATTACATACAAGACAAAAAATTCTAATATAGTTTTACAACAAATTGATAAAAATAATCCAACAACATATGCAAGTTCTAGCAATTTGAATTTTGGTGTTGCAGCTGGACCTGCAACAATTAATTTCTCAAATTGCTCCAACATAACATTGAATTTTAACAAATAATTTATTATAAATATGTATTTATTTTCGTTCCTTTAGCATTTAAAAATATTTTGTTCTTAATTTGATTTAATAAATGTTTTTAGGTATAACTTATCTATTATTTCTGGACATTAGTAGATAAAGTATTATATTCAACTCGTTGTGTGGTTATTTTATTACACTTGGATGATTACAGCACTCGCTCGCAAGCTCGCTCGTACTACAAACTTCATCCGCGTGTAATAACATAACACACCCAAACTCATTGAATAATATACTATTATTATATATTTTGTTATGTCATTTTGAAAACGACTTCATAGAAGTCGAAACGTCAAAAATTAAAACTTTTTCAACAAAATAAGTGTTTTTATTCCATGAAAAGAGAAATTTAACTAACAAGGAAACAACTATGAGCTTCAGAAATGAATTACTTGAAATATTTTTTTATTTTTTTAAACATTTTTTGGACTGAAATATAGTTTTTCTAAGAGAATTACGCATAAATATGGCGATAAAAAAATTGGAAAAAAATGAAAATCGATTTTTTTTTTATTATTCCCAAAATTGGGCACTTTCAATAAAGAAATAAAATGTTGGATTTTCTTAGACAAAAGTACACACAAAATCCTTCTTTTTAAGTTTTTTTCGAAAAATGCCGATTTTGGCTGGACAAATACATTTTTTTTTAATTTTTACCATATCTTCTCGACATAAAAATACATATTTTCTCCAATTTTTAAGAAAATTCGAGGATTCTTTGGTTATTTATTGCCTATTCAGTAAAAAAAAAATAATATGCGCGAATTCGTTTTTTGAGGTTAGAATGCATTTTTAAAAAAATAATCAATGCTCTACTTCATCACGGTCATTTTTTTTTTATTTCTCCATGACTCTTAGAGCCGGAGATATTTAAAAAATAGTGAAGCAATCCACTCGAAAAATACCAAAAATGCCGTTTTTGGCACATATCTCGCGAAGCTCCAGCCCAAATGTATTGAAATTTTTTTACAAGCTTCTCTTTATGTGTAAAATCGAAAAAATTAAAAAAAAATGACTTAGCCCTTACATCCATTTTCAGAATATTTTCGTCTAATTTCACTTCATTATAAGATTCTCACTGCTTTTAGCATAATTAGATCAGGCAAATTAGATTTAGAGTTAATAATAATTTTCTGCAGGGTTTTTATGATTGGAAGTATGAACGTAAAAAAATCGTCCAACAAGAGGGGTAAAGGGTAAATTTGAGAGGGGTTAAAAGGGGCAAAATGGTATGCGATTTTTCGTGAAACTTGACGTCATATCAAAAAATATCCAATGGCAAAGTTGTAGATCTAGAAAAAATGTACAACTTCTATGTGAATCATTTTTAACCATAACCTCAAAATTTTCGCGGAAAATGCAAAAAATAATAAAAAAAAATTTTCTAGTTTTTTATTTTTAATTTCCGCAAAAATAATTTAATTTTGATGAAATTTTGTGGAAGTATACGTTTTTAGGACTCAGATAAACAAAAATTTTTTCAGATTAAAAAATCCAACGGTTTTCAAGATATTAAATTTTCTAGGTTAAAAACATTTTTTTTTCGTGAACTTCTTCATACAATAAAAAAAATAGTCCCCATTTAAAACCATGCTCAAAAATTGAAAAAACTCAAAAAATTATTTTTACAATAACGAATTTTTCAGTAATTGTTGATAATTTGTTTAAATTTTTAATAAAATATAAAAACTGATTGCTCCATTGAATTCTGCAGAAAAAAAATGCAAAAGAAACTGTGTTTCATTGTTTTATTTGAAATTTGATTTTTGTTCCGTATTGTTATAAATATTCAATTGTAATAATGAAAATGCAGATAAATATAAAAAATAACTATTTTTTAAATAGTTTTGAAAATTATTCAGTATGGAAGTTGTAGATTAAGAAAAAATCTCCAACTTTTGAAGGGTCACCATTTAACATAACTTCAAAACTGTCGAGAAAAATTGGAAAAAATCGTATTTTTTTCTTTTTAACCGAGTCTTAACTTGAACTCCAAAAATGAAGTAACTTTTCAAGGAGATGAAGAAGAAAGCATTAACTTTAACTTTTCTAGTTTCTGGTAAATCTGTAAATATTTTTGAAAACAAAATTCTGAATTTAAAATAATTTCATTTTAATAATCATTATACAGCAATTAATCCTGTTTGAAACCAAAAAGTACACGTGACTGTTCTATGATAAAAAAATCGAACAATAATTTTTTTCTTATTTCTATGAAACTTATTATCAAACATCAATATAGTTTCTATTCGTTTAATCAATCGTTTAATCTGCAAGATGATTTTTCACTATAGAATTTTGATACAGAAAGACATACATTTCTCGGAAATAAAAAAAAACGATTTTTCGAATTTTTCTCAACAGTTTTGAGGTGTCCTTTCAAAAGTTGAAGAATTTTTCATAATCTACAACTTTCAAAACTTTTTAAAAAATAATTATTTTTTATATTTATCTGTATTTTCATTATTACAATTGAATATTTATAACAATACGGAACAAAAATCAAATTTCAAATAAAACAATGAAACACAGTTTTTTCCACCAGTGCAGATAGCTTTGAAAATGGTAAAAAGTGAAATAAAATAATAGTAGGATGAAACCCATTGGAAAAGGAAGAGAATATTGTCACGCATCCCAAAGTTTATTTATATAATCAATCGAAAACCCAAACATTTAACCAAACCAGGTCGCGCCGCTAAATTTCGCTGATGTGCAGAATCACGAAAGTCAAGGTTGGGGGCTCAAGCACGAGCCTAAGCTAGGCAGAAAATGTAGGGCGATCTAACCAAAATAATGATTCTGCACATTCAGCTATCTTTGGTTTTAAAAACGTTCCAAGGGGAAAGAGAGGGGTTAGTCGGTCAGTCGGTACTTAGCTACGAAGGGGTCTCCTACCGAAAAGGTGACCGCCAGAAGAAAATTCGGTGAGAGTAAAGAAATTCACGTTTAAATAAATAAAGTAAATAAAGTAAGAAGTTGATAGTCCGCGAGTTACGGTCCTGGTTTGGGAGCGAGAACCTTCAGCGCAATAGTGCAAATTGGGAGAAGCGTGACCAGCCCTTTACCCGGCATGCTTAGGTAAGATATAATTGTTAACATTGTCATTTATTAATTTATATTTATCTGAAGGGTGACCCAATAAATTTGTATTTGTTTTGTACTTCTTGTTTTATTTCTCAGAGTGAGTGGTGGTACTAAAGCGTAATAACTGCTAAGTATTCGGGGAGAGATCTCCATAACTTCGTAAAGGTCGAAAAGGCGTTTCGCCCTGGATACGTAGCAGCAACACGAAGGCCAATAACCGGACCTCGTGACAATATAACAAACATGAAAGGAAAAATTCTATGGAAAAAAGTTAAATGGCAAAGTTGTAGGTAATAAAAAGATCTACAACTTTTGTATTTACACTTTTTTCACATAACCTTTAAATTCATGTGAAAAATTCAAATAACCAAGTTTTTGGTTTTTTATTTTTATCTTTTACAAAAATTTTTTTTTTCACGAAATTTGGTGTAAACTTACCCTTTTATATCCCAAACACTCTGTAATTTTTTTGTTTTAAAATATTTATTTTTTTAACCTTATTTTGACTTAATATCGAAAAGGCAGTCTAATTTTCAATCGAAAATTCTCACGTCAAAATATCTGCTTTTTTAAAAAACACGGTGGGCTTTTTGTTCGTTGAAATCTCTACTTTTTGATGGTGTAAAAAAATATACATTACTATGGTAAATGTTCTCAAAAAATGCAAATAAGAAACGAAGAAAACTCCGAATTTCTCTTTTTTTAAATCATCATGTACAATTTTGAGCTATTTATTTAAATTTATACTTTAATTACTCGAAAAACGTAAGATTCCGTGTTACATTGATAATCAAAAATATTTTAAAATAAAAAAATTACAGAGTGTTTGGGACATAAAAAAGTAAGTTTACACCAAATTTCGAAAAAAAAAAGTTTGTAAAAGATAATAAAAAACCAAAAACTTGGTTATTTGAATTTTTCACATAAATTTTGAGGTTATGTGAAAAAACTGTAAATACAAAAGTTGTAGATCTTTTTATTACCTACAACTTTGCCATTTAACTTTTTTCCATAGGACTTGTAGTTTTGCCGGAAATCGAGATAAACAGTTTTCTACCCTTAAAAACTCCCCCTCTTCCACTTCCCGACCCCAGAGCGCCTGTAAATTTTTTTTCCTATCATTTTTGTCATATTCTCTTCCTTTTCCAATGAGTTTCATCGTACTATTATTTTATTTGGTTTCAAAAATTATCTGCACTGGTCTATATCTTGAAAACCGTTAGATTTTTTAATCTAAAAAATTTTTTGTTTTCCACAAAATTTTGTCGAAATTAAATTATTTTTGCGGAAATTAAAAATAAAAAACTAAATATTTTTTTTCATAATTGTAAATTGAAAGAAACTTGTCATACATTTTGTGTTCACTAAAATTAAATGCTTACCTGAAGTCTTTTGAGAAGAGAGCATAAATGAGGGGGTTGATAGCACTGTTGCAGTATCCCAGCCAGAAGAGAGTGGAAAATAACAGGGGGTGAATGCAGTCTTGGCAAAATGCCCGTACGAGGTACATAGTAAAGAAAGGCAACCAGCAAAAAATGAATCCTCCCACTATGATTGCCAACGTTTTTGCTGCCTTGGTTTCCATGCGAAACCGTTTTACCTGAAAATAAAAAAAACAATTGAGAATGCTCTTCTAGCATTGCCATAGACCGCCCAAATTGTAATGAAAATACTAATAAAATTTTAGACTAACGGCTCTTCTAATCTATACAGCCACGGCCTACCCACTTTTACCAAAATCGTCTACTTTAAATTCAATGACATTTTAAAATTCAAAATTTTAGACGCCATTTTGAAGGTGTTCCTGAAGAAGTACGGCGGGGAACATCAAACCCAAAGCTTACTTTTTGATGCTCTATCAAAATCTGAAGTCAGAATTTTAAAATTCATAAACACAAAACACAAAAAAGCTATAGAACGAATTCAGATACCGAACAAATTTGTTTGGTGAATATTTACTAGGTTTCTAATATTCGAAGACATTCTTCGACCAGTATAAAAAACCAGACGTGTTTAGACCTGTTTCACCACTTAAGACAAAAGAATTGTCAGATTTCAAGTCTATTTCGATAAATAGAAAACCCAAGAAGCCATTGAAAAGAGTGATATAAGAGTTCTTTTATTACTAAATTATTGTAATGTTGTTTATTTTACCTGTTTAGATAAGGTCTCCCAAAACCAGCTTCAGAGTGTTCAAAATAACTGCTGTAGGTATATCTATAATTTAAGGAAATTTGATCATATCTCAAATCACTTCTTTCAACTTAAATGGTTAAAAATTTGTAATTTGACCTTTAAATGACCTTGACCTGACCTGATCAGGTCAAGCGGACCTCGGATTCATCGACCCTGAAAACCTTTGTACGATTTTTTTCAGATTTTTCTAGAAGTTTTCCTCATTTTGACCTTCAAATGACCTTAACCCTGACCTAATGAGGTCAAGCGGACCTCGGACCTCGGATTCATCGACCCTGAAAACCTTTGTATGGTTTTTTTAGATTTTTTCTAGAAGTTTTCCTCAATTTGACCTTCAAATGACCTTGATCCTGACCTGATGAGGTCAAGCGGACCTCGGATTCCGATTCAGCGACCCTGAAAACCTTTGTATGAATTTTTTTCTGATTTTTCACAGGTTTCCTCAATTTGACCCTCAAGTGACCTTGACTCTGACCTGGTGAGGTCAAGAGGACCTCGTATACGGATTCAGCGACCCTGAAAACCTTTGTATGAATTTTTTCAGATTTTTCTTCAATTTGACCTTCAAATGACCTTCATCCTGACCTGATGAGGTCAAGCGGACCTCGGATTCAGCGACCCCAGAAACCCCTAGTTACAGTAGTGAAATTCTTGGCGCAGACAATTTTTTTTTGTGGGGCCGTGTAATCTAAGCAGTTTTCTCAAAAAAATGATTTGTCACTTAACACCCCTTGCCATTTACGATTTTTCAAGGGGTGGTTCTGAAAGAAAAAGAAGTTTGAAACTACGATAAAAATTGAGCCCCCTCTAGGTCAAAATTGACCTGGGTCAAAATTGACCTGTTTCGACATTTTTTCAAAATTTGAACAAAACTCGAAATATTTGGGTGCAAATTTTAGTTGGGGCACCCTGTAGTATAAGAAGACAAATTTTGCAGATTGATTATAATCAAATATAACTGTATAATAGGTTAAGTAATGTAAACCTGATAGGTTAAGAGTTAAAGAGTAGCTTGTAGCTAATCTTCGCCTGTCAGGTGCAAATGTTATGCATTTGTTAATAAAGACATTTTTATTTATTTTATTTTAAAACTTTCTACGAAAGCTTATAGCTTGTAGCTTAAAGTTTATAGAACTAGTAACCATTACGCATACATTGCCAAAAGGTAGCGTCGTTACAATCATGTTTTTCTCTAAAACACATTTTGTGAACTGTCGGATAAGATAACTTAAAGAAGAATAATTCATTGTAGACCAGGGCCAAGATTTTAAATACCCGAAATTCATGGAAAATTATTAGAAGTAAGTAAAAGTTCCGGGGAGGTGGTAGGTAAATTTACGTTTTGAGGGTTGGATATTGTTTTTTTACGATTTGTGGCTGAAATATCGATCCTACCGAAAAAAGTTTTTTATGAAACTTAGTGAAAACGTTCTTTTTTGCGTTTTAAATTTTTTCAAAGCAAAATATTTATTTTGGCTAACAAATTTTCAATTTATCAGTGCTCATTTTCTTCGTTGAAACTTTGACTTTAAGGTGGTATGAAAAAAATATATCGTTCGTATAGAAAAATTTTTTTTAATTTAAATTTGTATAAAATCGAAAAATAATTATTTTTCTTTGAAAAAATTACAGATTATTTAAAACACAAAAACGAACGTTTTCACTAAGTTTCATACAGGGTGTTTCATAGTTAAACCGACATACGTTAACTGTAAATAGAGGACTCTTAGGTGATTTCAAATAACCTTGGTTAATCGGTCTAACGCCTTTAATAACCGAGATACGGGGTGTTTCATCCATTTCGGCCAATATTTTGATAAGCCGTAACTTTAGAACCACCCTGTAGATTTCTCTCATACTTGGTACAGGTATAGTGTGTTAATAGCCCAATCCTATAGTGTAAGAACTACAATTAAAATCCAGATCCGGATTAAGAAGAATTTCCAAAATTTGAAAATCCCCAAAACAACACCTTGTATATCAGATTTTTTAAAATTGGGATAGATATTTGAGAAGAACGGAAAAAAATGAGTTAAAAGTGATTTTTTTTTAAGTGCACATCCCATTCTACTACTGGAGTTTTAACGTCAAATTACATCAAATGCATTTTTTTCAGTAAACCAGTAAGGAATTTTAATTTATTAGATTCGACATCCTAAGACCGGTTTCTGCCTTTCGGCTTCATCAGTTAGGCTTTTTGAATCCAATAAATAAAAATTCCAAACTCGTACAAGTCAATAGCTATATCCGCTATAAGATAACATTTTTAGATGTGCTACCATCTATGGTAAGAAGAGAGTATTGACATTAAATTTTGACTGAATCTATTTTTTTTCAGATGTGCTGCCATCTATGATTAGAAGAGAGTATTGACAATTATTAAAAGCAAAAAATTCCCGGTGTATTGGGGTTGCATACACAATTTGCATTGTGTGTTGCAAAGCTTTTATTTGACTGATTCTAGTCAAAATGTCACTCTCTTCTTTCGTATCCCTTTCAGAGATTAATACAAAGTTAGAAAACGAGTAAGGAATTTAATTTATCAGATTCGACATCCTAAGACCGGTTTCTGCCTTTCGGCTTCGTCAGTTAGGCTTTTCGAATCCAATAAATAAAATTCCAAACTCGTACAAGTCAGTAGCTATATCCGCTATAAGATAAAATTTTTAGATGTGCTGCCATCTATGATTAGAAGAGAGTATTGACAATTATTAAAAGCAAAAAATTCCCGGTGTATTGGGGTTGCATACACAATTTGCATTGTGTGTTGCAAAGCTTTTATTTGACTGATTCTAGTCAAAATGTCACTCTCTTCTTTCGTATCCCTTTCAGAGATTAATACAAAGTTAGAAAACGAGTAAGGAATTTAATTTATCAGATTCGACATCCTAAGACCGGTTTCTGCCTTTCGGCTTCGTCAGTTAGGTTTTTCGAATCCAATAAATAAAATTCCAAACTCGTACAAGTCAGTAGCTATATCCGCTATAAGAAAATTTTTAGATGTGCTGCCATCTATGATTAGAAGAGAGTATTGACAATTATTAAAAGCAAAAAATTCCCGGTGTATTGGAATTTTATTTATTGGATTCGAAAAGCCTAACTGACGAAGCCGAAAGGCAGAAACCGGTCTTAGGATGTCGAATCTGATAAATTAAATTCCTTACTCGTTTTCTAACTTTGTATTAATCTCTGAAAGGGATACGAAAGAAGAGAGTGACATTTTGACTAGAATCAGTCAAATAAAAGCTTTGCAACACACAATGCAAATTGTGTATGCAACCCCAATACACCGGGAATTTTTTGCTTTTAATAATTGTCAATACTCTCTTCTAATCATAGATGGCAGCACATCGAAAAATTTTATCTTATAGCGGATATAGCTACTGACTTGTACGAGTTTGGAATTTTATTTATTGGATTCGAAAAGCCTAACTGACGAAGCCGAAAGGCAGAAACCGGTCTTAGGATGTCGAATCTGATAAATTAAATTCCTTACTCGTTTTCTATTTTTTTTCATTTTAACAAGTAGTAACTTTCGAAATACCCGGTAGATTTCTTTCATATTTGGTACAGGTATCATTTTTAGTAGCCCAATCGTATAGTGCAAGGACTATACTACAGTTAAAATCCAGATACGGATTAAGAAAAATTTATAAAATTTGAAAATCCCCAACGCAACACGCTGTATATCGGATATTTTTTAAATTGGATCAGACATTCGAAACGAATGGAAGAACTGAGATGTTCTGACATATTTTTATAAATGCACATCTCGTTCTACATATTACTAAACTTTTAAAGTAAATTCAATTAATGCAATACATATTGTCACTTTCATAAGCCATAACTTTGGAAACACTCTGTACATTTCTTTAATATTTGGTACAGGTAGATTGTTTAAATAGCCCAAACGTGCAATACAAGAACTAGAATTAAAATCCAGATCCGGATTAAGCAAAATTTGTACATCGTGTTGCGTTGGGGATTTTCAAATTTTACAAATTTTTCTTAATCCGTATCTGGATTTTAGCTGTAGTATAGTCCTTACATTATACGATTGGGCTACTAAAAAATGATACCTGTACCAAATATGAAAGAAATCTACCAGGTATTTCGAAAGTTACTGCTTGTGAAAATGAAAAAAATGCATTTGATGTAATTTGACGTTAAAACTCCAGTAGTAGAATGGGATGTGCACTTAAAAAAATTTTTCACTTTACTCATTTTTTTCCGTTCTTTTCAAATATCCGTCCCAATTTTAAAAAATCTGATATACAGGGTGTTGTTTTGGGGATTTTCAAATTTTATAAATTCTTTTTAATCCGGATCTGGATTTTAATTGTATTCTTACACTACAGGATTGGGCTATTAACACACTATACCTGTACCAAGTATGAGAGAAATCTACAGTGTGGTTCTAAAGTTACGGCTTATTAAAATATTGGCCGAAATGGATAAAACACCCCGTATCTCGGTTATTAAAGGCGTTAGACCAATTAACCAAGGTTATTTGGAATCGCCTAAGTTCCCTCTATTTACAGTTAACGTATGTCTGTTTAACTATGAAACACCCTGTATAAAAAGTATTTTTTCTACGACCACCATTTAAAGTACGCTTTTCTGCACAAATTTTCATTTGCAAAGTAGGCAATTGCTCACATTGCAAGGAAAAAAATAACATATGTGTGCGGAAAAGTGACAGAACTGTGCGTAAAGTAGTTACTTTGCGCACAGTTATGTCAAAATAAGTGCATAGACATATTAAATAACATAGTCGGTGGCACCTAATTTCTGATTGATTTGTGTTCTATAAACTGACAGTTCGTTGTCGAATGACATTTGGCTCCAATATTTTAAATTTAAATTTTTAGAATTTTACTTTTGCTATCTTTTCGTAAGTATATTTTGATATATTTAGTATTTTATTACTTACCTAATTATTTTTGGCCAGATAACATGGTTTATAAACAAATATATACCGTAGGAAATGAACCAACATACATCATCCGGCTCTGATGATTCTGATGTGGAGAATACACCACCGAAAATTGAAGAAATAGCTAGAATGGCCACAGAAAACTTATTACCAGATATTTCAAGGGGAAAGTACGAAAAACAGTACTCCAAATTTATGAGATGGAAGGAGACAAACAAAATTAAGTCATTTTCAGAAAATGTCTTATTTTTTTTTCATTTTTTTTTATTTATTTTTTTTTGACAATTTTTCATGTATGCATAAAGAAAATTGTATATTAAAAACATATATAAATTATGTTACGTTATATATATTGTAGTTATCACATTCTAAAATTAAAGTAAATAAACATTAATATTTTGTTGTCTTTAAAAAGCGTGGTCGTAGAAAAAATATTGTGTACAACATGTACGCAAAGCACTTTTCCCACTCGCTTGATTTGCGGCACTCGCCTAAAGGCTCGTGCCGCAAACATCTGCGCTCGTGGGAAAAGTATAGCTTTGCGCACTTGTTGTACAAACTACTATTTGCGAGAGATAAACATTAAAAACGAAAAAAAATCGGGTGTGGCCATGCACATGACTTTACCATACTTTAACGGCCATATGGGCTCATAATCCAATTACTCGTACATATTTAGGGCAGGCCATGCCTGGCAAGAGCATACAATTGTCTCCATGAAACAAAACACTTCTACTGCGCTTGCGCTATTATGCAACTATGTTATTCCATATTTTATTTTTAACTCGCTTATAATACAAAATTTGAAAAAAGTTTTTAAACAAAATTTATAGTAAATTTAATTTAAAATACATTTTTTCTCTTAATATTTTTACATAAACTAAATAGAAACGATAATAATTGCGAACATCTGAAAATTCTCAAGAGTAAACCCCCACTTCCGGTTTTCCGATTTTGCCCAAAATCTAATCAGCTCATTAGCATCTTGTAAAAATACTAAATATAAAATTTAGTTAGGAAATTTCGATCGCAGTTGGAGTTAGAGCGCACACAAATTTTTCCGGACTACATACTCCATACATACATTTTCTGGAAATGGTCTTAAATGACTTAGGGGGTCTCAAAACATGTAAATCCAATGAATGCTAAACTTTTTTTTTTTGCGATTACAATACTTTACCTATGGTAAAGTAAAAACGATTTCTACCATTTTTCTTTATCTTTGAAGTTATGTTGAATTATATTACAATTTCCCCTAAATTTTCCGACCATCCACATACTGCTAAGAATTTTTTTGTTTCAAAAATGATTGGCCCTGGTCTATTGGGAAGATTGTTGAGTGAAAATGTCCGTAATACAGGGTGTATCATAAGGAATGGTCAATATTTTAATAATAGGTTCAGGACCTCAAAATATTAATATTTTACTAAATAACTCTGGGTCAAATGTTATCTACTACTAAGATACAGGGTGTTGAAGATACAATTTATTTTTCGTTCTTCTGCTATAATTTCTTTATTATTTAATATATTAACTTGAAATTTGGTATGGTTATATTTTAAAGATAGATAATCATAATAGTGTTATCAATTTTGAGATTAGATAAAGAGGGCGACACCTACACTCTACTGGATGAAGAAAAGCATCATTTTTTTTTATTCTTGGCCGTTTTTTGAATATTTTTCAAGTCTTTATGATACACCCTGTAAATTTGAACAAAAAAGGTATACTTGTTTTAATAGCATAAATTCAGCTCATTTCGAGATATTCGCATTTAAAATATTCTAGCCACAGTATCTATTTAATTTACTTTAACATATTTCAACATAGTATGCTTTGAAACTAAAATCAAAATGTACAGCTGTCAAATAATTAATTGTTAGATGGCAGCAGCAAGTCCAGAAAAATTTTTATTTGTGCATAAACACAAATCATATCTCTCATTTCTGAATTAGAGAAATGGTTGGGTCGTGACATTTTCATTACCTACTTAGATGGAATTTAGTGAACAAAATTACATCTAGCAATTAAGTATTTGACAGCTGTACATTTTCATTTTAGTTTCAAAGCCTACTATGTTGAAATATGTTAAAGTAAATTAAATAGATACTGTGGCTAGAATATTTTAAATGCAAATATCTCGAAATGAGCTGAATTTATGCTATTAAAACAAGTATACCTTTTTTGTTCAAATTTATAAGGTGTATCATAAAGACTTGAAAAATATTCAAAAAAGGCCAGGAATAAAAAAAAAATGGATGCTTTTCTTCATTCAGTAGGTTGGCGCAAGTGGGGCCAAATCGCAAATTCCTGGCAAACAGTCAAAAATAATGTTTCGAATTTTTTACCAATTATGGTTTTAATGTATTTGGGGATAGTCCATAAAAATCAGGTCTCCACCTGCTTCGACTGGTCGGCTAGCTCACTCCGAATTCGAGCTTCATCCGGAGCTCTGAAAACGAGTTGCGAGGTAACCAACGAGAGCGAAGAGAGAAAGTGTCACAAAAAAAGCGAGTCTTGGTCCAATTTCAATTCTGAAAGATGGAAAATCCTCCTGGAAGTATGTATTTTGTGTTTATATATAAACATATTATCAATTTTACGTTCATACAATTGAAAAATGTGATCGATGAAAGAAGAAATTTTTTTATTTTTTTTCTCGAACTGGCTATTGAAAAGGTGTTTTAAAAAAAGTTCCACGAGGTTCCGCTTTGAAACTTTCAGGACCTATTCATAATATCTTTCTTTCCAACGCATTTCAATACCAGCTGCAACTTGCTGCAACTTTAATTGTAATAAGAATTTTAGTTTAGTTGCGCGCTTGTGTACAAATTAGGCAGACATTTCAAGCAGAGGCAATTTTGTGTATTTATTTTAAATTAACTAGCATCAATTAATGGTTTTTGATTGTGAAATGAATAAATTAAAGTTATTATATGAATGTAAATAATAAATTAATCAATTTAAGTAGTTTTAAATTATGCATTTTTTTAATATAAGAATACAAGATATTTAACTGTGCTTCGTGCTTTGTACTTATCTTAAGTATTAATTACGTTTTAATTATTTACGATCGAGGGATGAAGAGGTGGAATTCACAAGAAAAGATATTTTCCTTCTCGTAAAAGGCAAACTGCACGATACACAAGAAAATATCCA
The DNA here is from genome assembly GCA_949320105.2 of Crepidodera aurea. Classification (NCBI taxonomy): domain Eukaryota; kingdom Metazoa; phylum Arthropoda; class Insecta; order Coleoptera; family Chrysomelidae; genus Crepidodera; species Crepidodera aurea. The sequence continues at coordinate 22,503,132 of OX439479.2, read as the reverse complement.
GAATATTATGCTGGAAGCTATTGCAGAAAAAAGTGGAAAATGTATGCAAGAAAGAAATGATGCAAATCAACAGTTTAAGATTTTATGTACATGAAGGGGAACTGGAGGAGCACAAATAGAGTCCAGAGAAATTTTTTAAAAAAATATGAAGACTGGCTTAGCGTTAAAAAAAGATTTCCGGTTGTAGCATGAACGTGATTTATTGCCATATTGAAGCCGCCATTTTGAATTTTGAAATTCTGACATCAGATTTGTAATCAGCGCCCTAGCAAACCCCGGTATACGGAATTTAGAACAATTTGCAACTTTTTTCGAATCTTCGTCCGCCATATTGAAGCTGCCATTCTGAATTTTGAAATTCTGACATCAGATTCGTGATTGGCGAACCCCAAAACCCCCGAGTTAAGATTTTAAAGTCAATTCGTTAAATTCTTCACTGCCTGCCAGAAATTTTGGATTCGGCCCCACTGTGTGGCGCCTTCTTTATCTAATCTCAAAATTGATAACACACTTATGATTTACTATCTTAAAAATATAACCATACCAAATATTTCAAGTTAATATATTAAATAATAAAGAAATTATAGCAGAAGAACGAAAAATAAATTGTATCTTCAACATCCTGTATCTTAGTACAAGATAACATTTGACCCAGAGTTATTTAGTAAAATATTAATATTTCGAGGTCCTGAACCTATGATTCAAATATTGACCATTCCTTATGATACACTCTGTATATGTAGTTATCGTTAAGCATACCTGATAATTTTTTTCTTTTTAAAAAATATCGTATGTCCAAAATTGGTAGAAAAAGAGAAATTAAATAGTTTAACGATAACGACACATACTTAAGTAATTGTACATAGAAGTATGGTAGATTCCTCACTTTAAAATATTACGATTTGAACCAACTTGCTCTAATAAAATGTTAAATATCTGGTCACCGAGCTTCGCTCTTAATATTCAAATCTACATTTTTAAGCAGCCCAATGAGTATATAATTTAAGTATATTTATAACATGACAAATTATTAATTAATTCGCGAAAATCACGGAGTGGGCGACATCTACTTGAACTACTGATAGGGAGATAAATAAAAAGTTGATTGGCGATTGGCTTGAAAGTAGGCGGGAAAATTAAAAAAGCTGTCAGTGTTAATTTTCAATTGGCTGCAGATGTTGTTGACGTTTATCAACTGCTTGTCACAGAGGTTAGTTAAATGCATTAAAGTTGCCTAGTTTCTGGGGATTTCACCCTTTTAGGGCAACTTCTACTGACGCTTGATCTTCGCGAATTGTCACGGTGGACAGGCCCCGTTTCCGGGACGTGCAACAGCAGCGTGTAGGGCACACGTCCCGTCAACAGAAGATCGCTCAGCTCACTCTATTTATCATTATATAAGAAAAACTCTATGTTCAATTGATTTTATTATTTTTTGATCTGCAGTGAAGGAAAATTATAGGTCTGATATTCATACTTGGGTAAAAACCTCCACAAATACCTGTGACCAGACTCTCGAGGTGTGGCAGATATTGATATCATATTTTTTCAAAAATTCTTTCTCTCTCTCTCTCTCTGATCATGAAAACTTAAATATTAAAACTGTCCGCATAATAAAATAGTAGCCGTAAGGGGTAGTCTCACATTATCGGGGAAGGGAAGACAGGTGTCCATTTTAACAGTGTTACTTAATGTTCCTATAAATATTTACCTAAACCCATGATTTCTGAAATTGAATTGGCAACGTTGTATTTTCAACTTTGAATTAATAAGATGGCTGTCATTTGACAAGCAAATTATTTATGTCCGTCAAATGAACCTTTCCTTTTTTATATAAAGCGACAAATTTAAAATTGAATTCTTTCTGATTAAAACGCCAGAAATTAAATAAAGTCAAACCTTTTTACTACTATACTATACAGAAGAAAGGAGTGCAGTATTTAATTTGCAGAACGTAGTACAGGTTCAAGAGGTAGAAATTTTATTTTTACCTCATCCTTCAATGCTTATTTGTAGTTAAAATTTAAATTTTAATACATCTGATCGGCCTAATATAGTTTTTGTCTAGATTCTTGTTTCCATGGTTTTTACTGTAATAAATTTGTTCTTTTGACAGATAAGTCAGACTTTATTTATTCATAGCCGTATCGTATTTTAATTGATTCAGAATTTTGTATTAATATATATTTCAAAATGGCTTCATTCTAAAAATATTATCAGTCCTCCTAAATCCTTGAAGGCAGAATTATTAGTAATAGCAAGGCAACATAAAAACAAATTCAAAAAATATATTATGGATGAGATGGCCAGAGAAAAAGGAATTAAAATTCTCAGATTTCCTCCGAACCACGCAGAGTTAAATTCCATTGAACTGATCTGGTCTCAATTATTAAAAGGTTATGTTTCTCAAAACAATAAAACATTTAAATTTCCTGATGTGCGAAATTTGTTTTTGAAGGCAGTTTCAGATGTAAATAGAGAACATTGGGGAAAATGCATTGATCATGTTTAAAAATGTGGAAAATTCATTTAGGAAAGTGGATATATCAATGGATAATTTAATAGAACCGATAATAATAAACATCAGAAAAGACAATTATAGTGATGCCAGTAGTTTTAGTGAAGACAGTGACTTTTAAAGATAGTTCTTGAACTAACTTTTTTTTTAATCTTTGAGTTTAGGTAAGTACTGAAGCGTTACTTTTAATGCCAAGAGATTTAATTTAATCCCAACATATAATCCTCCTTGTTATTTATTGGTTAAATTTAATTCGTTCAATGTTAAAGTGTCGGATGCATAAAGTTTATTTTTATTTTTTGTAAATAATATAACTTCAAAATTTAATCTACGAAGTGCGTATATATATTTGATATGCTGTCACCTTATTTATATTATAGAAACTTATTTTGCAAAGTACGCCTATGGAATGTGACGTTATATCCCCACTTTGACTGTACTCATCTATCCTTTATAGTATATATTACTATAGAAACAAATTATTATTATGTGCCGTTGCTAGGAAATAAAACTAAAAGCTTAACTTTTCTTGTAAATATCTCGGAAGATCGAATTTTCACAGACATGGGACCTACATTTTTCGCCGATTTAGATAGGAATTAGTCTACCCTGAAAGTTTCATTGAATTCTGACGAGTGGATTTCGAGATCCTCTGGACACACATACACACACACACACACATACAAACCTTGCTCGTTTAATAGTATTTGATAAGGTTAACTTTTATGATTTATTTTTTGCAATAACTAGATTATGATTTCTCGTATCTAAAAACCCCCAGTTCCAAATTTTTATGTATACATACAAAAAATATATAAATGTTAAAATTTAACCTTTAACAGCCTGTACCAAATGTCACTGTCTCATGGTACATCCCCCTCTTCTCCTTTGTTTCTCTAGCTATATTTCTGAAATTTGGAACATTGAATATGCTCATTAGATGGCATTTTTTGACATATTTGGAAAAAGAAATCAACTTCCGGTTTTTCCGGAACAAGAAGATATGAGAAGTTACTTAAACTTTATTCAACTACATTATTTTGTTGGTAATGGTTATACACAAAAAGAGTTAATATGGATGGATACAGTGCCGGTCCTAGACATTTTTCTAGTGGATGCGAACAATTCACTGGCGTCTCTCATAACAGTGGCGTAGCTTGGGTGAGGGCGTAATACGGGGGGGTCAGGGAAATTTTTTAAAATTTGAGTAGCCTAAAACGCTGTTTTGGACTATACAGGGTGGTTCATAACTATTAGGACATAGGCTAAGGGCAAGTTATTGGGACCAAAATATTGCGGTAGGACCAAATATACCTTAATAAAATATTGCTGTGGAATAAGATACAGGGCGTTAAAGTTGAATTTTTTTTTTCGTTTTTTTCTGATAAGTAATGTCCTTGTATATTTATCAATTGTTATCAAAATCGGCACAGAGGCATAACTTTGGACAAGGAATATTATGTTATGTATTATATCACATTTTGTTATAGGGGGCGCCACGTGAATGGTTCCTGATGATGAAATTAAGTGGTATCTTTTTTGATGAAACTTTTTAGTGATTTTGATTAGAAAATATGACGTAAAAATCATTTCTACATAATATTAGTACTCTTGTTTGTACACGATAATTTAACCCGTTTTCGAGAAAAACGCAATTGAACAGGTAATTTTATAATGTTTTCTTTGATATCCTTTATTACAAGAATTAGAAAAGGCATAGAGGTCGGAGGAGTGCACATAGAACATTTAATTTAAGTTTGCTCTTTTTATGTAAAATTATTTTTAATTCTGCTTTATAAACCGTTGTAATAGAAGCCTTATGTCACAATTTTTTTATTGTCTGTTATTTGAAATCCCCTTCTCAGAACTGTTCAATCGCGTTTTTCTCGAAAACGGTTGAAATTATCGTGTTTAAACAAGAGTATTAATATTACGTAGAAAAGATGTTTACATTACATTCAGAAAAAAATTTCAAGCTGTGGCGCCCCCTTGGCCGCGGCGCCCGCATCCTTCGCGCATGCCTTAAACCGGCCCTGGATGGATACCCCATCGATGGTAGGTACTTTCGAATGACATCAGAGTACCGTTATGAAAATTTGAAAAAAATGAGTTTTGGGTAAAAAAACATTTTGTTTTACGTTTTCGCACGTATTTCGAATCACAATACTATTTTAATCGAAAAAAAAAAAATAGGTGTTCTGACGAATGAAATATCAACTATGAGGTTTCATTGGATTCAGATAAATACGAAGATTCAAAAAATGTAATATTATACAGAGTGTTCCATTTGAAAATTGGAAGTTGATGCCATTTCCGAAAAACCGGAAGTTGATATTTTTTTCCAAATATGTGAAAAAGTGCCGACTAGTGAGCATATTCAATGTTCCAAATTTCAGAAATATAGCTAGAGAAACAAAAGAGAAAAGGGGGGGGGTGTACCATGAGTCTGTGACACACGGTATATTCCTTATTAGAAACATTCTATTAGAGCAAGTTAGTTCAAATCGTAATATTTTAGTGAGGAATCTACCATACTTCTACGAATAATTATTTAATAACCACCCTGTATACAGTCTAATCAAATATTTCTTCTTATTAATAAATGGCAACAACGCCACTGAGGAGCAAACACGTGCGATATTTAAGACGCAGTTCTTAAAGTCATTCATTTACAAATAATTTCTAACATGCAAGTTAGAATGAGAAGGAACAGAGAAACTTATTATAAAACTGTACTTCCGGTTCCTCGACCACCTGCAGGCTTGTGTACGTAGACGAGTGGGCGGGACTTAACAATTCTAAAATAAAGGCTAGACTAAACGCTAAGAAGCGCGAATTAGCAAAATATTTTATTCAGTGTGCATTTGATTGTTCAACTGATCACATCTGCGTTAATAATTCTAATTGATCAGCAGTCACAAAAACGGATTTTTTGGTTATACTTACTTGTGCTTTAATATTTCTCCTTCCCATCCTTTTGGACATGGCTCTTTTCGCACTTCCGTCGTCGCAACCACTAGGACTTGGACTAGAAGCTCTTTCGAATGTACTGTCGCAGCTGCTTGACCTTCTAGAGGATGGTCGACGGTACGAACCCAGTCTGTGGACTCTCAGATGTGTTTCTTGACCGGTAGCGGGTCTGCACAACGTACTTGCGGTGGAATCTTTGCCATTCACTGAGTAATGTACTGCGTATGAAGGATGTGTTGTAGGTGAAGTTGGAGTTATCTGAAAATCACGGAAAAAAAATACCTATTTGAAAAAATTTTTTGTTGGTTGATATTCATTGATGATTATTTATTGCATTCCTATTGTCTGATGACGACGGAAAACACCTGACAGTGCGACAAACGACAGTATTTTTTTATTCCCTAATAACTCGTAAACCGGACAAAGCAGATTTATAAAAAAATCGTCTTCGATCTTCTTGCTGGAACTGAAATTAAAATCAAATTTTCCAATGTACAACCTGCAATAATAGGTTTGAATTGTTAATAAAATATGGGTCATTCCATAAAAGTGGGACAATTGGCCAACGACATTGTCAAAATACAGTATGACATACTTTTGACTTAAGAGTAAGTTTAATATGATTATTTTTTTCGTGTAATTTTTAACCAATCAGAACGTTTAATTTAGTTAAGTTACCTGGTATAATTTCGATAATTTTTTACTAACTATTGTAACCAATCAAATTACTTAATTTAGAGTCATGTGTCAAATTTCATCCAATCAGCTATGGATTACAGCGATAACACCCTACATGTGGTGTTTTCAGTTTGGTGTTTTCAGCAAGTCAAGTTTTTGATTAAAAATTAATTAAACGTCAAACTGACAACTAGTTTAAAAATGTTTAAATCTACAAAGTAAAAAATTATCTTATCGAATACCCCTCGGGCCTTGATAAATCCTCAAAATTTTGTCATAGAGAATCCTTCAAGCGTGTTGCTTAAGGATAATAGCCCTCGGCCTTCGGCCTCGGGCCATTATCAAGCAACACGCTTTCAGCATTCTCTATGACAAAATTATCTCGGTATTATCAAGGCCCTAGGGGTATTACTACTGATAATACCTGATTATACATAGAGTAGCTCCACCAATCAAAAATTTTACAATAATTTCATTTCCGTAGTAACCACATCGATATCAATATACAACATTACACAAACTAATAGGACCGTCAAAGTTTGACGTTTATCAATAATTGTTCAAATATGAGTCGATTTTAAAAACGGTACAGGTTCAAATACGTAGTATATAATAATTGTAATTTTCATTGTACCAATTTGTATTTAAATTATCTAAATTGTTTATATTTACTTACAAAAAATAATCGTATCAAATACTATACGTACTTCAAAATAAATACGGTTATTTTGAAGTACTTATAGTATTACTACTGATTATTTGTATCTACCTACTCCACTATGAGGAGCAGCAGAAATCATAGATTGGGTTTTCACGAATTTTGAGTGATTTTAGGTTTTACTGGACTTCGCAGTTGACTATGGTGTTGACCGTTTTATAAATGATGAATAAGATCAAATTAAATATTCTTAATAATGTTTAGTATTTAATAAAACATTTAAGATCAAACTAAGTCTCAAAAATTCTAATATAAACAATAAACATATTATTCAAAATCACTTCTAACACATATTCAGTTTGTATTTCTTCGGCAATGAGTTGAAAATATGATGGTGTTGATGGCTATGGTGTTGACCAAAATATACTTCAAGCTTAAATTTTACGGTGTTGACGGCTATGGTGTTGACGATCATATACTTCAAGCTTAAATTTTACTGTTAATATCATTTTAAAAGAGTAAAACTGCAAATGTAAACTTATCGTCACTATTAACAATAGGTAACAAAATCTGTTGTGTCGCCACAAGACTTTCCCGGTAGTTATAAAATAAAAATTAAATAATTAATTTGGTGTTAAAATTTTTTAACGTCCCAAAAAAAATTCGTTTCGAATTATTTTAAAGTAAAAATGACATTTGAAATATAAAAGGAAAATATATTCGTGTGTCTCATTTACCAATCCAAACTTGAGTGTCATTTCCAATTACTGAAAGTCTGCCATTTTGTTTTTACATATGGGTCATTCCATAAAAACGGGACGATCTGTGTCCTATTGATTTTTTCAGGTGAAAACAGGTTATCACCTCATAACACGTTTTATCTAGACATAAGTGCAGTAGCACTTATCGCTTATCATTGTATTTATTGAATAAATAAATAATAATAATAATATTAAACTGTTCTATATATCTCTTAATTAAAAACACCCTGAAATATAATATTATTAGTGTTTTTTGCCATATTCACAGCTAAAACGTCAACACCGTAGGGCGTCCACCTGCCTGTTTTTTATTTATATTTAAATATTTTAACTCGACAGATAGTCCAAATATAACCATAATGCTGTATACATTCGAAAACGCGTTGAATTGTAGTAACTAGTTATGTCCATTGAGAGTTTTTGATTAATTTTCTATTTTTATGACACATTAATAAGTGTCCTACAAGTTTGGCATCAACACCGTTCTCAAGGATGATGTTGCAAAATGGAGTAAAGTAGTGGGAGTAATTATGCGATTGAATTTTCATTTGAACAGTTAAAATCTCGTTAGTTGAGCGTAAGGTGTCAAGTAGGTAGGCTACTTGTTCTTTTTTGTTTTGTGCTCTGTATTGGTGACGTAAAGGCAGGCGTATGTTTATTATCGTCAACACCGTACGTTGCGTTAAATCTATTTTCTTCGTTGATTTTTTTGTCATATTTTATTTTCCCGGCCCCTCGCCAAGGGAAAGTATTGTGAACGCGCTAAAAAAAAAAATTTGAGGTCCCCTGAGACGATTAAAACGATTTCCAGATGGAAGTCTGTCCGTCTGTCTGTGTGTGTGTGTATGTGTGTCTGTATTCTTCCACGATAGCGTCCGCACGCTTAATCCGATTGAGCTATAATTTGGAATATGGGTTTCGGGTGATCGGGGATTGAACCCATTAGTTTTTGGTTGAAATCTCCCCACCAGGGGGCGCAGGAGCCATATGTACATCGCGAAAAAAATAAAGACTTAAAGTTTTTATTTGATATTTAGGTGCCTCTCTGGTTTGTAAATACATCCTGAAATTTTCATTCCTTAATTTTGAACCTAACCTAAAAAAATTTTTTTTTTAACTAAAAAATTGCAACCCGTAGCGTCCAAACGCTTGGTCCGATTGAGCTGAAATTTGGTATGTGGGTATCGGATCATCGCTGAATCAATCCGTTTGTCTTTGGTTGAAATCGCTCCACCAGGAGGCGCATTAGCCCCTATGTACACTGCGCGTCATATAAAACTGGTACACTTTTTTTTTCCCAATGTAAACCTAACTTAATTAATCATTCAAAATAACCGTCACATTTGTTAAGCGCTTATCCACAATGCCCATTTAAGTAAGTTTGATCAAATCCGAATAATTTCCAAAATAGCTTGGCAGAAGATGAAAATTTAATAGTAATGGAGCTATGACAAATTATTAATTATTGAATTGAAATTTTTAATTTCTCCATCTCGTTTTATTGCTGTAAAAAATTTAATTTTATCGTTACATCTACTAAAATTTTTGTTGACCTGGCATCATTGCCCTAGAAATTATAACATAAAAACTAGTTTAGTATTGACGCATTTTAAAAGATGCATTTACACACCTAGAAAAACACTATTTTCGATTATAAGAGTTGTACCAGTTTTATATGACGCGCAGTGTACATTACAAAAAAATAAAATACCTACTTTTTATTTGGTATTAGGTGCCTTATTGGCCTGTAAATATATCCTCAAATTTTCATTCCTTAATTTTAAAAATAAGCAATGGAAAAAAATTTTAAAATTTAAAATCCAAATGACTTTGACATGTCAAAGAAAAAGTAAGCAAAATTCCGACCACCCTAAAAAATTGTTTTACTTTTTTTTGATATGTGAAATGCTTTTATATTCCGACATTATTATGGATTTCATTTTCAGTGTCAAAATGACATACTTTATAGGACTGAGTACTATAATGAAAAATAGACGCAAAAATGAAAAAATTTATTTAAAACAAAATGGAACAAAATTAAATGATTAAAATTAAAAGTAACATTATTAGAATTCGTTAAATTGATGTTGGACATAGGAGTTGAAATTGTTGCATTGCTGTGATTTTTAATTTCTATGGTTTCTGTTTCTTTTGAGGGAACGACAGTCGATGAAACATTCAATGATTTCTTCCCGAGAATGGCTGCTGAAATTCTTTTCTTGTTTTCGCAAGAGTTCTCTATATATCCTTCAGCAACTGTGTCACTTTTCCAGCCACCATGGCGTTTAATAGTGTGAAGATCGACTCCTGAATCAGCCAGCATTGAAGCTGAAGACCTTCGGAAACAATGACCTGTGTATTCGGCGGAATGGGGTAACTTTAAAAAAGCAGCGATCGTTTTGCACATATTTCCGAAAGTATGGATACCCACTGGTTGCTTTGTACATTTGTTGTTTCTAAATGATAGAATAAAACGAGAAACTTCGGCATCGGGGGGCCTCATTGCTATATAGGTCCGAACAAGCTGCACCATATTTTTTCCTTCGACATAGCCAGGCGTTACGTAAAATTCTCGGGGAACGTTGGTTTTTGTACTAAGTATGAAAATTCGAAAAACAACCCCCTCATCGTGTACATCTTCTATCCTTAAGTTTTTTAACTCAACTCTTCGACATGCTCCACTTATACCTATTCTCATTGACACTTTTAATAGCAAGTACGTTTCGTTGTCTGCCTCTTGTAAAAACTTTGCAATATTTTCTTTAGTCAAAATCCTGGATTTTTTGGGTGTGTAAGAATCAGATTTTCGTTTTAAAAAAGCTATCAATTGATTGAACTTACTTATGTCGAAGTAATAGTGTACTCCTTAACATAGAGTAATAACTCCATAAACTCCATAGACTTTTTCTTCATTGATTCTTCCTTGAAATATGCCAAAAGTACCTTTTCGTGTACGATATTGACAACCTTTTTTTTGGGAACACCAAGTTTTGTAATTGGCATAAGTTTTTTCATATATGCCTTTAGACTTTTCGGGCAACAAACCAACAACTGCTTTATTGGCCAATTCTTCGATTTCTGATGGCAAATTTTCACTTGTAATCTCCCTAGAGCTTGAATTACTATCGGAAATATTTCCGAAAGCACGAACTTTTTAAAAGTATCCCGAGTCGAAGACAAAGTAATATAAAAAATTATAACATGACATTTTCGTAAGACTTATAATTTGACACTTGACAGAAATCCTATCGCTGTGGTACAGCCCAGGGTAGGAAATTACTATCGCCAAGTTTTTTGGTTGCTACAGAAACGAGGTGAAACGAAAGCTTCTTATTGGTTAAAAAATGTTGGTGTGAAATTTTCCATATTATATTATATAAACGTTAAAATTAAAAATTCAATTCTGACAATGACAATACAAACAAATATTTCTATAGTTACCTGGTTTTATTAAAATCAAGCTATCAGTTTACTGACGAAAACTTAAAATTCATCAAAAAAAACACAAAAATCGTCGGAATATAAAATATTGTATGAAATTCGGATCATAAACAATCATTATGGTACACGCCGTGTTATTAGACTTAGCTAAGCCTCGTCCAATAATACTCACGGCTAGTACCACAATGATCGTTATTATGATCCTTATAAAATAAATATTTATTTTGGGTATTTCAAATCTATGCATTTTAACTCTGTGCATAGGGAAGCAATTAAAAGTGCCATTCGCGCAATTTTGCCATTGTTGTGACACCGTAAAATTTCTTGGTTTCTTTATTTGGGATGCTTTTTTCAATTTTCTTTCTTGAAATGCAACGTCATCAACAATTCTTCCTTTCTCAAAGTAATCTATGGATAAAATACCAAGCCTTTACCAGCCGACATTTGGGTTTTTGGTCACTTTCGGCGTCTTTCTCCGGTTACTGTCCACTCAGCTGACTGCCGATTTGATTCTGAGTGTAGTGATGGATTCGTTGTCACATGTAAACAATCTTTTTTTGTGCTTAAATAGCTTCAAACAGCGCTCCGGATTGTCGACGCATTGTTGTTTTTAATTGACTGTGAGCAAACACAGTACACATTTTGAACAGAGCTTTCTCATGGACAAATGTTCACACATAATTCGCTTGAACGATATTTTTTCCCATTAAAAAATAATGCTCTATCAACACACGAAATTCAGATTTATCCATTGTTTTGAAACTTACAAAAGTAGAGCCATTAAAACAATAAGCTGGTTCGATATTTTTCTTAATTTGTTTATTTCAACTAAAATCGAAAGATTTTATAATTAAAAAACGATGACAAAAATCGAGTGCAAATTTTAAGATTTACGTCCGCTATAAGCATTATAAAACCAAGGACCAGCGTGAGGATAGAAATAGTATATTGTGCAACAAGTGGGGAAAGTGTGTTTGCGGCACTCGCCCTTCAGGGTCGTGCCCCAAACTTTCACACTTGTGAGAAAAGTACTTTCCCCACGTGTTGCACACTATACTTTTTCTAAAACTGCACAAATTTAAAGAATACAAGTAATGTAACTTAATATTTATTTTTAATAATTATATAATAATAATAATTTATTTACCATGAAATTACAAAATATGGATTGTACAATACATTAATTATATGTCACATGGCGAATAAATGGGAGAAAAAGCCTACAAAAGCAAAACTTGTGCGTGGGCCTATTATTCCATCTATGCATTTTTGTGCAAATTTTTATAAATATAATTCATTCAGGTAAGTATGGTATGTATAATAAAATAGTGAAAATTTTGGGATGTTATTTACGTACATGTAAACACACCAATATATACACATATACATGTCGATACAGGGAATACATTAGATTAAGAAGAATTAAAAAAATAGAACATGTTTTAAACAGGGATTTAATTTGTTACTAATATGATTTCATGTACTTTGAGACCTATTTGTAAATACAATATCAGATATGTAACCGTAAGGGAGAGTCAGTAACCAATTTGTAATATGCTTTTTGAATAAATTATAAGAATGTATTTTTTTTATATCTGGTGGTAGTTTATTGAACAGCTTAGGACCTAGGTAGGTATAACTTTTTTGACCAATTGTCTTTTCTGCTCGGGGTACAGTAACGGCATTGATTCTGTATCTAGTATTATAGGGATGGCTAATTAAAATCACTTCTTCTTTATGTTTATATTGTTTCAAGAGAATTGTTCTGGCGAATAACTGACACATGTTTAATACTCCTGACTCAGAAAACAAAGCTTCAGAAGAATATCTTCTTGGTTTTTTATACATATTTTTCAATATGCTTTTTTGTATTTTTTTCACTCTACTGAAGGTGGTTGCCGTCGTAGAACCCCAGGCAATCAGTCCATATGTCAGCTGAGATTCCACCAAAGCATGGTATAATATTTTGAGATATTTTAAGTCGATAAATTTTGCTAAGTTTTTGAATTTATAGACCATAAACCGGAGTTTTTTTATTACGAAGTTGGCCTGTTCGTCCCATTTCATGTGGCAGTCTATGATTATACCTAGATATTTAATTTTTAGTACTGATTTTATAATTGTTTGTGTATTAGTGGTATCTCTGATTTTTATGTTTTGATATGAAAGTAGGTTATTACTGTATGATGTGAAGGGGATGAAGAATGTTTTTTTATAGTTTATTGAGAGTAGTTTATAGTTAAAGAAATTTGTGACTTTTGAGAAATCCGTTTCCATGGTATTTTTGAGTGAAGTCCAATTTGAGTCCTCATAAAAAATTGCCGTATCATCAGCAAAGCTGATGATTTCTCCTTTTGTTTCCTGCTCAAAAAGGTCGTTGAGGAATACATTGAAGAGAATTGGGCCTAGTACAGTTCCCTGTGGTACGCCGATTCCGATTTTTCTTGAGTCGCTTATAGTTCTATCTATTTTAACACACTGCTCTCTGTTATTTAAGTAGCTTTTCATTAGGTTATAGGAGATTCCCCGAAAACCAACATTCTCGAGGGACAGAAGAAGTTGCTCGTGATTTACTGTGTCGAATGCTTTTGCAAGGTCGACAAATATACATATAGAAGTTTGTTTTTTATCTATGGCATTGTTTATCATTTTTGTCAACCTTGCAATCGCATCCGATGTAGAGCGGTTGTCTCGGAATCCGTACTGTTTTTCTGACATCACTTTGTATTTAGTGAAGAATGAGTTGATTCTTTTCTGGATAATTTTTTCAAATATTTTACTTATACTAGAAATGAGTGATATTGGGCGATAGTTCGACATGTCTAATGGATCTCCTTTTTTAAAAATAGGTGTTATGATAGCATTTTTTAATATATCTGGGAACTTTCCGTCATTGATGGACTTATTTATAAGGGCTGTTAATATGGGTGCTATTTCACAACTTACTACCTTGAGAGTTTCTGATCTTATACCATCTAAACCAGGTGATTTGTTATTTTTCAGGGTCATGATCACTTCTATGACTTCTTTCTCGTCGGCATTTGAGAGGAATATTGTATGTTCTACTTTTTTCTTTTTTATATCATTCGGTTGATAATTTATTTTGCTCGCCACCTTGTCACCTATTTCAGAAAAGTATTTGCAAAATTTATTTGATATTATTTTAGGATCGCTGATTATTTCACCATCGGTAGTTTTTATTTTGTCAATGGGGTTATGGTTAGCAAAACTAAAATAACGAAATATCCTACCTCTTAACAGTTAAATAATTTTTTCTTGTATTTCTTCTTCATTCCATAAATTTTTCGTATGCCAATTCATACTTTTTTCTTGAAATTACCGGCAACAAATCTAACGTTACTTTTGCGGCCCTTTCCAATATCTTTGGCTGAGTATTATCAAAATCGTCACTACTGTCAGTATCCATATTATTTATTATAAATCTTATTATTATTAAAATAATATTTAATGGAAATTGCGATTTTTATCAAAGCACGAATGAAAATTACCTTAAGAATTTAAAAAACTTCCACAATCTGACAGTTGTGACAACTATTTGAAGCTGAACAGCAGCCAACTAAGTTTTTGTCGATTTTTGTTGATTCTCCATATAAATGTATGTGGTGTGGGCAAAGTATTCCCGCACGGTATGGGCAATACATGGTTTTGAAATTAAGTAAGCTATGAGAAATTCGCTTCTTTTCATAGCAGTTGTAGAAAAACGTACTTGTGTGCGAGTCTAGGCCGTGTGACGTTAGTAGCCAGTTCTAGATACCCATGATTTCGTTAACGTCATATAATTTTGATGCTGTGATGCGTCCTTATCGAAGTTCGTACGGTACGTTTTCTAACCTCCTTAGCGTAAGGCCACACGGCACCCTAAGCGTAAGGCCACACGGCACCCTAAACGGAACGGAGAACGGAGAACGGAGGACGGGTGACGGACCCGTTGATCTCTCTAGTCACAAATAGCGGTTTGACGAGCGTCACGGAGCGACCCCTTCCATCGGCACCTTGTTTTACAAAATATACATTACAGGTCTTGATTCAGTACCATGGAGTTGGAAAGACGAAAATTGATAGTGTGTTGTTAATTGCGTAGGCGGAGAAAGAGAAATTATTGGGTTCACCCAATTAACGAAAAAAGACATTTACATGGTGCATTTACTACGTTATTTATGGACCTGAGAGAGGAGGAAACAAAATTTTTTAATTATTTTAGGATGTTAAGCAATACAAAAAAAATAAAAATAGCTTCAAATAACATGGGCGTAGAAAATGGTTGGGAAAAGGGGACATATTCTTCTAACTGCACACCACTGGATCTCGATATGAAACATGATTTTTTACTAAAATATGTCTTTTTACATTTAGAAATGACCTGCTAAATTTCAAATTAATATATTAATCCGTTTTAAAGTTTTTAAATAAAAACATTTATTTTTTTTTAACTTTAACGCCCTGTATTTCGAAAAGTAATCGAGTTGGACCCCTCATTCCTTATATCATTTTGTCCAATTTTACGAGATGTATCTACAGCCAGACGTTGTAAGTGTCGTTTGGAAACACCCTGTATGTAAACTAATTTCACCAGAAATAAAAAGTAAAATTTTTCGTGCTCGCTAGAACAATAAAATTTAAAAATACTATAATACAAAGGTATTTACTTACCAAATTCTTGACGCTCTTTATCGGGATGCTCCTCGAAGTTCTCTTTTAGCATCTCACAGACATTCTTCCAAGCATTACTTTTTAATTGTTTGTTTTTATAGTCCTCATTTGACTTATCCCACAACAGGGGTCTGTTTTCAATACAAGCTATTAAAATTTCAATATCTATTTCTTCAGACATCGTCAAAACAGCAAGACATCAACTGAATAATGAAATGAATGAATACGGTACTGATGCTTGAAAGTCTAGCAGCGTCTGCGCGATGGAAGACGAGACGGGTCCGTGAATGCCCGTGTGGCATGGTAGATAACAAACAATGATCCGCTAGCTAGTGACGATGCGAAAAACGGAGACGGGCCCGTCCAAAGTAGCAGAACCGACGGAGGGTCCGCTACACAAAAACGGGTCCGTTAGCCAATTTACGGGCCCGTTCCGTTTAGGTTGTCGTGTGGCCGGTATCATTGCTCTCCATGTATCATAAATTCGAACGGGCCGGACCCGTTCCGTTTAGAGTGCCGTGTGGCCTTACGCTTAGTTTTATAATGCTTATAGCGAACGTAAATCTTAAAATTTGCACTCGAAATTTTTGTCATCATTTTTTTAATCATAAAATCTCTCGATTTCAGTTAAAATAAAAAAAATGTCGAACCAGCCTATTGTAACTTGTTAACTAAATGTTATGAAGTTTTAACATGTTTCATTCGAAGATTAGTAATTCCTATAAATTGCATGAATTTGACAATAGTGGTATCATCTGTGTGTCATGCTACGAACTTATTGAGCTACCAGGCCCAAGAACATCATAAGTGTAATCAGGTTTTTTGAATGCAGCTATTTTATTAAACAGTTTTATAGCCCGGGAGACTGTGAAGATTTTCGGTAGTTATTTTCGCGGTCAGCAAACATGAATAGAATTGTAGGGTTAGTAATTCTAAGCAATAGTATATGGTATCACAAAGGCAGAAAATGAGCTTTAGCAGCCCGAGGCTATTGGTTGCATGAGCGAGGTTTTTTCGCCTACCAAAAAAAACAAAAAATAGGAAAATATAACAAAAATCTTTAATTTTATAAATACAGACAGAATTTAATAAGAGACTTAAGTAATAAAAATGTACCAATTTATTTATTGTATATTATTTCCAGTTGTTAAACAATTTATAGTACCTACTTTTCTTACCGTTGTGCGTTGTCTATACTTTTTCTACAAATTTTTATCAAAGCACGAATGAAAACTACCTTAAGAATTTAAAAAAACTTCTATAATCTGACAGTTGGTGACAACTATGTAAAGCTGAAGAGCAGTCAACTAAGTTTTTGTCGATCCTCCATATAAATGTATGTGGTGTGGGCAAAGTGCACTTTATTTTACTAGTAAAATAAAATAGGTAATTGTCAACGTCATTGACAAATTGCAAGACAACTAATTTGCCATGTTTAAAAAATAAACATCCGACGATTCGTTCAATAAAGCCCTTGTTTATGTACTTGTAATATAAATAGCTATTAGGTATAGGAGATTAATTGTTTTCTAATACCCTACTATAGAAATTCTCTTCTTTTACAAAGCCGGAAATAAAGATTTTACGACAACAAAAATTGTTCTTGGAGTTTTTTGGAGAAGGCGGGATTTTTTTCTGTTCCATTAAGACTCCAATTATGGTGTGCAACGGCTTAGAGAAAACACAGAAAAAGTTAGGTCTCGACTACCATAATATTCATTACATAAGACCCTAAATTGAGTTCTGTTAAACATAAAACTCCTATACCCTTTTCCCCTTTGTAATACCACTGTTGATGATATGGAAATGGAATCATGTTCTGATTTGTGTTCGTAATGTATGTATGGAGCAAACCACGATTACCGTTTGTAAAATGTTTCCTTCCTTGTTCACTAAACAATGGACGTTCGTCCATTGTAATGAATTATTTCTCTAATAGTATCTTGACATATGTCAAACATTTAAACTAAACATTACAAGAATTAAATTATGAAAGCATGATCTTTCTATTTAACATATAGTTTTTTTTTGATAAAACTAGGGATCAATTTTTTTTTCAACATTTTTTGACGAATAAAAAGCTTGTATAGTTAGTGGAGTCGATCTGGCTTTCGAAACAGACTGATGAAATCGAGTAATTTTTTTTTTCCAATCGATGAAATCAGTTCCCCCCATCATTCGTGCATGAAATGTTCGACCCAGGCGGCAGTGGAGGAGGGGAAAATCTTCTATCTAAAGAACTTGAAAAGGGGATTTCCGACAAATCTCAGCCGGTGATCCCACAAAAAAAATATTCTTATCAAAATTGAAGAGCTTGACAAAACACGTAATCTCGTTCCAACCTGAACCTGCTAACTCAATTAGTTCGCGAATTATAGCGATTTGAAATTGCAAAAATGAAACAATTAATTAATTATTTCTCGAGAGGCAGTGGAGATGGGGCATTATTTTTTTTTGTGAATAAAAGGGTAACAACGAGTACCTTTATGTGCCGGAGGCTGGTGGCGGTGGGATAAATATTATTGAAATGCTTGTAACTTCTTTACTAAGTGAGCTAGCGCAACCAGCCGGGGCTCCAATTGTTCACTTTTTCATCCGCAAAAAATTAAGGCCCTATCTCCACTGCCTCTCGAGAAATAATTAATTCATTTTTTTCATTTTTGCAAGTTCAAAGTTATCGGGTTCTGGTTGGAACTGGGTTACGTGTTTTGTGAAGATCTTCAACCCGGCTGAGATAAGTCGGAAAAACCGTTTTTAAGTTCTTTAGATAGAGGATTTCCCCCTCCTCCACCGCCGCCTGGGTCGAACATTTCATGCAGGAATGATGGGAGGATCTGACTTCATCGATTGAGAAAAAACATTCTCGATTTCATCAGTCTGTTTTCGAATCCTTTTTTCGCCAGTTCTACTCCATTAAATAAGAAGTAAGGTTGATTAATTACTGAATAGATCGATGCGTTCTTTGGAAACATTTAAAAGCAACAATTTTTTTCCAGTTAAGTTTTTTAAGAGAGAAAAATGCATGTTTTTAATGTACTTATTAAAAAGCCAAATTCGTCATTTAACAAATTTATAGGACCACGCACCAAGTAAAAATTGGTTGAAAATTTCGTGAAAAATTATGATATGCAGTTCGAATAAAATCCTATGACTCAATTTTTTATTATAAGCATCAGAAACCTTGGAAGAATGGGTAAAAAACACAAATTCCTAATTTTCAATTTTTCAACTTTAACAACTTTGGGCATCTAAAATTATGAAAGAAGCCCATCCTGAAATCAATATCCGACTGTTTGCCACAGTTTTTGAAATTCGCAGTTTTTGAAAATATCACAAAACAAGTAGGTATACAGGGTCCGGCAAACATGTATGTTCTATTAACTCTTATTCTGTAAAACTTACAGATTTATTTGAAAGGTATCTATTAATGGTGGTTAAAAGCAAACATTTTAAAATTATTTTCATATATACAGGGTGGTCCATTAGTAAACTAGGAAACTGACTTAATTTTTTCAAATGGAATGCCATACTTTTTTTTACAATTTTAAAACCGACATAGTTAGTACTACATGTCCCCACTTTGGATCAAAAGTAGATAATCAATCAAGTATCCCTGTCTCAATCAACCAGTGGCGTAGCCAAGGGGGGGTTTCCCCCCAAAACTTCTATAAGTTTATAAGAAAATTTTTTGAACCAGCAATTAAGTTATATTCAGATGATTTACAAAAAATAAACACGGTTATTCTACGCAATGACTGGGATATTTGAACAATGAAATGACAAAAAGTAGATTCCTGTCTTCTTCAAAGTGCAGTTGATACTTTAAAGGATCCTTTTTTGTTTCCGAATATTTTTACGCTAATCCAAATCTTAGCCGTTTTACCCGTTACCACTGCATCTCAACGATGAAAAGACTGAAATCATATTTGCGGAATAATACATCTACCAATTGATTAACAGGCCTAGATTTGATGTCAGTGCATTGGAATATAGTTGTCGAAGAAAATGCAATCAAAGACGAATTTTACAACAGACATACTCGCAGAATTGCGCCTTTGAATAATGCTCATCCAAAGTTCAATCTTATATTAATAATTAATTGTCTTTTAATCTTATATTAATAATTAACAAATTGTTATTGAATAAAATAATGTATTTAAATAGCTGACATTGTATACAGGGTCACCCAGGGTTAAACCGTTAAACGTTCAGGATCGGTTTTTCAGGAAAAAAATAAGTTTTTAATTTTTTTCTTAAAAACGAAGCGAGATACGAATAAAATTGAAGTGGCAAAAAATATCAATTAGATTACCTGGTGGGACGTCACCGGAATTAATAATTTAATTCTAATGATATTGAAAGAAGCCCCTTATTGCCGCAAAATAAGGCAAGTTAGGACCCATGATTATGGAAAAAAAAATCTTATTTTTTCCTGAAAACCCGATCCTGAATGTTTGACGATTTAACCCTTGGTCACCCTGTATATTTACCCCATCACTGCTGAAAAAAGTATTTATATACAGGGTGGTCCTTAAGTAATTGTACATAGAAGTGTGGTAGATTCCTCACTTTAAAATATTACGATTTGAACCAATTTGCCCTAATAAAATGTTGCTAATAAGGAATATACAGGGTGTTAAAGGTTAAATTTTAGGATTTATTTTTTGCAATAACTTTGGCGTTTTTGGATATGTATACATAAAAATTTGGAACTGGGAGTTTTTGGGTACGAGAAATCAGAATTTGGTACCTAATTCGATATAATTTGTAGAGGGCGCTAGTTATACCATTCCTCCAAATTATGAAAAAGTGATAAAAATAGGTGAGGGCCACCCCCCGAAAACGGTGGGTGATGGGGGAAAACTGAGGTCATATTCGGATTCCGGAGGTCATTTTACATAAGAATCAGCAAGAATGGTGTCAGGGCCAGAAAAAAAAAATTTTTGCCCACCAGTGTAATCAGTAAGCTGATCCTTCAAATGCGAGTATCTCGTAAAACGTTAAGTTTTAAGGTTAATAAACAGTATAGTTTTTTTCTACTAAAATAAGGTGGAGGAATGGTATAACTAGCGCCCTCTATAAATTACATCGAAGTAGGTACCAGATTCTGATTTCTCGTGCCCAAAAACCCTCAGTTCCAAATTTTTATGTATACATATCCAAAAACGCTAAGGTTATTGCAAAAAATAAATTTTAAAATTTAACCTTTCTAGCACCCTTTTATTAGAGCAAGTTGGTTCAAATCGTAATATTTTAGAGTGAGGAATCTACCATACTTCTATGTACAATTAGTTAAGGACCACCCTGTATATCTACGAGAAATGGTGGGCCCGCTCCGCAAAAAATTCCTGGCTACGCCACTGCAATGAACAATGTTGTTTTACAGATACCAATTTTACATGCGTTTAATAAAAGGTCAGTATAAACAACAATACTAATTTATATAAATATAAAAATATATTTATAAAAGGTGCACAAAGCTTAAAAAAATAAATAAAAATAGCAGAAATAAATATGAACTGTCACTATAGAAACAATAAACATTCTGAGTCTGCATTAAGCGAGAACAGCCTACTTAGATTTTTAGCAAAAATGTGTTTTCTCTAAATAACTTTTAAACGGACGAAAAATAGATACGGAGAGTAAATAGCAAAGTTGAAGGGGATAAATTTCATTATCCATACTTATACAGGATGTCCAATTTGAAAAAACTGAAAAAACTTCCATGGAAGTTTTTGGAATGTGTAATTTATTTTAGACCACCCTGCACAAAATAAAAATTTCATACTGAGTCTAAAAAATCATCAGTCCTTTGCCTTTTTTTTGTACAATGGTACTTTTAATGCTTCCTAAGTAGCATTTTTTGTGGACGGAACGTGGCGGCCACTACATTAGAAACTTTAAAAGTGTATTGCCAAAGTCTTTGTGACTAAAATACTTAAATACTTAGATGCTTCAAACTGTGTTTTTTATCAATCTGTGTTATTAAAATTATTAATTTTGTATGCAAATGTAGTAAATTTGAAGCCGTACTGACGAAAAAAGTTTTTTTATCATACGAGCCCTGTTAAAGTTAAAAAGAAGAAGCAATATCACACAGTTGTGTGATATATTTTACTTTCGCGCACAGCGTCTGTCAAAGTGATGTCAATCATTATGAATAATTAGTAGTGAAAATGGAAAGTGACGAATTCTTGATGGAATTTACTCCACCTGAAATATCGGCGCCGATAAAACTACCTGCTTAAAGCTGCTGCCCCAAAAATCAAAAGAAAGGTAGGTACACCTATTCATATAACTAATTCATGGTGTGGAGAAATATAAAAGGCATTAAAGCTTCTTTTTCTGAAGATATTATTTATATTAATAAATATATTAGAATTTTCTTAAAATAAAAGATTATTTTTAAAATTTTATTTTAAATCCTAAAATTAATATACCCAATGATTAATATTTTATAAACAAAATAAAATTATAATATTAAAAATGTTGGGATCGTAGGAAAAGTAGTGTACATAACTCGTTGGAAAGTGCATTTCTTGCACTCGTTTCGCTACGCGGCTCGTGCTAAACGGTACTTGTTACGTAATATACTATTTAAATAGCGCGTTTATTTTTTCATCATGGCGATCTTAAAAATGGCTGCAAATATCTGCGTTTAGAAAATAAAACTTGGCGAGAATTACTGCAATCATATAATCCAGTGCCGTCACTTTAAAGGCATATTAATGGTTCCGAAAACGACTCTAAAACTATCACGCCCACTTTGGGATCACTGCCACTTCTAAGTGGTATTTAAATGATATAGTTTGGGTTCCGTAACTATTATTTTCCACTTTAATGTTTCTGAAACTTTGAGGTAGTTTCGCTAAGTTGTGGCACCAAAATATTATAACATTATTAAGTGGCTCCCAGCGGTGAACTTTACAATTACGCAAAAATAAAATGAAGTTATTCTTTACGTAATAGCCACCCAATTGAAGTTGCGATATCAGTTTCTGTCACTTGGGTTTAGCTAAATCTGAAAAAGTTGCGATTTTATAAAAAGGGAAGATTGCAAATTCAAATATTTTTTAGAAAAATGTTGTTTTCTCCGAGATTGCCAGGAGTTTTACAAAAACATTTTGGGAGTGTATAGTACTATGTCGATTGAAAAAATGTAAAAAAAGTATGGCATTCCATTTGAAAAAATTAAGTCATTTTAGTTTACTAATGGACCACCCTGTATACGTGATAATAATTTTAAAATGTTTGCTTTTAACCAGTATTAATAGGTACCTTTCAAATAAATCTGTAACTTTTACACAACAAGAGTTAATAGAACTATGACAGAGGTTTGCTGGACCCAACTGTCGGATTTTGATTTCAAAATGGACTTCTGAGCCCCCAATTTCATAGTTTTAGATGCCCAAAGTTGTTAAAGTTGAAAAATTGAAAAATAGGAATTTGTGTTTTTTTACCCATTTTTCAAAGGTTTCTGATGTTTATAACAAAAAATTGAGTCAAAGGATCTTATTCGGACTTCATAGGTATTCTTTAATCAGAAAGGTTTGAAGGAATTTCTCACGAAAGTTTCAGCCAATTTGACCGGGACCTTTTTGACCTTTACTTGGTGCGTGCTCCTTTATCGTCAAATTACTCGTAAGTTAAAATTGTTTAATTCACAATTTTGACACCGAATTTTTTATCAATTACAATACTTTCTATTTGGCTCAAAGTAAATTAGGAAATGCCTTTCATCAATACCCGCTCAAGAATTTCAGGGTAAATGTTTAAAAGCCCTTAAAAGCGTGGTAAAGGAGAAGGGTTTTTATTAAGAAATTAATTACATTTCGTACACTTAAATCCTCCGTCGAACACTTTATTGACCTTTACTGTAAAAAAACACCGAAAGCTCTGACTTTACCGTTCACAAAACTTAAGGAGAATGGCAAACTTTTTTAACAAGGTGTGTATACATAGGAAAAGTCGTTAAATTTCAATTTTTTGAATGACATGAAATAGAAAAATTATAAAACATAGTAAGCGTGATTAAGTTTTTTTTTGTAAAAAGAAATCGAATTAGAATGATCAACAGTAATACCACAAGTGATTGAATTTTCGCGACTATTTCACGCACTTGTAAAATGAACCAATCAGGAGCTCCAGTCAAGTTTGTATTATCGATAATACTAAACTGACTCTTGACTCTGATTGGCCTATCAAGTTCGGTGTTTTCAGATTTACGTATGTGACAGTTAAACGTCAAATATAAATAATCAACGCTAAAAATGAGCAACGCCTGTCGAGACACTAGCTGTTATATTAAAGGACTTGGGCTTCAACATGATAAAAATGAATGGTTCTGATTACAAGGAATGTGTCGTAAAGACAACTATTGCGAGTACAAGCGGGTTTTCAAATAATCAAGCTCAAAGCATTGTATATAATAACTGCACCATTTATAATTATAATCGAGAAATATTTAAGTACGTTATGTTAATACTGATTTAATTCAATATGCATTTTGTTCGATGTCAATGGTTCCTGTTTATTAAACTTTATTAATGTTTCCGATCAACTTCTTGCCTTTTCTGCTAATTTCCTCTAATTCTATATATGATATAAATTCAATCACGAGTGGAATTTTATTAGACTATTTCACAAACAAAGTAAAAGGTAAACAATCTGAAATTCGGTAGAATTAGAGGAAATTAGCAGAAAAGGCAAGAAGTTGATCGGAAACATTAATAAAGTTTAATAAACAGGAACCATTGACATCGAACATAATACATATTGAATTAAATCAGTATTAACATAACGTACTTAAATATTTCTCGATTATAATTATAAATGGTGCAGTTATTATATACAATGCTTTGAGCTTGATTATTTGAAAACCCGCTTGTACTTGCAATAGTTGTCTTTACGACACATTCCTTGTAATCAGAACCATTCATTTTTATCATGTTGAAGCCCAAGTACTTTAATATAACAGCTAGTGTCTCGACAGGCGTTGCTAATTTTTAGCGTTATTTATATTTGACGTTTAACTGTCACATACGTAAATCTGAAAACACTGAACTTGATAAGCCAATCAGAGTCAAGAGTCAAGTTTAGTATTATCGATAATCCAAACTTGACTGGAGCTCCTGATTGGTTCATTTTACAAGTGTGTGAAATAGTCCCTCAAAGTCGTATGATTTTTTTTAAGAAAATAATGTAGAATTTTCTGAAATCAGGTCTTCGTTGGTAATAATTAAATTAAATTAAATTTTTGTTAAAAATTATAAATATTGAAATGGAATTTGTGTTAAGATGAGGGAAAAAGGAATTTACATTATTAAAATTTATAATGAAATAAAATCTATAATTATATAAAGTAAATTCGTGTAAACATATTAAGTTTAGAAAGGAAAATTTAAAAGGTTATGCAAAGTTGCATACGCTATTTTTTCTATGACAAAATATAAATTACTTTAACTGAAAACTATTAATTTATTTGATACATTTGACACAACAAGAATAATTTTGATATTAACTTTCACAGAACTGTCAATATAATATCTAATATCTACCAGCAACCTACTTGATTACAACGTAGAAATTTCTATTTCTTTTTATAATAGAAAGCAGGGGTTGCTTATAATACTTTTTATATTTTGCCATTTTATTATTTTTTTAATAAATTTATACCTAGCATATTATAGAGAAGTTTGCTTTAAAAAAAATGAGTTGGTAGCACTGATGTAGAATTTTTAATATTTGACAGATTTATTAGATACAAATGACAAGACAAAAGTCAATTCATGTCATTTGTTGATTCATATTATCTGCCGTACAACACAAAAAGTTGCGTACTCTAATGAAACATTAGAGTTCTCAAATGCGTATCATAATTTAAAATATTCTAGATGCAAAATATAAAAAAGTAATTATAAACTTAATAGAAATGACGTCACAAAATTGCAATCAACTGCGAACAGAAATCAGGGAATTCTTTTGTTTATCCTTTCATTGGTGATGGTAGTTAAGGGTATTTAGGGAGATAATAAACAAGTAAGAAATATTATAGGGGGAGACATCTTGAATTTTGAAAACTAAAATTTGAAAATTATTAAAATAAATCTGAAATAAAGTATAAAAGACAATATGGAATATTGGAATAAGTTTGTTTTAACAAAATGTCAATTGTAAGGTGAAATTGTCAATAGTAATACCACAAGTGATTGAATTTTCGCGATAAGTCTGTCGATTCATTTCATAACGAAACTGAGTTGCTTAAAAACACCACGAGTCCGCAGGACGAGTGGTGTTTTCTTCAAGCAACTCAGTTGAGTTATGAAATAATAGACAGACTTATGAGATGAATTCAATCACGAGTGGACTTTTATTAGACTATTTCACAAACAAAGTAAAAGGTCTCATTTTGACGTCTGTAGCTGTAATTATACAAAGTAAAAGTTCTCATTTTGACGTCTGTAGCTGTAATTATTTTTTTTCAAAATGTCAAATTTTGTTTTGCAATTCGAATCCATGGTTACGCCGTGAAAATACCACGCTGATAGACCAATCAGGATTGAAAGACAGCTGGTATTATCGCGATAATACCAGCTGTCTTTGGTTTGTGATTGGTCAGATTTTGTGAAAATTCGAAGATGAAAAATAATAATAAAAAATTTTGACATGATGTGTTGTCAATCAATTTCCAGAAATTCGTAGAATTTTGTCAGAAACCCTCAATAAAACCCTGAGATTAAAAATATTTGCCCTATTATCAAAACAATATTATTATAAAAATCAATGAGAATTTTAGAAATTATACCTTCCGGTCAAATTTTCTATGAGAAAAAAAATTAAAAGCTAATTGCTTCCTGAGAAAGCTTAGAGTCTCCGCTTTAGAATGCTTTTTTTGTTTTTTTTGCGTACATTTTATGCAATGATACTTTAGTTTTTTTCTTTTTGCGAACGCCACGCTTGAATATTTGTATTCAGCGACTTGGCGCGCGTAGGGTTTTAGAATTCGCCTTAATACATCAAATCCACACAATATTCAAATCCATGCTAAAACGAAAACGGGATTATTGATTAGTTTTATTAGGGGACGGGAATCATCAGGTTCTGGTCAATTACCCGTTCTTTGTAACTAAATAACACATTACATACATTACCACCGACAAGCAGAAATGAAAAAGAAGATTTTAAATTATAATTTCACACAATCAGTGACATGACCTAAAGACATGACGCATGACATGGAGACAATGATAGTGTAGCCATCTACATGCGGTCTCCATCGTCCTAATGATAAAAGTCCATAAGGCGATACTACTATATTATCCTTATACAATGCTATTAGTACTGTTAGGCATGTGCAAGTTAACGAACACGGAGAATTACACTTCCCATGACCGAAATTATCCATTCATCCAAGTTTGGTTAATTGTCACTAATACAAATAGTGATTATTAATAACTATTAGGATTGATTTTTACATAATTGTTCTGACAACACGCAATTTAATATGTATATATTATATATTTCTATACAAATCACTTAATGGCATGACTGATGTTCATTAATATTAACGTTGTTAATTTGTACTGTGTATATGTAAACAAGAATCCCTACATTATGTCCTATCATATTCCCTGACGACTTCCTGAATTATGATCTGAATAATCTAATCAACAGGATTCGAGGAAATTCATTGAAATTCAAAATATTTGTGAAATAATTCCGGCGCTGTCACCCTAAATGAAAGACGCACTCGATACGATGGGAAATGGCTTGGAGTTCTATTATTAAGAACAAAGAGTAGACGCACCTCCGCCAATAAACTTTGTGAAAGATTCAAGCTTGAGTCATTTTTGTTAAGTGGAAGTAATAGGTATCCTGGCCAAAAGTCAGCCGGAATATAGACACGTAAAGTTTAGAATAAAATAATTAATTCTTCACGTCGCCATTCTACTAGCGACACGTGCAGAATTGCTGCTTGATTGTGATCGATCGACGATCGGTAACCCCGATAAAAATGCACATATGCAATCGGTAAGTTTCATTAGTAAAAAAATGTTTGAAAATGCGATGTTTTAACAATTATTGACATGATGAATCCGCATATTTCAGATTAATTAATAAATCGGAAATTATTTATTAGTTGTCTATACAGGGTGATTCATTAGTGCGATAAAGTCCAATATCTTCTAAATCATTAAAGGTATAAAAAAAAAATTTTGAAAGATTGTAGCCAGCCTTAAGGCTCATATTTTAAAATTCGTTGCAATTGTACAGGGTGTTCCAGAACACCGCGCCAGATCAAAGGTACATTTTTTTAAATGGGACACCCTGTATATTACTTTAAATTTGAATTCTGCTTGTCTTCGCAATTGCAACAATATGAAGTTGTAATAAGTTATACAGGGTATTGAAAAAGTTCTGACCACTTTTTCATGAGAATCGTAATGAGTTCAACGCTCTGTATCCTTTAAACAACACAATTGCAAATTAATCTTTTACATTCATACGGCTGTGATGGTCGTCTAGTTTAATAATTCACTAGACCTCCTTCCGGACTTTGAAAACCGTATACAGGGCGAGTCCAAACTTGAATACATTATTTTCACACCATTTTTAAATGGATCACCCTGTATTTTATGTCGGTAACTGAAAGCTATTTTACTATACTTTAAGTTTTATTAAGTATTCCCTATACCCAAATGGAATAGTTTTTGAGATATTTCAAATTTATTATTAAAAATTGTACTTCCATTAAAAACGACTTTAAAAACCACCTAAGTATACAGAATTTATTTACATCAATTAACTTATAAATACCCTTAAATTAATAAACAATCATATCTAAAATTATAAAAGATGCTCAAAGAGGCCTCATCTACATCGATGCAGTGTTGAAGACGGTCGTCAAAAGATCGACTTACGTTTAAAAGCATTTGCACATTAACACTTTGAAAAGCTTGCCTTATTCTCTCTTTCATATCATCTCGTGTAGTGACAGGTACTTTGTACACCTGGTCTTTAACATAACCCCAGAAGAAAAAATCTACTTTATTTAACTCTGGTGATCTTGGTGGCCAGAGAACTGGCCCTGCTCGTCCAATCCGTTTTTCTGGAAACATATCATCCAATTGACCCTGTATGAGCGCATTATGGTGAGCAGAAGCTCCGTCATGTAGATACCACATTTGTTGACGTATATTATACCACCCCATACATTTATAGACCATCTAATCTGACTGTGGGTGACGATATGATGAGGATTCGATGTATCATAGTAATGAAAATTGTGCCTGTTTACAAATCCATTTTTATGAAATGTCGCCTCTTCACCAAATAACACGAAGTCAAAAAAATTTGCTTGCCTCTGTATTTTTTGAAGACCCCATTCACAAAACTGTACCCTCCTCTCAAAATCATTACCTCTTAATTCCTGGTGTAACTGAATGTGATAAGGATGCATATGATTTCTTGACAGAATTGTTTGCACTGAGGTGTAACTTATTTCTTGTTCCCTTGAGATTGTACGGATGCTTGTATGGGGATTTTCAGTAACTGATTATTGATGTAAATAAAATCTGTATACTTAGGTGGTTTTTAAAGTCGTTTTTAATGGAAGTACAATTTTTAATAATAAATTTGAAATATCTCAAAAACTATTCCATTTGGGTATAGGGAATACTTAATAAAACTTAAAGTATAGTAAAATAGCTTTCAGTTACCGACATAAAATACAGGGTGATCCATTTAAAAATGGTGTGAAAATAATGTATTCAAGTTTGGACTCGCCCTGTATTTTATGTCGGTAACTGAAAGCTATTTTACTATACTTTAAGTTTTATTAAGTATTCCCTATACCCAAATGGAATAGTTTTTGAGATATTTCAAATTTATTATTAAAAATTGTACTTCCATTAAAAACGACTTTAAAAACCACCTAAGTATACAGAATTTATTTACATCAATAATCAGTTACTGAAAATCCCCATACAAGCATCCGTACAATCTCAAGGGAACAAGAAATAAGTTACACCTCAGTGCAAACAATTCTGTCAAGAAATCATATGCATCCTTATCACATTCAGTTACACCAGGAATTAAGAGGTAATGATTTTGAGAGGAGGGTACAGTTTTGTGAATGGGGTCTTCAAAAAATACAGAGACAAGCAAATTTTTTTGACTTCGTGTTATTTGGTGAAGAGGCGACATTTCATAAAAATGGATTTGTAAACAGGCACAATTTTCATTACTATGATACATCGAATCCTCATCATATCGTCACCCACAGTCAGATTAGATGGTCTATAAATGTATGGGGTGGTATAATTGGTGACTACGTGATAGGACCTTATTTCTTTGAAGAATCGGTAAATGGGGAAGTATATTTAGATTTCTTAGCAAATCGTTTACCAGTTCTTCTGGAAGACATTCCCCTTCGTATACGTCAACAAATGTGGAATCTACATGACGGAGCTTCTGCTCACCATAATGCGCTCATACAGGGTCAATTCGATGATATGTTTCCAGAAAAACGGATTGGACGAGCAGGGCCAGTTCTCTGGCCACCAAGATCACCAGAGTTAAATAAAGTATAGTAAAATAGCTTTCAGTTGCCGACATAAAATACAGGGTGATCCATTTAAAAATGGTGTGAAAATGATGTATTCGAGTTTGGACTCGCCCTGTATACGGTTTTCATAATATGGAAGGAGGTCTAGTGAATTATTAAACTAGACGACCATAACAGTCGTATGAATGTAAAAGATTAATTTGCATTTGTGTTGTTTAAAGGATACAGAGCGTTGAACTCATTACGATTCTCATGAAAAAGTGGTCAGAACTTTTTAAATACCCTGTATAACTTATTACAACTTCATATTGTTGCAATTGCGAAGACAAGCAGAATTCAAATTTAAAGTAATATACAGGGTGTCCCATTTAAAAAAATGTACCTTTGATCTGGCGCGGTGTTCTGGAACACCCTGTACAATTGCAACTAATTTTAAAATATGAACCTTAAGGCTGGCTACAATCTTTCAAAATTTTGTTTTTATACCTTTAATGATTTAAAAGATATTGGACTTTGTCGCACTAATGAATCACCCTGTATAAACGTTTACGCACACAGGTGTTAACTCACCTAGGTGCATTCTTGTAAAAATGTACTGACAAAATTACACATATTAATGTATAACAAGTTTATTATTAATTATTGAATAAATTGAAATTGAAAGAACGAAAAACGTACTAGTACGGCATACCGTAACCAAAATGGCCTGTTATCGCCACAAGCTTTATTCAAGTATAAGTCGATAGATTTACACAAATACAATACAAATATGCATTACTGCACAATCAAACAAACAAAACTTATATCGTATAAAAACTAAACAAAGATAACATCAATTATGCTAAAATCACAAAAAACTTTTTTTTCTCAATTTTAGTTCTGCAAACTTTTTTATTATCTCTTTCATGTTTATTTGATCAGCAATTTCATGCTCAATCGCTAAAATGGCCAAACCATTAAGACGATTTTGTGTGGTAGTCGAACGTAAGAAGTTTTTAATTCATTTTAATTTAGAGAAACTCCTTTCCCCACTTGCTACAGTTACTGGTATAGTAAGAGATATTCTTAAGGCAACACTAAGGTTTGGGGCAAAATTTAATCTTGTTATTAATTTCGATACATTCTTTACGCTTTTTTTTTCCCAAAAGCGCAGGCACCGCATAAATTTCATCTGTTAATTCTATCCCATTTATGTCAACAGAATCACCATTAGTTAAAATAATTTCTAAATTTCAGTGTTTTAATAGAGTTTCTTTAGGCATGGTTTTTAAATCGTATATATTATATAAAATTATTATATATTTTTTGATTGGTTCATCTCGTGCTTCGTATGAAAAGTTGGTTTTCTTTCTTCTTACGCGGTATTGTTGATTCAAAATTAGAATCATCGTCAATTTCATCCGCCAGCTCTCTTGCTTAAACAATAGTTTCATTAAAGGACTTATCCGATCTTAGATCCCTAAAGAATTTTTTGCAGTTTTGTAAAAGATCAAGACTTACCATTAAAAATTAACAAATCACACTAAACTGTGAAATATTTTTATTTAAAAATAGATTCTACGAAATATAAACTTGCACTTGAGTACTTCACCACCGCGACGTATTAGCAAGAATAATAATATTATGTATTGAAGCTGCCTTTGTATATTAGAAGTAATAAACAAGTCAGTGCATGATATTTCTTTCTATTCCCGTTTAAACAAGCTCACGCGGCGCTCTGCGTTCTGTTCTAAGCGTTGCGCGACATTGATACCTTTTTTGTTATTTCATTTATGATTGTTTTCTTCAGAAGTAAGGATTACAATTTTTTTGGAACTTTTGCATGGTGTTTTTAATTAAAGAAAAAAATCAACAAGTATAAATTTCGTTTCGTTAGGTATTTAACTTATCAATATTTTGTCACATTAAATGCCAAAATGCCGCCCTTTAGATTTGCCGCCCCGGACGAATGTCTCGGTTGTCCGCCCTCTAAAGCGGGACCTGGTCGGACAAACATACAAATAATTGTATATGCCCCCCAAAGTACCCCAAATACCACAATCCGATAGTGCTAAATATCTTGGCATGCACCTAGATCGACGGCTTACATGGCAAAAACATATTTTCACCAAACGTAAGTAACTTGGTCTCAAAATCAGACAAATGTATTGGATAATCGGCGGGAAATCACAGCTGTCTTTAGAAAATAAGCTACTACTATACACATCCATACTAAAGCCCATTTGGACGTATGGAATTCAACTCTGGGAGACTGCAAGTAACTCCAATATCAGTATCATCAAGAGATTCCAAAACAAAGTTATTTGCCTCATGGTAGACGCCCCCTACTACATCTCCAACGAAGCCATACTACAAGATGTTCCAATGTCACCAGTAAAAGAAGTAATTGCCGAAATTAGTGACAACTATCGTAAAAGAATATCGATTCACTCTAATGTGCTAGCCAGTGAGTTGTTTGAACAGAACGCAAATGTAAAACGTTTTAAAAGACACACAATATAGGAATCGAGGGGTAAACAGCGAGTTAATTTTTTGTACACTAATGGCTAGTAGTGGCTCCTCATTATTGGCTAGTAATGACCGGTAATGGCTCACTAATGTCTAGTAATGGCTACTAATGGCTAGTAATGGCTACTAATGGCCGAGTAACGGCTACTAATGGCCGAGTAACGGCTACTAATGGCCGAGTAACGGCTACTAATGGACGAGGTCTATACACCAAAATGGACCTCGCGGTTTACCCCTCGATCGGAATTAAAGCACAGATTCATCGAATAATGTAAATATTTTAAAATAACCAATTAATCATTTTACTATTATTGTATTTACAACTAAACCTAGGTTAAGAAATACGTAAGGTGGCTCACTGGAACCCCCTACACATGCCAATACTGTCAAACCAAAAGCTTATTGTCTTCGGATAGATTGCTGAATAATGTATGTAAAAAAAAATCTTGGATAGGCCACGCCCCCATGTCAGATCCCAATAAGTTGGAAATTCTGGTTACGGTATGCCGTACTAATAGTGGTATCACTCATATGTCATCCTTTGACATTTTCGTGCATTTTAGGTTATTAATATGCACTATATTTATGCATTTGCTGATATTGTTTTACAGTGTACATTAAAGCAAATTTATATGAATAGTTCATTTTTTCGAATTTTCACGTTTAATATTCTGCATTAGTGTCACATAAAATATTCCCAGATGCACGATTTTCGACTTCTCGATAGAATTCGTAATATCCACAAATTCTGAAGAAGAAATTCAACATTAATCTGAATTTTAAAATAACTTAGCGCTGACATAATAAAAGCTCAACTTTTCTGGTTCGCTTGGGGCCACTTATTTTAATAGATACGGCTGCCGCGAAATTATATTCCCTCACGACCAAATTATACTTCGGACTGCACCTTTTATACTTATACGGGGTGTATACACAAGAAATAAAGTTATGTTTATTCTTTTAAGGACACATCGTGTCAAACTAAAAATTTAGATTTAAAAATATTTTAAATGACAATGTAGTTGTTATTAAATAGTATATTGTGTCACAAGGGCAGAGCGAGCGAAGCGAAGCGAGGGCATCTAATAGTTAAGGGGTGATAAAGCGTTTTCTGCATGTGTGACACACAACTGTTTCTCGTCTACCAAAAAAAAAATAGGAAAATATTACAAAAATCTTTAATTTTATAAATACAAACATAATTTAATGAGCAACTTAAGTAATAAAAATGTACCAATTTATTTATACTATATTAATTCCAATTGTTAAACAATTCATAGGACTTTTCGTACCATTGCGCGTTGTCTTGTTAAGTATCAAATTTAGAGAAACATTACTACCTTCTTTTCTTCAAGTCTGGTGGAGTATTCGTAAATTCTTCATCACTGTCTGAATTAATATTCATTTTCACTAATTCACATATTCACAATTATTCAGAATCAGAACGTATTATTATCTTACAGTTTAGTTCTCTTGATTCTACACTGACGTTTAAGGAAAATTTATGTGAAACGTCAAAGGTACCTAGATATTGGAAAACTGCAAAATCGTGTTATGATTTTTGCGGCCCAAGGCCCGGAAATATTACTTTCGGTCTGATTTTTAGGGTTGATATGATTCATTTTCAGATATGGGAGGCGAAAAAGTTTTTTAACTACGAGTTTCTCTTCATTTATTTTGATAACTCTGAAAATAAATGAAGTATAATAGATCTGGTTGTGAAAACGAATTCGAAAATTGTTTTTGTGATTTCATAGATTCGAGATCTCTCTTTCATGTAATCACTATAGGGAAGCTAAGCAGGGGCGGATCTAGGATTTTTCTGAGGATGGGCGACACAGTAATAATTTTCGAAAAATATTTTAATATATATGCAAAAAATGCAAACTAACAATATAGTTATAAAATTAACCAAAACATATTACTAGTAGTCTGAATAATACTGAATAATAAAACGCGTTTCGCCAGAGGGGGGGGGGGGCGAAACCTCCTTCACCCCTCCCCTAAATTCGCCACTGAAGCTAAGGAAGGTAGGGGGGGTGAAATTAACATGTAAAGATATGGATAATCGGTTTTTCGCAACAAAAATCGCTAAGTTTTACTCGGATCGAAACGATTTCTAGTGATAAAACAAAGGCCTCGCGAAAACGTATAGAATAAATTGACCTGTTGAAATCGTTCTAGAGGTTCCCTATATATTGCGATTTAAAGGTATACGGAATTTCGCCGCGGCGAGAACACACCTAGAGCCCTGTTCGCATTTTCGTAGGGAAGAAAGTGACCTAGAGACTTCATTTTTCCTCCGATAAATAGTCTTGGCCCAAGTACTGTGTCCAAATTTCAAGTCGCTAGGTTAATTACGGGGTGGGAAGGTGAGGGCAAAAACTGATTAATCTTTGAGTCGACGTAACTTTCTTAATTTTTTTACCAATCCGGGTCAACAAAATGGCAAACTCTATCTTGAGGACCCTGGTAGCCCTTCAAAGACGAAATGTTGTTCTATAAAATTGAACACGCTATGTTAAGCGATATTTGCCCTTCAATAAAAAAGTTTTATCTTAAAAAAATAAGGTTTTAATTAAATAAAACGAAAATCGTCAATTTCGGTTTTTCACAAATATCTAGAAAAGAGCATCTTATATTTTAATTTTGAAAAAACCAATAAATTCGTCTTAAAAATGCACATCTTTTTCCCCATTTAATCAAATTTGTATCTATAACGGTTTACGAAATCTCAATAGTGTTCAATTAAATTTGCGCCACCCTGTATAGTTGTCAAAAGTCTGTTTACATTAAAGTCTTTTACGATTGGACAAACTGTAGTTCCTTCGTTTTTTTTATGCAAACCGTTTACGTCGGTGGACTATCATAGTAAATTATCAATATGATATGGATTTTTAGTCCAGTAACTGAAGACCTGAAAATATGCAAAGCTGTAGATAAGTCGGTCCAGATTTCCTTTGTGGCTTAATTCTTAGGTCTTGACGGTTGCTTCCAAGTGCGAAAAATTTCAAAGACGGCCTTCGAAAAATCCCAAATTTTTGCACTGAATAGATATGTTAGTTTCTCACTGAATTTCCGCTCGAGCGAGTTGGGAATACATTGATTTTTGGACTTCGGAGACCAATTGTAGATGGCATGAATGAAAATCTGGGCACCAATCGATTTTTTGACAATTATTGGCGGATTTCACTTGACCTGACCTGTAAAGTAGCGCTTGGGGTCTCTCAATTGTATTAGCGAATGTTCTGTGTAATTTGAGTTACAAATTTATCAGAAAATTGCAAAAATTTATTTTTTCATGTGGCAGTCTCAAATCCCGGCGCTTTGCCAAATACTTAAAAATCCATAAATCTCTATAAAACTGACAAGTGTCAAACTCTATATCCGAATTAAGCCAAACGCAATCAGGTATGCCTTAGTGGCCCTGTATTTAAAACTATAACAGCTCAATATTTTTTGATGTTTCAATTTAATTTGATAAAGAAAATAATGAACATTTGTGTCTTTTGCATAAATGACTCTATTCTCTGATTTTAATACAAAATGATTAAAAAAATAATCATTCCAAATACCACACGTCCTCTCAAATTTTATAGATTAAACTTTTCGTCTCCATACTCAAACGCCTTTATTTCAGGCAACGGACTCGTGATTTTATCAATCAGTTTGTTTTCGTGGTTTTTCCAAATAAAGCTTTTTTCGTGAAAACAAAAAATTTAATCGATTAAATTTGGAGGACTTTGATAAAATACTATCAATATTTCAATAATACGGGCAAGCCAACGACTCCAACAACAAAAGCAGACGACTAATGTGGGCGCGTGGGTACACGTGGTTAGGTTATGTGGAATATCATGGATCTCAGGCGGAGAGCGTAAAAATGGGGGACATAATTCTAATGAACATTTAATATCCGCGCTCGAATATAGGGATTAATTGATATAAACGGAAAGGTCTGAATATAAGCTTCACTTCGGTCTGGATATTAACCCTCAAAAAATGAACAGCGGGTAACAAGAAGTATTTAAAAAAAAAAGTACGGTGTGATTAATTTTCCCGATTTATGGAAAATGGAGGAACTTTATTCGAAATAAAAAAATATATTCCAAAAGTAGATACTGTAAGCTTTAAAATGGTGTGCATTGAATAACAATATAATGGAATATGAGTTTTTAATTCGTGCTTGTTTCGAAGATTTCTAGAACTCCGAAAACGTCTGAAAAATGCAAATAAATAAATCAATTTTTTATTAAAACGCCAGAAAGATACTTAAAAAAAATTATGAGATCATTCGAAAACATAAACTTTGGCCACTTTTTTCAATGTTCTCAACAGGAAAGAACGGGCTTCAAGGCACATGTATCGATACCTATGGGTTTTCGCATTGCAATGAACTTTGAATCATCGAAAAATATCAATTTTTGCCCGAGTTCTGAAACAAGTCCGCCCGTTTACAAGTTAATGCATAGACAGCAGCATTCCTATAGAGGTAGAGAAGCAGCTGAAATCAAGGGACTTTTGGGTCCAGTTATCTCGAAAACTATCGAATTCCCGAAAAAATTGTTGAGGACCATTTTTGTAGATTATGATAAGATCTTCATTTTTTATCTAAACAAAAATTGGCTAATTTGCATATTGTGGCAGATTTTAGCGGGAAACCATTTTTTCAGACTAGGGGCCATTTTCAGCCCTCTCCCAAGTCGGAATCGTGGTGAAATTTTTCGCCCTTGGAAGCACTAGAAATTAAGCCACAAAGGAAATCTGGACAGACTTTGTCCCTTTAGTTACTGGACTATTCACTTTATAGTAAGGAATTTTGTAAAATTGAAGTAAAATGTTTTTTTTGGTGAGTTGAGATTGGATTAATTCCTCATAGATCTCCAAAATAACACACTGTGCGGATGTATTAAAATGTAATATTTTCTAAAGTGTGTCTATATATAGTGTGACCCATTTTGTTTGGAAGCACCCCTGTAAAATGCGCATTTTTTAACCGATTTTGATTTAATTTTTTTTGTTAGATTCAGTATCAAAAACAGTATTTTGGCACACATTTTCATACCTTAATTTCCATTTTCACGGCCCTCTATCTTAATTTTTCGTTACCAAACTGGATTCAGAATCGTTACAAATGTAAACTACCAACATTTTATAAAAAAATTTTTATTAACGCCGAAGTTATAACAACATGAATTTGGAAAAAGTTGTATTTTAATTAATTTTTTACGTAGAATGTAGACAAATTTTAAAAATGGCAACATGGTAAACAAAAACTAGGACTTGAAACAGTTGCATAGTAAAAATTCGAAACCGGTAGCTTAACCCGTTCTGGAGTTATAGCTTCTGAAAGTAACGTAAAATTGTGCTTAATAATTTCATTTATTAACAAAATGCAATCAACGAGTATGCCGTGAAAATACAAATTAACAACTATTAAAAATAACTAATAATACATTTTGATCAAAGCAATAATAATTTAACTCTAAATTTGCAATTTAGTCTTTGTAATTTCCACAGATTTATTATGTCCATACTTACTAAAGCCATTTTTACAAAATTCAAACAAAATCGCAGTAGGTTTTGATTTTGAGTACAAAAATTTAGAGTTAAATTATTATTGCTTTGATCAAAATGTAATATCTGGTCTCTTAATATTCAAATCTACTTTTTTAAGCAGCCCAATGAGTATATAATTTAAGTATATTTATAACATGACAAATTATTAATTAATTAATTCGCGAAAATCACGGAGTGGGCGACATCTACTTGAACTACTGAAAGGGAGATAAATAAAAAGTTGATTGGCGATTGGCTTGAAAATAGGCGGGAAAATTAAAAAAGCTGTCAGTGTTATTTTTCAATTGGCTGCAGCTGTTGTTGACGTTTATCAACTGCTTGTCACAGAGGTTAGTTAAATGCATTAAAAGTTGCCTAGTTTTTGGGGATTTCACCTTTTTAGGGCAACATCTACTGACGCTTGATCTTCGCGAATTGTCACGGTGGACAGGCCCCGTTTCCGTGACGGGCAACAGCAGCGTGTAGGGCACACGTCCCGTCAACAGAAGATCGCTCAGCTCACTCTATTTATCACTATATAAGAAAAACTCTATGTTCAATTGATTTTATTATTTATTGATCTGCGGTGAAGGAAAATTATAGGTCTGATATTCATACTTGGGTAAAAACCTCCACAAAAACCTGTGACCAGA
Source organism: Crepidodera aurea (assembly GCA_949320105.2). Classification (NCBI taxonomy): domain Eukaryota; kingdom Metazoa; phylum Arthropoda; class Insecta; order Coleoptera; family Chrysomelidae; genus Crepidodera; species Crepidodera aurea. The sequence continues at coordinate 22,464,149 of OX439479.2, read as the reverse complement.
CTCTCGACGTGTGGCAGATATTGATATCATATTTTTTCAAAAATTTTTTACAAAAATAGTTCATTCGTACATTACATTACAATTTGTTTTTGGAAAATACAAAGTCACAATCAACCTTAAAATGTACTATGAAAATAGAGAATTTTAAATGTCTCCTTAAAGTTTCTTGTAAAATAAAAAATTGAAATCGATGTTAATAGTACATGTGTACAAGCATTCATTCTTTTTCTCTCTCTCTCTCTCTCTATGATAATGAAAACTTAAATATTAAAACTGTCCGCATAATAAAATAGTAGCCCTAAGGGGTAGTCTCACACTATCGGGGAAGAGAAGAACCTTTACCCGATATGCATAAAGCATTTCCACCCGCCAAAAAAAAAAAGATTAGCTTTAGATTAGGTTTGTAATAAATAAAGAAAAGTACGATACGTGTGATATTTTGACATTTGTTACATTCTGACAAGTGTCATATTTTGACATTTGTTCATTTTGAGATTTGTTCATTTTGACAGTTGTTACATTCTGACACGTATCACATTTTAACAGTAAAATGTACTATGAACAGTTGTCACGTTTTTACAGGTGTCACATTTTGACAAGTGTCCATTTTAACAGTGTTATTCAACGTTCCTATAAATATTTACCTAAACCCATGATTTCTAAAATTGAATTGGCAACGTTGTATTTTCAACTTTGAATTTATGAGATGGCTGTCATTTGACAAGCAAATTATTTATGTTCGTCAAATGAACCTTTTCTTTTTTATATAAAGCGGCAAATTTAAAATTGAATTCTTTCAGATTAAAACGCCAGAAATTAAATAAAGTCAAACCTTTTTACTACTATACTATACAGAAGAAAGGCCTAATATAGTTTTTGTCTAGATAAACCTGTTCTTTTGACAGATAAGTCAGACTTTATTTATTCATAGCCGTATCGTATGTATTTTAATTGATTCAGAATTTTGTATTAATATATATTTCAAAATGGCTTCATTCTAAAAATATTATCAGTCCTCCTAAATCCTTGAAGGCAGAATTATTAGTAATAGCAAGGCAACATAAAAACAAATTCAAAAAATATATTATAGATGAGATGGCCAGAGAAAAAGGAATTAAAATTCTCAGATTGCCTCCGAACCACGCAGAGTTAAATTCCATTGAACAGTTAAATTCCATTGAACTGATCTGGTCACAATTATTAAAACGTAATGTTTCTCAAAACAATAAAACATTTAAATTTCCTGATGTGCGAAATTTGTTTTTGAAGGCAGTTTCAGATGTAAATAGAGAACATTGGAGAAAATGTATTGGTCATGTTAGAAATGTGGAAAATTCATTTAGGAAAGTGGATATATCAATGGATAATTTAATAGAACCGATAATAATAAACCTCAGAAAAGACAATTATAGTGATACCAGTAGTTTTAGTAAAGACAGTGACTTTTAAAGATGATTCTTGAACTAACTTTTTTTTTAATCTTTGAGTTTAGGTAAGTACTGAAGCGTTACTTTTAATGCCAAGAGATTAAAAAAAGTTTAATCCCAACATATAATCCTCCTTGTTATTTATTGGTTAAATTTAATTCGTTCAATGTTAAAGTGTCAGATGCATAAAGTTTATTTTTATTTTTTGTAAATAATATAACTTCCAAATTTAATCTACGAAGTGCGTATATATATTTTATTTGCTGTGACCTTATTTATATTATAGAAACTTATTTTGCAAAGTACGCCTATGGAATGTGACGTTATATCCCCACTTTTACTGTACTCATCTATCCTTTATAGTATATATTACTATAGAAACAAGTTATATATCTGCCGTTGCTAGGAAATAAAACTAAAAGCTTAACTTTTCTTGTAAATATCTCGGAAGATCGAATTTTCACAGACATGAGACCTACATTTTTTGCCGATTTAGATAGGAATTAGTCTACCCTGAAAGTTTCATTGAATTCTGACGAGTGGATTTCGAGATCCTCTGGACACACAAACACACACACACACACACACACACACACACACACACACACACACACACACACACACACACACACACACACACACACACACACACACACACACACACACACACACACACACACACACACACACACACACACACACACACACACACACACACACACACACACACACACACACACACACACACACACACACACACACACACACACACACACACACACACACACACACACACACACACACACACACACACACACACACACACACACACACACACACACACACACACACACACACACACACACACACACACACACACACACACACACACACACACACACACACACACACACACACACACACACACACACACACACACATATACAAACCTTGCTCGTTTAATAGTATTTGATTATTAGTTATTTTTAATAGTTGTTAATTTGTATTTTCATGGCATACTGGTTGATTGCATTTTGTTAATAAATGAAATTATTAAGCACAATTTTACGTTACTTTCAGAAGCTATAACTCCAGAACGGGTTAAGCTACCGGCTTCGAATTTTTACTATGCAACTGTTTCGAGTCCTAGTTTTTGTTTACCATGTTGCCATTTTTAAAATTTGTCTACATTCTACGTAAAAAATTAATTAAAATACAACTTTTTCCAAATTCATGTTGTTATAACTTTGGCGTTAATAAAAATTTTTTTATAAAATTTTGGAAATTTACATTTGTAACGATTCTGAATCCAGTGGTGTAGTCATATTTGAGGAAAAAAAAATGCCTAATATACTTTCGTCTTTTTTGGCAACGAAAAATTAACCTAGAGGGCCTTGAAAATGGAAATTAAGGTATGAAAATTTGTGCCAAAATACTGTTTTTGATACTGAATCTAACAAAAAAAATTAAATCAAAATCGGTTGAGAAATGCGGATTTTACAGGGGTGCTTCCAAACAAAATGGGTCACACTGTATAAGTTGAATCTGCTGTCTTATTAAGAAGTTACTGAAAAGTTGTACTTTAATTTTGACTATTAATATCAAATCTTTGAGTAATAATGAAAATTTCCTTAATCACAACTTCCATATTTAGCAATACAAACAAGCGGGAAAATCGGTTCAGTTTCCGCATTTGAATACAGCTTGCCTATCAATTTTATATTACATTTCGGCAATGCACTGCCACCTTATTAGAACGATTTCCGCCATGGATTATCGTTTTCGGAGGAGCGCCCGTGAAACGGAAATGCATCGGGTCGAGTTGTAATCAGCGAAAACGGTGATTTACACTTTCAGAAATAACACATAATTGCTGTTGATGAAATGGAGGCGGAGATCCGCTAAAGACTTCGATAGGAAATTTAAATATTGCAAAATTAAGGTGCTAATTATTTTATTTGTACAGATTTTATAATTAGATCGGAAGGTAAAAATGAATTTGTTTTAAGCATCACTACTGTGGTATAGTAGAACCCACTTGTTTATGAGAATGAAAAAACGTTATAAAAACACAAAGGATACCGCCAATAGAAGGAATGCTGAAGGATCTGGACATTTTTGAGAAGTTTAATGTCGAAAACACCATACACTGTCCATATACATAAAAATAAAATAATATTTTGGCGATTAGGACCACTGCAAAGATTCAATAACCAACTTAGCTGGATATCGTTATAGGGGAGAATGGCGTATAATTATTTAATATGAATTTATATTTTAATTTCTATAACGCATATTAGATTTGAATAGAGGTTGATAGCTTCATCTTCTGATCTCTTGTGAGATTCACAAACGTTACTAATTAAAATTTTGTCTCAAATTTTAATTCTAAAATTAAAAACACAGCGAATAAAGTCATAAATATTATAAATTAATTAAGCTTACCTACCCCATCTCAATCCTCGCCATCGGATTCACTGTCATCAACATTGATAATAAATTGGGTCGGACTCGTTACTAAGAATTTTCTTCTTTGATGACATGTTTGATTTTTTCTGCCAATCATCAGCTGAAATTTTGTTAATTTCTTCTTTTACCAAATTTGCAACCAACCCGTCAAATTTGGGAAACACGTTATGACGCCTTATTCTTTTTTTAAGTTGTCCCCAAATTAATTCTATGGGGTTAAATACACAAAAATAGGGCGGAAGGCGCAATACCTCGTGGCCCCTTTTTGATGCCATTTCATCAATAAAGAATTTTTTTTCAAATGATTGTGTGCCTAATACTTGAAGCAATTGTTTTTTTGTTTAATTTTCTTCGAAATAAAGTTCATGATTTCTTAAAAATTCCTGAATCTCAGACTTATTTGAGTTGGTATTGGGAACTTTTTCTATTAAGCGGGAATGATATGAAGCATTATCCATCACTATGATGCTATTCTTTTCAATATTGTTTAACAGCTGATTTTCAAACCAATCTTCAAAACTTTCTCCAGACATATTTTTGTGGTAATCTAAATTACAATCTTCCAAATTTTTTCCAGAGAGTTTGAGGCAATTTTGTACCCACCCTGAGTCCGATCCACAGTGAAGAATTGTAAGTCGAGTTCCGTTGTTACAAGGAACATTTACTGAACATCTTCTTGTTACGTCAGACCATCCTTTCTTTGGCGTATCGTGGGTATCCATCTAAATAGTATATTTTTCTGTTACTATTTCGAGATGCCTTAATTTTTTCCAAATATTGTATCCTCCATTTTATGATTCTCTGGCTTTCCATTATTACAGTCCCCTTGTTGATAGTTTGGTATTTAAATCCAATTTTCGCTGTGTTGTGCTTTTAGAAATTCTTAAATCTGGCCTTTTACTTTTTAGTAAAGAAAATATACTATCCACTGTTGGGAACTCATTTCTTTGGTAAGATTCATAAATAATACTACCAATTAATTTTGATATTGAAGGATCTAAAGTTTTAACACATCCTTTATCACACCTCTCTTTACGATTTTTTGGACCATTCTTTATGATTCTATAAAGAGTGCTAATGGGTGCTAATGGGAACATTTGTTAAAAAAGATGTTTTTTCAATGGCACTCCTTTCACCTTCGGAAGTTACAATATTCTTATAAACATTTATACATATGGTTTGGACATCTTTACAAAGATGTCGAGGTGGATATTTCTTGATACTCTGAAGTTCTTTCACCAAAAATGTTCTGTTCCTTATCGGAGCTACAGGAATCTTTGGGACTACAACCTGATACCACATAATCCATTGGAATATCATTTAATGATTGTTCCGATTCTTTAGATCCACTTAAAGAAACTGTATTTTCCCAAGGACGAAACATATTGAAATTGACACCGAATAAATAAATAAGAAGTACACTGTAACAATGTTTCAAAATAAAAAAGTATGTATATACACGGAACTTTTTGCCTTGGGAAAATTTTATTGTATTTGTGCAAATCTATCGATTTATGCTTGAATAAGGCTTGTGGCGATAACGGGCCATTTTGGTTACGGAATGCCGTTCTATTAGTTCTGCCGATGAAAGACGCGATTCACCATTTTGGGGGTGGTTTTTGGCCGTTTGGGGGGTAGGGCCAACTCGAAACGAATTTTAACCCCCTACATCGTGTTCTGCATCCCCGAAAATGTGGGGGGGGGGTACTCTAGGGGTGTCAAAATTTATTTGTATGTTCGCCCGACTCTCAGAATGCACTAAAAAGTTGGGGAAGTAGTATGTGAAATATTATTTGTGAAAAATTCTTCAGATTTAAAATAAACAAATATTTTAACGTTGTCTCTAGCGTTTTATTTGAGAAAACCAATATTGTCCTAAGAACTTCCTGCTCTAGAGGCTACAAAATTTTATAGGAAAACTTCTAACCACTTTGAGTAATCAGATATTATAAGGAATAGTTTGTTTAAAACTGATCCTATAAAAGTAAAGATTTAATTTTTTTAAAAGCCTCGTCGCAATCTGGTGGCATAATAATAATTGACACCTAAAAAGGGTTTAATGATGTAATATTTTGGGGTTGAGGTACAGTATTAATGACCTGAATTTTATTTTTTGCTGGATGTAGCCCATTCTTGTCAATTAAGAAACTTAAGATATGACATTTGATCCGTAAAAAGTTATACCTTTAAAACTAATTTTAAATCCTGAATATTTTAATATAGAATTCGGTACTGATAGGTGGATCCAAATACTACGCAATAGTAATTTACGTAACAAGTTCCGAAAGTGATATTTTGCGGGATGAGTAGGAAATGACGAGCCGTAGGCGAGTCCTGGAATCCAGCGAGTCCCGTAAAATCACTTTTGGATAGTGTTACGTACAATATTTTTTCTGCAGCCGTTTTGTATGTTAAAAAGGAGAACGATGGATAATAACGTATGAACTTTATATATCTAGACAATCACATATAGTCATATAACATTCACTTTTATGAATACATTACTTATGCAATAATTCATAAGTAGCCGCTTTAGCAGATTAACTAATCTCATTTCACTACTTATTTCCATTTTTTTGATTTGAAAAGCTAAAAAACACACACCAATGTTACATGACAGGTGCTGTCAGAATAAAATACAAGTTCATGTTATTATCAAAACCGCCTACTACATATCCAAAATCGTCCCCAAAGTAACAAGAATCATACCGAAAGTAAAGAGATCGTTCCGAAAGTGGTACTTTCGATTTAATAAATCATACCGAAAATTTTGTTTTCGAGACGGCCGCAGAAAAAGATTATTTCGTAAATCCTTTCGAGACCGATTTCGAACACTTACGAGGAGGACTCTAAATTCGGTGAATCCAGCGCGTATTCATATCTGGTTCTGTTGATGCTTTCGATTTTAATATACAGTTAAGTTAAAGTGTGAGATTTATTTCAAAATCAGCAATCGCACATATACAGTACGCTGTGATTCTAACTCGACAATTCGTTAGATAATATTTGTATCCCACACAAAGGATACTACGAGGGTTGCTATTTATATATTGAGAACTGGTAATACTGGCGTTGCCATGTGAATTCTGTCATAGCCATCTTAAAGTTTGACATTTTTGACAGTATAATTATTCAGAACGTTTTGACGTGCGAGCAATATTTGTGTTGCTTACAGTAAGTAGAAAATTTCATCTATGAAATACGAATTTTGCCTCCCACACAAACGGATACTAAATATAACAAAGATCCCAAAAGGGCAGTTACTAAAAAAAGCCTTCGGTCCAAATACTTGATATTTGGGGAATTTTTAAGCTTTAATAAGCATCCAAAAGGTCGTTCTTATAAATGTAAATTAGAATTATAGGGCAAATTTCCTATACGAAAAGGGAGCAAAAAATCACAAATTTTCATTTAATTTTACCTTCTACAGTAAACGAAATGCAATCAGATCTTATTCAAATGAGCTCGACCATTGGGAGGAGATAAAAATTTTACACAGCCACAGGACAGGCCTAAGATGTATTCATTCTTTTTTTATCATGCAAGCAGAACAAAACGAATTGAAGAGTACGCCGAGGAATGTTTTTCACGTAACAACATCCAAGTAAACAGAAACGTAGTTCAGCGTCAGGTCTGTTTTAAATTTTGCATTTCAAAAAATGAGACTTTAAAAATTTTGATAAACAATAGTGGAATTTCCAAATATTTTTTAAAAGTTGTTGTTAGATAAAAATCAGACTTTTCTGGTTTTCATTGAAACTTTTGAGTTTTTATAGCTAATAAAACTTTTTACTATATGAAATTTTAGGTGTCGTTTTTATTAAATAATATTCTGATTCTTAATTAGTTAAAAATTTAGAAATTCACTTTCATATACTAGGTGTGATTTGCCACTCGTCTATTAACTTTTGGTTTTTAATTAACAGTGCTGTTTGTAAAGTGGCACAGGGAAAGAGTAACAGAGCCTCCACAGAACGCGAGGCTAATGATAAGAGTAGTCTATGCCTTTGATACAGAATTAATTTTTTTTTATAGATGTAGTATGGCAGAGAAGATAAAAGGGAAGAAATAATTATGCGCGTAAAAAATGACAGTGAAAGTATGGCTGGCGTGTAAAGTTGGAGGAAAGTGACATATTACATATTTTTTCATTTTACAAGAATTTAATTTTGTTTATTTAAGCACAAATCTACTTCAGATGTCTTTCACATTTTTAATAATGTATTTTTTTGATTCAGAATTATTTTCAGTTTAACCATAACTAGAAACTATAAGATTTCCTTAGTTATAAGTTTAAAATTAGGCCGCAGAACAAGTTAATGCAAAAATTAAGATTTTGAAGAATTTAAAATTAAATTAAAAACAGATAATATAGTGTATAAATGTTCAGGATGTTTTCTAGATGCTTGGCTGAAAATGATTTATTTTGAGTACACACCTAAAAATAAATGCATTTAATGTCAATATCAAATGTTGATAAATGATATACACACACACATAATTTTATGTCAGATATTTCTTTCAAATAATCTGATTTTTTCTTCGCTATCGTCTAGAATTAAAATTAGTTCTGTTCTTATTTCCAAATTCAAGCATCTTGCCCGTCAACATTTTTAGCGCTTTAATTTTATCATTGTATTGCAAATCATGGTATCAATTGTCTCCGTGGAAAGGACAGAAATCATGGCATCAATTGCCTATCGCTTACAGAAATCATGGTTTCAATTGTCACCATGTATATTACAGAAATCAATTGTTTATTGTTTATAGGACTCATCATTCCACTCATCTTCCAAGATACTAATATATATTTACATCCAATATCTTCTGCTCATAATAACTACCAACTATCTGTAGAACTTTATTTTGATGTTTCTTCTTCTTTTCTTTAACGGCTTTTTCTTATCTAACGGCTTCATCTGCTCCATACGACCTTCCCCATGGTTTTTACCGCGGCACCATACGAAGTTCCCTATGGTTTTTATCGGGGCTTATCAGATGACCTTGGGTTTATCAGCTGCACCATATGACCTCACCCATGGTTTTTATCGCTGCACCATATGACCTTCCCCATGGGGCTAAACCATACGACTTTCCCCATGGGGGTAAACCATACGACGTTCCTTATTTATTATCTCTCATCTCTTGGAGTTTCTCTAGCATCGTATCATTTTAATAATACTGACTTATTCTATGCATTTCATAAATAGAATTTCGGATTGCAATAATGTGAAACCATCATTAATTGATTCCACTGTGTCTATTTTTCTCCCTTAAGTATTGTTGAGTTTGTTTATTCTCTATCATTATATGAATGAACAGAATGAACATAAATTGCAACAACGTTTAATATATTTTTATTAAACAGTTAATTTTAAGTATTAGCTAAAAAAACACCAATTTGAAACATCTCTCGAAGAAATCACACTGATAATCAGCTCACCAGAAATTGCTGAAAGCTTCGCTTTATATTTTGAATCTGTCAGCAAAACTAAAAATTATCAGGACGGCTTTAAAGAAATTCAAGTAAGGGAACTGCGAGATAAAATGACACGAATTCACACAAAAGCTCGTTCCTGAGAAACGAATGAGCAATGATGGATCTAAAACTATCGGAAATCGAAAGAGGAGAAAATGTACTCGCAGGTTTTTAAGAATCGCCTTTGTTTTCACATTATTTTAGGAGACATAGAATGAGAAACATCACCACATATCGTTATGTTTGAAGAATTATTGGGACTAATAAAATAAAAATCTGCAATAAAAAGAGTTTATTGATGTAGAAAAAACGATTGACAATCCGCGCGCCCCAAAACTCGTGCCCACTAATCCTTTAAAATGTGAAAGTGTAAAGGTCTCTATAATCCATATGCCCAACTCGCACCCGTTTGAAAAATATAATATATATATATATATATATATATATATAAAAAGATGAAGATAATAGAAAACCAATACTTTTTGCACTATTTTAATTATTAAGAATTAAAAATCTTGGGCACGAGTTGGTCTGTTGATTTTCTACCTGCTATTTGGTCGAGCACGAGTTGGTCAGTGATTTTTAGGAACAGGTAAAGACGAGCACGAGTTGAAAATCGTCGGACAATCCAGCTAAGATCATTTTTGGGCGCGTTTGGCGTGAAGTGTTTTGTTACCGTATCACCTATAACACTTCCAAAGGAATAATAATGGAGTAAAAATAACTAAACATTTTTGAAATGTTAGGCTTCGTGGGTTACGAAAATGCTATTCATTGTGGTCGGATGTCGCCGCTTCATTTTCTAGGGTAACTTTTACACAAAATGGCTGCCGTGCTTGGTTTTCTGAACTTAGTAGTTAGTCCTTTAGTACTACTAGAGAGAGAAAGAGAGAGTAAATTAGATGGTATACGCCACTACGGCGGCGCATAGGGAATGCAATGTGTTAGAAAGAGAGAATAGGGAATTCAACGTGTTAGAAAAACAACGCGATAATGACGTCACGCCAAGATGGCCGCGTCACGCTGGTCGCCATTTTTTATCCAAATTGCAGCGTCACCTGTCAATGAGCGTCGAACGTCAATCAGTATCGAAATCTGTAATCTATCTGTGGGTCATCTGTCATTTCTGACCACCCGGCGACATCTATCAATAAGTGTCGAAACCTCGGTAAGTAGGAATCTACGTAGGAATCTGTAATCAGCAGTCTCTTTCTAATACATCCAATTCCCTATTCTCTCTTTCTAACACATTGAATTTCCTATGCGTCGCCGTAGTGGCGTATAGCATCTACTGAGTCTGAAAACTAGTGAAGTTATAAAGCTTAAAAATTGTATAGCCTCAAAAAACCAATAAAGATACGGTAACGCGTCATTTTTTTAACTTTGTTCTATTACATGAGCAGGTGTTGCGGAACTTGGGCGTGGGAAAATTTCCAATCTCAGCATTGCCGGCTACGCCCCCTTTTCAACGTGGCCGCGTCACGCCTGGTCGCCATTTTTTATCCAAATTGTAGCTCAACCTGTCAATGAGTGTCGGTAAAATAGCATACGTAGGAATCTGTAATCTTCGCCATTTTTAATGTTACGTTAATCTGCCACTTGTGGCATATCAAATGAAAGCTGACGTCACTCCTTACATTTTTGAACGGTCATAATGATCGTTCAAGATTTGTCTCCTGTTCTCAGTGTCGGTAAAGTAGCATAAGCGGGAATCGTCGCCATTTTTAATGTAACGTTAAACTGCCACTTGTGACATATCAAATAAAAGCTGACGTCACTCCTTACATTTTTGAACGGTCATATGATCGTTGTCTCCTGTCATCCGTCAACAGGGTTGCCAACGTAGCTAATTTCATATAGCCTAAGGAAACCCTAGGACTTCCGAGCTCCGGAACCTAACCCAACTTTTTACATTGTCTTTGGGCAATCTGTTTATAATTATATAATACAAGTAAACATATCTATATCACTACAAGCTTTTGATTTTAATTATCTGTTGCTTAGTCTGTACGACAAAAAATCTAATATACGAAGTGGTTCATGAAATAAAGCTCACTTTTGTTTTTTCTGTTCCGAGTGAACAAGTGAGGCCACTTTTTTACATTCTAATTTTTTAAATTTTAAGTCAAAAATTCTTCTCGATTTATCGCAAAAATGAGGTTAAACCGGTCCTGATTCTTCAGCTTTCGGCGTCATAATAAGATTCTTAACGGAATTCCTTTTGGCAACTTCACGAAAATCAGAAGAAACACGAAACAAATCACAAGAATGTGCTCAGTTGGAATAATCAAGACCGTAACATCAAAGTTTTTATATTTCTTTGAAATTCAAGAATGCCCTTATATTTTAGCAATTCGCGGAAAGTAAGAACGGCTGGTTTTTGCCAACATCTGGTGAACTCTCTGTTTTATTATTTAAAATATTTAGTGCGGAAATCTTCGTACTACCCAAGCGCGGATCTATGAAGAGATACAATGGTGATAACCCTCCGAAAGTCAAGTCTGCGTCACAGAGCTTTTTATTTGCGCCTTTTTCAATTTTACTTTCATAGTAAATACAAAACCTTTTATGGTCAGAAACTTTGACCTCGAATAAAATGTGATATCGGTGAAACTTGGCACGAAGGTACTTAAAAGGGTGTAGAAAACGATAAAAAAATCTTTGCTCTAAAGTGTATGCTAACCTCCCAATTTCAACAATAAAGTCGAAAATTTGGCTTTTACGTTATATCTCGAAAAGAGCGTGAAAGAGCGGAAAATTTTACTAAAATTTATATTATAAATTATTTAAAAAAAAGTTTTTATTACTATAAAAAATTATTAAAAATAAGAAAGCGAATTTGAAATCCCTACGCGCGCCATGTCGCTGAATAAAAATATTCATGCCAGGCGTTCGGGTATCGAGTTCGAGTATCTTTGCCTAAAATGTGCGCTCGTGAACTTTCTCATAGAGGAGGCTAATCGAAAATAACAAAAATTTGCCGTAGTTCAGTCTTGATGAACTTGATAGCCAATGCTCGACAAATGCTAAGTAATGCATACATAATTATAAAATCGTGCTATCAAATTTATAAAAATACAACTATAACTTTTTTTTATTTTGCCGAGGTGAAGAAAACCCTTCATGGGGAGGTCCAGCACACCATTAAGAAGCCGGGCTTGAGCGCGGTCGTCCATAAAAGGGAAAAATCGTGATTTTTCCCCTTGAGAGAAGGCCATGTCCAAACACTCCACAATCTTTCAGTACCGGGTCTTCTTACATTTATCCCGCTGAAAGCAGTTATATTTGCTATCATTCTGTTTTAGGGGTAGCGTGAGGCGTTTTTCTCCCTAGTGAGGATGTTAAGAGCCTAAAATCTCAAGGTCTACTGTGAGAGTTTCCTTCCCAGGCATACTCACTAAAAACTTCACCTCCTAGTTGGGCCCGTCTGACCGAAGCCTCCGGTGACACTTAGGTCTGTCACTATCACTATCACTATAATAAATACAAACTTACATAAGTAGCACTTGCGAGAGAAATTAATTCTGTTTTCGTGGTATTTTTTTGTTTTTTGTTTTTATTGTTTTTTTTTTTTAATTTTTTTGTATATTAAAGGAATTCGGCGATCCTTGGTTAAGGAAAAGTAATCAATAATTGTATTATAAAATGTATCAGTTTCTTTTAAACTTTTAACAAAATCTTTTTCAATTGAAATCATACTGACATTACATAAACGCTCGTGGGATAAAGTATTCCGCGAATAGCTTTTAATTCTTTTGAGAGTTGAAAATGATCTTTAAACCGATGCTGATGTAACAGGGATCGTAACAATTACACAAAGTAAACTATAAAATTGAGGTAAAGCCTTGTCGAGATCTCTATCTAAAATATATTTTATCATATCATTGTTGGTTGAACATTGACTTAATATTTCTTGATCGGAGTATATCACAGTTAATTCGTTTTTTAGTGCTATTTTATCAAAAATGTTATACTTTAAAACTTTGGAGGAGGAGCATAGCGACGACACCAGTTATTGTCTGACATCGGTACCCCTTACCGTTCGACATGCTTATAACGTTTTTTGCACGATTAGGCAATAATAAACTATTAAGATACATGTTATGGTTGCTATGTAGTTAGTAGGATACATAATAAGTATGAACACAGTGGCGGATCCCCAAGAGTCCTAATTTTTTTTTTACGTATACTAACATGGGTCTCCCATTAGACCCATGCGAAATAAGTGAACTAAACGCCTGTTTTTTCAGAAAAATTTTGTCTCGTTTTCTGTTCAAACGCTAATGTCTCGGTTGTTGAAATCTGCAGTAGCATAGGTCGTTCAGAATATAGAATTATTTTTAATTTGTTGAGTCGGAGGATCCTCGATCTAAGCGATGTAAACAATCGACTTGGCAATTATATCAGCTTACAGCTAAGCTCACTGCTACTATCCCAGCTAACTGCTATGCTCCACCGTGTACACGCCCGTAAGTATTCACGCTTTAATTCTACTTCGCTCTAAAGCACGGGTCAGACTAGGCTGGTTACCAGCCGCGAATTAAAGAAGCCGCTAATCTCAGCTGGGTGTGATCACAGAACCCGCAGCTGACACCGTCAGCCGACGAATATTTGTCAGCAGCCTAGTCTGACCCGAGCTTAAGCGAGTAAGCAACCAGCTAGGCTACCAGCGTCCTGCCATGCTCCACTGTGTTTTTACCCTTAGAGACGTCTCAACGACTCGGTCGCTGCTACCCGGTCGCAGGTAGCGGCTACCAGCGACCGTAGAGGAAACCAAGCCTTTAAGCACGGGTCAGACTAGGCTGGTTACCAGCCGAGAATTAAAGAAGCCGCTAATCTCAGCTGGGTGTGATCACAGAACCCGCAGCTGACACCGTCAGCCGACGAATATTTGTCAGCAGCCTAGTCTGACCCGAGCTTAAGCGAGTAAGCAACCAGCTAGGCTACCAGCGTCCTGCCATGCTCCACTGTGTTTTTACCCTTAGAGATGTCTCAACGACTCGGTCGCTGCTACCCGGTCGCAGGTAGCGGCTACCAGCGACCGTGGAGGAAACCAAGCCTTTAAGCACGGGTCAGACTAGGCTGGTTACCAGCCGCGAATTAAAGAAGCCGCTAATCTCAGCTGGGTGTGATCACAGAACCCGCAGCTGACACCGTCAGCCGACGAATATTTGTCAGCAGCCTAGTCTGACCCGAGCTTAAGCGAGTAAGCAACCAGCTAGGCTACCAGCGTCCTGCCATGCTCCACTGTGTTTTTACCCTTAGAGATGTCTCAACGACTCGGTCGCTGCTACCCGGTCGCAGGTAGCGGCTACCAGCGACCGTGGAGGAAACCAAGCCTTTAAGCACGGGTCAGACTAGGCTGGTTACCAGCCGAGAATTAAAGAAGCCGTTACTATCAGCTTGGTGTGATCACAGAACTCGCAGCGGACACCGCCAGCCGGTGAGTATTTGTCAACAGCTGGGAAACTTGGACATGTTCAACTTTTGGTAGTAGGCAGCCGCTACTGCGAGCCGCTGATCAGCAGCGGCTGATAACCAGCCTAGTCTGACCCGTGCTTTAGCTGTAAGCTGACATAATTGCCAAGTCGTTTGTTTAGATCGCTTAGAGCGAGGATGCTCCGGCTCGCGCATTAACACATTTTATATGTCTTTAAATAATACCATTTTATAAAAACACAATTTAATTAATAATAGGTGATTAATTCTTAAAGCTAAATAGATTGGTAATTCAATTTTATTATTATTAACATGATATGTAGCATGTAGCGTAATTTATACTACGAAAATTAAGTTGTATGTGTAATTTAATTCTGCAAGACACGCTTTTGTATGTTGAATTTATACCTACTTTGAATATTCTGGAGATACAATGTTTTCAAGTATGCAACAAAATGTTTTTATTGTTAATAAAAATAAACTCTCCATCTTTAACGCGCCGACAAGCAACTGACTGAAGCTCCAGTGTGTGTGTTTACAGCTTCCTGTCAGGTAACCAGCGAGTATGCGAGCAAAGCACGGGTCAGACTAGGCTGGTTAGCAGCCGCTGCTGAACAGCTGAATCACGTGACCCGCTACCTGCTACCAAAAGTTGAACATGTCCAACTTAGCCAGCTGCTGACAAATATTCGCCGGCTGAAAGTGTCAGCTACGGGTTCTGTAATCACACCAAGCTGCTAGTAGCGGCTTCTTTAATTCGCAGCTGGTAACCAGCCTAGTCTGACCCGTGTTTAAGCGACCATCTAGGCTACCAGCGACCTGCTCTGTTCACTGTGTTTTTACCCTTAGCATGGCGCAAGCGCTCTCAGAAAAAGTTTGGGCGGGAAGGCAGACTTTCGCTTCTGTATAGATAATGTGATCTGTCGCCTTGTCGCCCACTCGTTAACAAAAAAAAAATAGCGCCTGTTAGAGGATGGCCCCCCCAGAACATGTCTCTGGATCCGCCACTGTATGAACATGGCCTTTTCTGCTGTCATTTAAAATATTGTTATGTGAATAAGTTTAGTTTTTGAGTATTTCTTATTGATTATTATTATAATTTTTAAAATACGAGCGACGAAAGTTAATTTGAAGAAATAGAACGGGCATGTGAAGAAAGATGTGCCGCAATAATTTCAGAAAAATCTATAAATCTATAAAATTCTGAACGGTAAGTGAAAAATCTCAACGGTAATTGAATTACTTACCGTTCAGAAAATGTTGACGTTAGTAAATGCTACTTACTGCTATCAACATAGATATGGTAAACAGTCAAAAATGACCAATCGTGCAAGAAATACAATCAATCTACTTCAGTTATACAAAATAAAAAATAAGTCGATAGTAGCTTAATCTCTGTTTTTTACAAATTCATTTTAATAAAGTTGGTAGAACATAATGAAATAGGTATTTAAAAAAATAATAATATAAATTGGTTAAGCAACTTTTGACGTTGATAATTTTTTATTCGTTTGAGAATGAAAAATGATCTTTCTCCACTTGCGTTACAAATGGGTATAGTTAAAAATATTTTCAAACTAGTTTCAAAAGTTGAAGATAGACCGTCTATAATTAATTTGTACATATCTTCGGGATTCGATAACTTCATTTCCTTCCCAAAACTTTGGAATTGAATAAATTCTTATTTGAAAAGAGATGTACCAATATTGTCTTTGTACAATTCGAGCAATCTGTCGATACACAAGTCTCTTTCCACTGTAGAAATCTTTGTATCAAAAATGAATCTGAAGTTTACCAGAATTGAATTGTATGCTTCTGCTCGATTTTCCATCTTAACTATCCGAATGTCGCAGACAACAGTATATACATTTACTATGAATGATTTTCTGCCACACAAAATTTTATCGTTTTCTTCAGATTCTTCAAATGGTATTTTTCTTTTTCTCGTCCTGTTTCTCTCATCTTGAAATGACTTAGATTCTGTCAGTGTCCCAGCCTCCTCTTCGATGATTTCGAAATTTATTTCTGGTATGAATTATGTGGTCTGTTAAAGATTTCAGCAAATCTATTCCATTGAAAAGATTCGTATGAGTATCTTGAAGACTCGTACTGGTGATGTTGATTCGTTGTAATAATTTTTCCCACATGACGGTCAGAAGAGCTATTTCATACTCATCGAACGATTTTAAAAGTTTTTGAGCGTCAATTTTACCTATGGGTTTCTCATGTGTGCTGTTGTTTATTGCAGTAAGAGCTTCTTTAATTGAACTTTAATTTTTTTTCAATACTGACACAGCATCTGCCCTGTCTGACCACCTGGTATCACATATCCTTTTAATATTTGGTGATTTCTTCGGCAAGATATCCATCAACGTTTTCCAACGACGCGTCGATCCAGAAACAAATACGAACAGATTTTGCACAAAATCAAAAAATCTTATTGCTACTGAACAAGATTCTGCAGCACAAATCCCAACCAAATTCAAGAAATGGCTAACACATGAAATGTAAACGGCATTAGGAGAATGTTCTTTCAATCTAGTTTGTAGACCCAGTATATTTCCCTGGCATATTAGACGCATTGTCATTGTCTGCACTTATTTAAATCTATTTCGAAATTATTGAAGACGTCTGTGATCATTTTTGCCAAATACGCCCCATCATGATGCTCAATTGGGACGAATCCAAAGAAGCCTTCTTTAATTTCCCCAGCCGTATTCACAAACCTCAGAATAACAGTAAGTTGATCTACATGACTCACATCTGGCGTAAAATCGACGATAATAGAGTAGTACAAACATTCTCACTCATAATTTGAATAAACTCCTCAGACACATGATAAGATATGTCATTAACATGCCCTTTTCCTGTTTTAGAGAAGCGCTCTAAATTATTCTTGAGGAAACTGTCAAACTGTGCCAAATATTCAATACATGTTAGATAGTTTCCCTTTCGTTCTGAATCTTCTCGTTCCCTATGACCCCGGAAAGCTATTCCAAGCAAAGCTAATAATTTAACTGTGGCAACAATTCTCTTCAATATTTCACGCCAATAATTTTTTCTATTCATTTCGGAAGCTCATAGTGGTTTGTATTTTAATTTCTCTCTCTCTCTCTCTTCACTGGATTGATATTAGTAATACTATATTTCTCTTTTTTCTCTGGATTAAAACCAGAAAGCCGAAACGTCAGATTAAAACTTTTTTAAGAAAATAAGTGGTTTTAATCCAGAAAAAAAAAGAGAAATTGAACTAGCAAACCACTATGAGGTTCCGAAATGAAGTAATACTATACAGTCGTTATATTTCCGATATAGCAAAAATTTTTAGGTTATATACTTACAGCAAGCAAAGTTGGCGCCAAATTTTCACTCGACGGATGGCTCACGCTTATCTGTACCTTCTCTTTGCGTCCTCTGGTGGAAGGACTGGGACTCGCACTAGCGCTGCCAGTTGTAGTAGTACTGTTGCTTCCGTTGCTGTGTGGAGATCCATAAGCCTTTTTTCCCGAAGAACCGCGGCCTCTATGGATCCGCAACGTTAGTCTTTGCTCGTCGAATCTATTGCCGATGCCTCTCGAACCTAAAAAAAATATTGGAAAAGTTACATTTTCCGCGAAAAAACATTTCAGAAGTTAGAGAATTCAGTTTTTTAATTATATTATATATACTAAACAACTATAAACTATAATCACTATTTGTGACTAGGATGGATATAAACAAAGATCAATTATTTCGACTTAGAAATTATTATTAAGTTATGTTATGGAGTATATCAATGGTAAGTATATTTTTTAATAATATTTTATTACCTATATCATTTGGATGATTCGACCTTATTTGTTATTTGCAGTTTAAATATTACTCAATTATACCTCTGATTAAATGAATTTTGTTAAACATAATGTTTAAACTTTTTACTAAATTACTAATTATTAAATTATTACACAGACTTTTCCATTTTTCCAATCTTTATAACTTCATACCTGATGGCTCACTCATAAAGATCCACCCTGGATAACTCTTGATCAAATGGTCGAGTTTCATTTGTAGGGGGACGTTTTCTAAGATGGATTTGTTATCTGTCATTGCTTCCTCCTTCCCTAGAGAACCACCCTTTCAAGAATTTGATTTGAAAGGTCACCACGATAATAACTGTGTGTAGTTTTTGTATATTGCTTCATTTGTTTTCAAAATAATAGGGGTGACCCACTCAAGATGATTTACCGTGGATAACTCTTGAAAAAAATGGTGGAATGGAAAAATGCTGGGATACGTAAACTTTTGATTCAAACCACTACACGTTATGAGTTGCGTGGGACATTCATAGCTAGACAGTGGTATACCTATTGTAAATTTTTCTGTGAACTCAGGTAAATGTTCCTTAAGAAATTGTTGCACATTCTGTAAGAATTCTCTCTTCTAAATCATGAAGATTAATAGGAGATGTTCTGTCCCCAAAGCATTGGAAGAAAGGTCAGGTCAGGCCATTTTATCGTTCCTCTTCGACCAATACATTTTCCTAGAAATGTTTGGTTCAGCCATTCTCTCACAGGCACAGTAAAATAGGGCGGAACATCATCTTGTTGAAAGTAAATATTTTCTCCACGGCCACTAGTGAATGTAGTTATTCTGAAACCACTTATCATAACAGAAAAGAAACATTCTCGCTCTTGAGATTAAAAGAAAATTCTGAAACACTTGTCTCTTATGTATTTTATATGTATTTCATTCTTTCTCTAGAGACAGAATCTTCATTCCGTAATTGTTTAAAAAAATAAGATTTGTCATGGACGTGGGGTGGTTCCTTACGTTCGCATTCGCTCGCGTTCGGTATCCTCCACTCGTGTCGAATTCTCGTTCGAACCTTGTTACAGAATATACTATTCTTCTTTTAGAGTGGGATCGTTGTTGTAGTATATTTAAATAAACAGCACCATCTAGATTTCAATCAATGATTATCGGCTCAATAATAGCATTTCCCAGAATGCCAGCCCATTGCTGAGGGTGTTGGATATGTTCTCTGAGAATGTGCAGATTATTATCGATCCAATAGTGACAGTTCCGCCTGTTAATGAAACCATTTAGAATAAAAAGAAGAAGATTCCCTTGGATCGGTGCCGTCATTATTTCGCAAAATTCACTACGCCTTTCAAGGTCATCTTTATTATGTTCCTGATGGAGTTATACTTAAACTTATGGATTTTGAGCACCCGTTGAATTGAACTTCGTGGTATTTCAGAAGAAAGGCTAAGTAAGTTGGCGAACTGATAACAATAGCTATCTGTCCCAAAATACCTATATGATTCACTTCATGCGAAATTTTCTTACAATTTTCAGAATATACCTAATTGTTTTGGGTGGTTACAAATCCCCTGTAGATATTGTTGACCCAAACTTATCAGAAGACACCCTGTAGATGTCTCTGTTCCAGTTTAAATTAACTTAAACTAGCAATGTTGCTGTGGACTGTATTTGATGAATGAAAGTAAAAGAATGCACTTGTATTAATTCATAAATTTCTATTAACACTGCTTTTCATAACACAGTTAACAATAAAACAATTGGTTTTAGAAGGATGTGCAATTGCTCAGTGAAAAAGATTAATGTGAATGAATTTGTAAATTGTGCAATTTTTATTGTGGGCACGAATGTGTCGCTTAGATACTGAAAGCCGCCTAAACGACTCTCATGAGAGACAAGATGCTACTGAATTTTTTTACTAGTAAAAGGTCCACCGACCTATTCACTAGAAGAGAAAAGGTTCTACTGATTTTAAAACTGGAAAGATTTTGTTACGAAGCTTGGAATAAGTCGATCTCTTTTTATGTATTCTTTCTTTGTTATTTTAATTGCTAACGGTTTTTTGGTGCCGGGCGTGGTGAGCTTTATTGTCCTCGGCTAGACATGAGCAATAGGGTGGGC
Source organism: Crepidodera aurea (assembly GCA_949320105.2). Taxonomy (NCBI): domain Eukaryota; kingdom Metazoa; phylum Arthropoda; class Insecta; order Coleoptera; family Chrysomelidae; genus Crepidodera; species Crepidodera aurea. The sequence goes on along the minus strand of OX439479.2, from coordinate 22,443,413 downwards.
CGAAAAAACTTTTTTTTTTATTTCGAAGTTGTAATAGCGCGGAAAACTTGCGAATCATATAGACTAAAAAAAAGAAAAAAAAATTATTAAAATCGGTTGACATCTTCCATTCGCGCATAGGCCCTAAATTCATTTCGGAAGCTCATTGTGGTTTGTATTTTAATTTCTCTCTCTTTCCATTGGATTAAAACCACTTAGTTGTTAAAAAAGTTTTTTTATTGACGTTTCGGCTTTCCAGATCGAAAGCCGTTATCAAAATGACATAAAATAAATAAATTTACTAGAAACAGAACACTTGATAATCTTGCAAAAATATGACATCAACATAGTATACATAGAATAAGATTTTGAGATTGAAGATGTCAAAATCTGTTTCAATCATATTTTTGTGACGTTTCTGGGAACGAATTTTTGAAAGGATAGCGCATTTGCATATTATAAGAGAATTTATACTTCGTCATAAATGAAGTTTTCTTATTAATATTATCATAAGAAAAAACCAGATAAAAACTTATGATACTATCCCGATATAGAGGGTATCCTTTTTGCAATTAACTCTTTTTGTAAAATAGGTATCCAAATTTTTGAAATATCAACCGAACAATTAGAAACACATTCGTTATTATTTAAGCATATCAATGCTGCTTCTTTAACTTTGCGGTTATAATTATTCGGTTCTTTTAATAATCTAGTTGAAAAATTCCATTGTATTTTATGACCAGAATCCCATGCGTGTTCACATATTTTGGATTTTTCGAATTGTTTATTTTTAATGTACGATTGGTGTTCATTAAGTCTAATATGAAAAGGTCTAGATGTTTCTCCTATATAAAATTTATTACATTCGCATGGAATTTTGTAAATACAATTTTTTGTGTTTTGAATTTCATTAAAAGGTTTTGTATTTACTATTAAAGATTTTAATGTATTATTAGTTTGAAAAACTGTTTTTAAATTAAATTTATTGCCAATCCTTCTAATTTTTTCGGATAATTTTGGAATATAAGGGATTTTTACTATATTTGAAAGAACTATTGGGGGGTTTAAATTTTGATCTTTAGTTTTGATGTCTCGATAAAGTTCACGATTTATAAATTTACTTGGGTAGTTGTTCTTAATCAAGACAGATTTAACAAGTGATAATTCATTATTTAAGATATTGTCATTTGAACAAATTGTTTTTGCTCTATCGGAAAGAGATTTGACAATACCTCGTTTAACACAAATTGAGTGGTTTGAATTAAATAGCTCTTTCAAATATAGTAAAAATCCCTTATATTCCAAAATTATCCGAAAAAATTAGAAGGATTGGCAATAAATTTAATTTAAAAACAGTTTTTCAAACTAATAATACATTAAAATCTTTAATAGTAAATACAAAACCTTTTAATGAAATTCAAAACACAAAAAATTGTATTTACAAAATTCCATGCGAATGTAATAAATTTTATATAGGAGAAACATCTAGACCTTTTCATATTAGACTTAATGAACACCAATCGTACATTAAAAATAAACAATTCGAAAAATCCAAAATATGTGAACACGCATGGGATTCTGGTCATAAAATACAATGGAATTTTTCAACTAGATTATTAAAAGAACCGAATAATTATAACCGCAAAGTTAAAGAAGCAGCATTGATATGCTTAAATAATAACGAATGTGTTTCTAATTGTTCGGTTGATATTTCAAAAATTTGGATACCTATTTTACAAAAAGAGTTAATTGCAAAAAGGATACCCTCTATATCGGGATAGTATCATAAGTTTTTATCTGGTTTTTTCTTATGATAATATTAATAAGAAAACTTCATTTATGACGAAGTATAAATTCTCTTATAATATGCAAATGCGCTATCCTTTCAAAAATTCGTTCCCAGAAACGTCACAAAAATATGATTGAAACAGATTTTGACATCTTCAATCTCAAAATCTTATTCTATGTATACTATGTTGATGTCATATTTTTGCAAGATTATCAAGTGTTCTGTTTCTAGTAAATTTATTTATTTTATGTCATTTTGATAACGGCTTTCGATCTGGAAAGCCGAAACGTCAATAAAAAAACTTTTTTAACAACTAAGTGGTTTTAATCCAATGGAAAGAGAGAGAAAATAGGCCCTAAAGTTTGACAAAATATGAAAAAACTTCATTTTTGCGATTATTTTTTTAAACGTTCGAATTAGATGTTTTCGTAATTTAATAGTTTTTAACGTCTTCAAATAGAGCCTAAAAACATTGTGTTTTAATTTGGTTTAAATCAGTTGACATTTTCCAATCGCGCATAAGCCCCAAAATTTGGCAAACTATTGAAAATTTCACATTTTTACGCATTTTTGGTATAACAGGCCCACAAAAAACAGTGGAATGAACTTTACATATGAGTATACTACCCCTATGGATTTTGAGCCGCTGACTCCGAATCTGGTCTCAGTTTTTCCCTAGCCTACGGGAAATGCATGAAATCTTAGAAATTTCAGGATCTGTGAAAGCAATTTCGATCTACGCAAAACGATAATGTTTTCACGTATCTCGTATTACATTACGAAAAGATCTAATTCAAACGTTTAAAAAAATAATCGCAAAAATGAAGTTTTTTCATATTTTGTCAAACTTTAGGGCCTATGCGCGAATGGAAGATGTCAACCGATTTTAATAATTTTTTTTTCTTTTTTGTAGTCTATATGATTCGCAACGTTTCCCGCGCTATTACAACTTCGAAATAAAAAAAAAGGTTTTTTCGGCCCACCCTAATGAGCAACTCTGCCGAAAGAAACGCGGCGCGACAAAGGGATATGTGCCGAAAGACTTCGGCGCGACAAAGAGATATGCAGGTGGTGTGTAACCTGATATCGCTGTTGTCGGAAAATTGTTTACTTGCGAAATATTATACGCGGTAGCTTTGTGTTTGTAACACGTGATAAGTAAGTGGTAAAGTTTTAGAGTTAACGAGCACATGAGCGTGATTTGGTATTTTTTATTTTATTTTGAATGAATATTTTTATTACCCTTTTCATCATGGACGTAGGTGTTGGATTTCCATCACCTAATTGTGAAAGTAATTTTGTAATAAGCAAACTTCATTGGCACATTTACCTATACTCACTTATGACACACTTTTCTAGAACTTTTTCGACCATTCTCCATCTACATGAGCATATACAGGGTGGGGCAAACTTCTGACATCGGAGGATTACACCGTTGTGGTAAGAGATAAAACTTTCAAATTTTGTGTGAGCTAATACAGTTATTGAGTGCACATTTTGAAAATACTTTCGATTATACATGGTGTTCCAAAAACTCGTAGCAGCACAAACTTACATTTTTTAAATGAAACAATATTTTGTTTAAGAATCGAAAAGATCTCACTGAGAATGTTAAAAATATAGCATGTCAATGTATTATTATATGGGTGTTTTAAAAAGGTATGGCCAATACAAAATATTAGACACATCCAAAATTACGATTACAATTTGTAGAATATTCTAATGCCTTAGAAAATATACTGTACGTTTCATGTAAAAAATTTAATTTGCGTACTTTAATTTGTGTACTTAAAATAAGTGATTTTTCCGTTATCATAAAATATTTACTGTTTTTCATTAACTTATACCCTAAATGTACTATATCGTTTGAAAGCTTATTAATTGTACTAACAAAGTGTAAAAAGATTTATAGGGTGATTCCTTTAAAAATTTTGAGATATAGCTTGATTTGAGTTTTGTTTCACCCTGTATTAAAGAAGCCACAGATAAAAAGAGTCATTAATACTGAGCACAGCCAACGATATGAGAAGAACATTTGAATACAAATACATGTTGTTTTATTTTGATTTACTGTTTTACAGAGTGTTAAAAAGGGGATCATTTTTCCTAATAATTGGCCATGTCTTTTTGAAACACCCATATAAAATATTAACATGCTATATTTTTTTTACGCTCTCGGTGAGATCTTTTCGATACTTGAACAAAATATAATATGTTTCATTTAAAAAAATGTAAGTTTGTGCTGCCATGAGTTTTTGGAACATCCTGTATAATTGAAAGTATGTGCAATCAATAACTGTACTAGCTCACACAAAATTTGAAAGTTGTATCTCTTACCACATCGATGTAATCCTCCGATGTCAGAAGTTTGCCTCACCCTGTATATATCTGAGCAACAAAATCTCAGTCGTATCAATAATTCCTCTGCAACCTTTATCATTGTCGGAAAAGCCTCGCCATTCGTAAGGTTATTTTCATTATTAAATTTACATTTTTCATGAAAATTTATTTTAGCGTTCCAGTTTTGAAATCGGAAGGGACGTTTTGCATTATGAAAACTGCGAGTACAACCGTGACCCAAATTGCGGTAGAATTCAATTTTTCAAAGACTGAAATTGGCACAAAACGAAAGAGAAAATGAACACCTTTTTTACGAATCTATTGCTAACAATACTAGATTAAGCTAATAAATGAGCTGTATACAGGGTTTCCCGTTGGTAAACGGAGATATTTTAAAGGTAGGTAAAGGTCATAAAGGGGATACTAAATAACCCATATATAATGGGTCTCTTGGCTTCCATAACAGAGTTACAGGGTGTTTTATCAATCATGCATAATTATTCATTTGGCCAGAACTTTTTATCCGGAAATAATATTTAATTAATATTTTATTACTTTATCGTCGGGTTACTGCAAAATCAAGATAACTCCATTTTTAGCATTTTTGAGTTAAGTATACTTTCGGCTTCAAAATAGTTCGAACAATTTACTGCATAAACAAGACAGGCGTAAAAACAAAGTCTGTACGTGATAAACAGATGATCAATAAAAACTCACTCCATATTAATAGATTCAGAACAAAACTTTTAAACAGCATTTTCTCGGAACAGTCCTAAAAATAAAAATAAAATGTTTGTTTATTTGATTCACTGTATAATCACCATATGTATATTCAGTAACATAAATAATGTTGTACTTACCTAGCTGTATTTCTGTATTTTTCTTTTGTATTGTATATATTAATTTTATTACGATATCGTCAACATTTACGTTTGTTTTCAGAACCTATGATTTTTTCTCATATGTATGGAGAGGTTATATCTTTCAGTTCTGTCAATAATCAGCTGATTGACATGGCTTCGATACTATCAAGATTTTAAATATTTTGGTTATCGGTTAAGTATCCTATTTGCGGTGCTGTTTAATACTAGAGTTACGTCATCTTTTATTGATCTCATCTCTCATATTTTCTACCTCGACAGTTCGTTTTGTTTTCACTACAGTTCAGTATCGATTATATCGATTACAGATCCAGGTTGTGGAATATAATTTTCAATCGAGCACCTGCGATTTTGTGCTTTACTTTTTTTTGAACCCAACACGTGTGTGGAAATTAATTTTATTCAACAGGGACCTACGAATCCTTCCATCTTTTTTGAAGATGAATTTTCCACCCTTTTGAAGATAACCCTACATCTGATATTTATAAATCAAATCAGATGGAAGAACATGCTAATATACTTTTTTTGAAGTTGTGAGTAATCCACAAAAATTTTGTGAGTAAACCGGTAAAGGCTAGTTGGCAACCCTGTCGATGACAATACTCGATGGTTATTGATGACTACCTGGCCACGCCGCTGGCCACTCAGCAGAACACCGACGACGTGGCCAGCGACGTAGTGTAATAAGGCAATATAATGGAAATATTAAAATTATGATATACAGGATATTTTTAATATGTTTCAATTTTTCCTAAAGCCAAATGAATAATTATGCATAATTGATAAAACACCCTGTAATTCCGTTATGGAAGCCAAGAGACCCATTATATATGGGTTATTTAGTATCCCCTTTATGACCTTTACCTACCTTTAAAATATCTCCGTTTACCAACGGGAAACCCTGTATAATATGTACCAAATATTGTAGTTTAGTTTATCGAAGATAAAAACTAAATACATATCTGCGTACTATTTTCTGTTTACAATCACAAATATTTTGGGAATTTTATATACCCAATAATCCCATTGCGGTACTTAGAAAATCAACCCAATATCTTGAAACGTACTATACTTTGAGTACCAGGGATCGAGGCGGTTTTTCTGAAGGATGTAACGGTTTACAAAGGTGGCATTCAACATTACAGCAAAATGGAAATAAAATTTTCCCAACAAATAATATTCAAGTTGGGGATAAAAGTAGTTTTTTTTATCATGTCTGAATATGATTGTTAATGACAAACAATTGGATTGCTTAAAAAGAAGAAGACCGTAAATTTTTTGTTTAGATACTGCACACCAAACAAAAAAATAATAAAAAGCGTTAAACAATAAATGTGTACAAATTTGCTCGGTTTAGTTTGGAAAAAGACTTTTCAGTTCTCTACCTAACCTCTAAATTCTTGATACTGTTCTAAAACTATGTAAGAAACACTTGCATATATCGAAATTTGAACATGAAATGTTTGCAAAGTCTCACACAAGAATTAAGATATGAATATAAAATTAATTACCGTAAACGCAAAACTTAGTTTATATGAAGCTGGAAAGTTCTCCGTTGGGAAAACTCGACCAGATTTTCCACAAAATTTATGGCACGTATTTAATGAACTATAGTTCGTGAAAACTTAAATCAGCACTATTAGGCAATTAGGGTAATAACAGTGCTCTTATTCAAAAGATAGTCGTCATTAAAGTCTACGATGCAACGTTAACTAATTATTAGAAGCTATATTAATTAGATTTATTACTACACTCATAAAAATGATTTCTTGCCTCTAAGGCAGTTTTTCTAATTATAAAATGAGCGAGAAGATGTTTTATAGGTAATAACGTAGTGATAAAAAATGTTAATATATTTTTAAATATTTACTTGGCCACTTAATACGTTCGTAGAATGACATATGGATGGTGCTACTATTGACAAATTACTAACCTTTATTTTCTCTCTCTTTCCACTGGATTAAAACCACTTAGTTGTTAAAAAAGTTTTTTTTTATTGACGTTTCGGCTTTCCAGATCGAAAGCCGTTATCAAAATGACATAAAATAAATAAATTTACTAGAAACAGAACACTTGATAATCTTGCAAAAATATGACATCAACATAGTATACATAGAATAAGATTTTGAGATTGAAGATGTCAAAATTTTCTAGTAAATTTATTTATTTTATGTCATTTTGATAACGGCTTTCGATCTGGAAAGCCGAAACGTCAATAAAAAAAAAACTTTTTTAACAACTAAGTGGTTTTAATCCAGTGGAAAGAGAGAGAAATTAAAATACAAACCACAATGAGCTTCCGAAATGAATTACTAACCTTTAAATGATACATGACAATCTGACGTTTAGTCCACAAGTTAGGGCTACTGTCCACGCACGTCATACGCACGAAATCGTCATTTGACGATTGCTTGCATTTTAGGTATAAACAAGCGAAACTGTGTCCACGGTGCAGCATCTTCTTTTCGTCATGCAGTTCGTGCTGCAGCATGTTACTACCCACACAAATACGTGTTTATTTTACAAAATGATACGAAATTTTGGTAAGAATTTTTAGTATTTCGGTAAAACGCTTGAAATAATGATCTTCTGATAACTCTCTGGTAGCAATAAACAATCTACAATTTATATTTCTTTCGATGTATGAATGAGGCCAATGCAACCTACGTCTGGTTCGTCGTCTTTTAATAAAGTTGTATGCTGCCATAATCACATCTTCATCGTCACTTGACATTTTCCCAATTTTCGAAAGAAAACTGAAAGAAAAACTGCCTGCCGTCATTTGTATGACGACGCTGTTGACAGTAGGCGTTACTGTTGTTTTAGTAACCCACTGTTGCAATTTTCAAAACAATGGAAAATCTGAATTTCGTGTGTTGATAGAGCATTGATTTTCAATGGGAAAAAATATCGATCAAGCGAAGAAATGGCTAGAAAAGTGTTACTCGGCCTCCATCGAGACGAATTGGTAGAGAAAGGGGTTTGCTGATTTTAAACGCTGCCGTATAAACACCGATGATGAACTCTCTGGTCGCCCAAATTCAGCAGTTGTTCCAGAGAACATAAAACAGTCCATCAAAGAGTCTGACCGTAAATTGAAGTTACGTGATATAGCTGATACCTTAATAGTGGAGTCGATCTGGCGGAAAAAAACCTGATAAACGAAGTCGCTCGCTTCGAATATTTTTTTTTGTAATTTCATAGATTTGAGGTCCCTCTTTCACGTGATCGCTATATGGAAGCTACGGGAGTTTTATTGGGATTGAAACGATTTAAATGGATAAAATGAATTTTGACCTGTAGAAATCGGTAAAGCGGTTTTCGAGATATTTAGATTTTAAGGTATACGGAATTTTGCCGCGGCTTGAACGTACCTTTCACGGCTCCTGATCTAGCTCACTCGCTTTTATAAACATATCACGCGCACCTGCAGGCCCTAATGCAGTTAGATCTTTAGGGTAAAAAAAATCTTGAAAGAGAATTGATTGCCCTTCAAAATGAGCTCAGCCTGAAGTCACTAACCTTTTAATTTGCCCTTCTGCAGGGAAAAACGCTTTCACCCCCTTCCCACCATTCCTGAATATCGGATTGAGTTCTTAAATCAGAGATAAAAATTCCGCATCCGATGGCGAAAAAAAATGTTTCCCCACTTTACTCTTTCGTCGCCAAAATAAAAAAAATAGTGTATAACTTGTCCGTTTTAGTTTAATACATTCGGTAGCAAGGTCATGAAGGAAGAGTTTGCCATTTTGCTGACCCGGATTGGTCGAAAATTAAAAAAGTTACCTCGAGTCAAAGATTAATATAATTAATTATTTTATTTTATTTTATTTTATTTTATTCTATTTTATTTTATTTTATTTTATTTTATTTTATTTTATTTTATTTTATTTTATTTTATTTTATTTTATTTTATTTTATTTTATTTTATTTTATTTTATTTTATTTTATTTTATTTTATTTTATTTTATTTTATTTTATTTTATTTTATTTTATTTTATTTTATTTTATTTTATATGGTGTCCCAACAAGTTTTATACACATGGATAGTTTATCTTACATTTCACAAAAAAAATTATTCTTGACAAAAATCTCTGTATGACTTGTTGATCCATAATCAGGTACAAAATTTTTAAAACATCGTATGGAATATAGGGAAAACAAAAAGTAATGATTTGGAACTGTAGTGGAGGGCAAAATGTTAATTGAAATTGTGATTAAGTAAAGTACATGGAGTTTCTTTGGCCTCCAAGGTCTCCAGACATTACCCCTCTGGACTTCTTTTTGTGGGGCTACTTAAAAGAAAAGGTGTACCTTAAGAAGCCATTTTTTCAAGATGTTGAACATCTTGAAAGAATCATGAAAGAAACTTGTGAATCTGTAACTCCAAATGTGATTAGAAATATCATAAAAAAATTTAATCAAAGAACAATCACCTATTTAGAAAGGGACGGTGGATACGTTGAAGTTCCGTAGTATTTAAGTAATTTTACATGTTTCCCATTTAAATGTACCTATTGGATCAGTATTATCAGGGACGTATCGAGCTTCATAAGTTTGGGGGGGTGAGTCATGTTGAAAATGCCGACTCGTCAAGGAAAATTTGCCGACTACGGCATGAAAATGTCGACTCGGTACAAAAGTTTGGGGAGGTGTCACATCCCCAACACTCCTGCCTCGGTACGCCCCTGAGTATTATTCATTGTTGAATTTCTGAAATGTTTATTGTCTTTTTTATCTGGGAATATCAATAATCTATACTTGTTCTTAATTTTTTGCTACTTATTCACATACACACTGTATGTAACAATTTATGTATATTGTATTTTAGATTTTAGATATGACTTCTTCCCCCTCCCCCTCCCTTAGCTTCCATATAGCGATCATGTGAAAGAGGGATCTCGAAAACAAATTTCAAAAAGAGCGACTTCGTTTGGAAAACCAGATCGACCCCACTATAACAGCGGTTTTCAAACTGTGGTACATTAATATTTTTAGTGGTACAATTTTTACAGAAAATTAGACCCCTTTTAATATTTTGTTTTAATCTTTATTATTCAGAAACACATATATTTTTCAATTTTCCTACTTTTACGGCTATAGCTTCGAACAATTTCGCGACACATTGATTTTTAATGATGAAATGCTTTTATGGTGGTACATATATTTTTTTTCCTGACCGGGCTATTATAAGCTTATATCATCATGGTTACGCTACCAATAAACAGGGTCATAACTCCCTTGGGATATTAGATGTGCTTTAATTTCCCGTTGTCAGGCTTAATTCCCATTGTTAGATTATTTTGACATTTGTAGAATATTGCAGTCAGTGTTTCATTATATTTAGTGAATGTCATTGCTGCTTATTTTATTAAAATCGATCAGAAATAAAATAATCCCTGTACCTCGGGAATTAATGAGCCTTAATTAAATCAGACAATTGCAGTCCCTCGGGCCGCTCTACCGGCAGGGAAAAACAATAATTGATTGTCGATTTAAATCGATCGCTTAAGTTTAATTGAAAAACTAGCTTATTTATTGTTATTAACCGTCCACAATGTCGGTTTTGCTAATTTTCCGAAAGAAAAGCCTCACTACAGGCAAGAAACTCGTCGAAAGCCATTATGTTTCCGGCGTCTACGAGTTAAAAACTGATGGATAATCTGAGATTATAGGAACTGTTTTGCTCTAAGCCCTAAGCACCAAAACGAAAACAAACCTTTACAAGCTGACAATCGAGCTGTGTATATAATTATTATAATTATTTTATAAGTTCTAATTACAGATAATGATAAGTTAAAGAAACGTAAACGTCACTGATCTTGCAAGTACACAAGGTCGCATTAAGGGTGTTATAAAATAAGTATGTAATCGATTTCATAAAAAATTTAATTTTTGATTTTTTAATAATACTATTTTCTTTGTAATATGTACAGCCTGTTTACTTCAGTTACACCATAAGGAAAACTTTTTTAAATTAATTTTACGAAAAAAGTTACTCACATGATGAAATAACAAAGGCTCGTCCATACTCATCCGAATAAACGCAATTTTTCAAATCGGAAAAAAACCGCCACATCGTTACAACTGAAAAAATGCATGTTAACATTGATAAGATGAAGTTCAAGGAATAGAATCATTTTTCGGTCGTGTAAAGTATTTTATGGATAAGCTGCAACATATAACGAAGTGGCGGTTTTATTCCGATTTGAAAAGTTGCGTTTATTCGGATGAGTATGGACGAGCCTTAAGACATTAACATTTCTAGATGTGCCGACCATAAATGTATCATTTAAAAAAATCATATAATTGATTGATATTAGGTTGAACCTGACAGAAACGTTTTGGATACATACTACACTTGCAAATGGGGAAGAGGATTCTGCAAGCATGCATCAGCGGTCTGTAACTACGTCAATGAAGAGAACAATAATGCAGTTGCAGGTGTATCAGAAGGGAATAGAAGTGGCCAATCTATGGTCATCAAAAGTAAATCAAAAAGTGGTTGTGAGACCTACGGGTGTAAGGACGTCAGTAATGTTTCTTCTGATCACCTGGTGGAAAATGTTATGCTAAGCAACATAGTGTTAGCAGAGGAAAGATCCAGAGTGGTAAAAGAAGCTAGACCGGTAGAAGAGAGATAAAAAGAAGACATTTTATTAGCGTTATTGAAAAATTTATATGATTTGCAAAGTGTTAATGCCAAACATTATTCCATCATGGGTTTTACACCATGCAGAACTTTTTATAAAGAGTAAAATTTTTTCGCAAAACATATTACAATGAGAATAGAATTTAAAGTTTTATTAAAAAAGAAAAAATTATATTTTTTTTATCAAGTCGATTACATACTTATTTTTATAACACCCAGAATGCGACCCTGTGTACTAGAACTGTCACTTTTCTTTATCTTGGAAATATACCACACAGTTTTTGTCGGACCCGGTCGCCCAGATGTCGCGTCGGGAGATGTGGGGTTGGCGTATTGTTTCATATTTATGTGGTACAAAATTTGAAAAGTTTGAGAACCGCTGCACTATAAGGTTATCAGAAGCAAGGGCGGATTTTCGGGGGGGGGGGGGGGGTCAGGGGGTAATTACCCCCCCCCCCCCATGATTGTAATTTATAAAAAAATTTATAAAACATAATACACACAAAACTATTTTACATCATAAAGAAAGTGGTGCTTCTTATAACGCGATAAAAAAAATGTATGCACCTTCCTTATTTTACTAGACTTTTAATAGTAGCAGTTTAAAAGTGTTTTTTTTTGTTTTAACCATTTCTAAGTACTTTCCTAGTCTCCTTGTGATTATAATTTAGTATTAATAAAGTTTTTTTTTAAACAGATCGACTTGAAATTTATTGCAAATTGTTAGGAAAGGTGTTTAGTTCAGAAGTAGAAAACTTTCGATAGTGGCGTTTTTTTCATCAAAAAGTGAGGGAAAAAAAGAAAATAAACTTGCAATCGATAAATTATCCTTTGTTAATGAATTAATGTTAAATACAATTTTTCATGAGAATAAACCCATCCCGAGTTATAGGGCGTAAAAATTACGATTTTCACCATAAAAATCGTACATTTCTAGTTTTTTAAATATAACCGAAAATCTGATATTATTACGTAAAAATTTATATGAACTAATTCTATGGCCTTGAGCTAACAATTAAAATATTTTTTTTTATTTTTCTACGATTAATACGAAGGAAGATCTGGCAATTGAAAAATGGGTGTTTTAAGAAACTGGATCGTTCTAGCGCAGGGGTTCTCAAACTGTGGTACATGTACGACTGGTGGTACATTACAATGTTTTAGTGGTACAATTTAACATTTAACATTTTGTTTTCAGAAACACATATATTTTTCTTCAAGTTTTTGACTTTAACGGCTCTAGCTTTAATATTGAAATGACGACTTTTCCAAAAACTTCGAATAATTTTGCGACACATTGATGTTTAACGGCGAAATGCTTTTGTGGTGGTACATATATTTTTGTTTCATATTTATGTGGTACAAAATTTGAAAAGTTTGAGAACCGCTGTTCTAGCGTAAATATCTGAAAAAATATGACTTCCACAAAAAAATGTTTATAACATCTTAATGAGAGAACAACATTGGGAACATTTTAAGACCATCCAGAACCGTTCAACATAAGCAGAAAAAAGTTATGGACAAAATAAATTTTTTTCAATTTTTTTACGCTATTTTTTTATCGCTATCTAGACTGTGGTATTTGACAAAAAAATCCTTTTGCAGAAAGTCGTAACATATGTTTTTACAATTTTTACAATTAGTAATTTTTAGCCCTATGGATAATTATTTTTTAAGTTTTGGTCTGTTAAAGTTGAGCTAAATTTTTGTTTTTTATGACATTTTCAATTTTTGGTCAATACCGTGAAAAGTATTGATTTTTGAAAAAAAAATTAAAGAGACAAGGCTTGAGCAAATGTTCTTCCGAATAATTACCATTTTTTTTATCTTTGCGTTTATAACCGTCAATGTCATTTTTTCGGGTCAAATATTGAAAAAACGGTCATTCCAATGAAAAAATTTGTCATAACATGATATCTCGGCGATATCCTAAGCTTTAAAATGGACTATTCTACATTATTTAATATTATCAGCCAAAAAAAGTTACGGGCAAAAAATACATTTTTTTTAGAAATGTACGAATATTGTGGTGAATATCGTATTTTTCTGCGCACTATAACTCGGGAGGGAACATTAATTCATTAAAAAAGGTAATTTATCAATTACGAATTTTTTTTTCTTTTTTTTCACACCCCCACCTGCCACCACTCAAAACGCAACTAACGAAAGTTTTCTACTTCTGGACACCTTTACTAGCAATTTGCAAAAAAATTTAAGTCGATCTGATCAGTTACTAGTTTCTGCTCGATATTACAAAAAAATTTACTAGCTTTCTTGGACTACTTGGTAAGTTTTACCCCCCCCCCCCATAAAAAAAGCTAAATCCGCCCTTGATCAGAAGGCACCATTTTGCACGAACATTTGTCCATAAGAAACCTCTGTTCGAAGTGGGTACCGCGTTTGTTCACATTTAATCAAAAACAACAACGTGTCGACAATTCAGAGCGCTGTTTGAAGCTGTCGAAGCGCAATAAGAACAATTTTTACATGCAGTATGTTATAATACATTAAACGTGAATCCATCAATATACTCCAGACTCAAACCGGCATTCATGAGTGGGCAGCAACAGGCGAAAAACGCCCAAAGCGACCAAAAACGCAAGTGAAAGCTGGTATTTTGGGATTCACACGGTACTTTATTCATCGATTACCTTAAGAAAGGAAGAACAATCAATATCGAATATTATATGACATTAAAGGAAGAAATTTCGAAAAACAGATTTCAAATGAAGTCGATTGCAATAATGGCAAAATTGCACGAATTGCACTTTAAATTTGTACCCTGTATAATTATTCTACTTCCATCTAGTTGGTTAAATAAGCTTTTCAGTCTGTGCAGGAGATTAATTTCGCCTGTGATGAATTATGTGCTATCTAGTTCTTTGCCGTAGGTCAGACAGAGTTGCTTAGAGATAAATATTAAACATCGCCTGCGCCTGTAGCAGTGCACCTTCAAATTATATGGAAATTATGTAATACTTCCTACACCATTGATGAATTTTACATTGATTAATAAATTTAAAATTTTTTCGTAAAGATGGAAAATTCATATGTGAAAATTACAACGACCAAAACATTTGTGTTTTGGATTAAAAAAAAATAATTTCCGAATAGCCGGTAATCAAGAATGAAAAATTCACCTTACAGTTCACTTAGTGATTTGTTTGTTCCCGAAATTAAATAAAAAATGGATGGTTTTTGTAAATGGCTTAAAGAAATGTATAGATTTTTAGATGTGCTACCATCTATGGTAAGAAGAGAGTATTGACATTAAATTTTGACTGAATCTAGTCAAGATGTCACTCTCTTCTTTTTTATCCCTTTCAGAGATTAATACAAAGTGAGTAAACCAGTAAGGAATTTTAATTTATTAGATTCGACATCCTAAGACCGGTTTCTGCCTTTCGGCTTCATCAGTTAGGCTTTTCGAATCCAATAAATAAAAATTCCAAACTCGTACAAGTCAATAGCTATATCCGCTATAAGATAACATTTTTAGATGTGCTACCATCTATGGTAAGAAGAGAGTATTGACATTAAATTTTGACTGAATCTAGTCAAGATGTCACTCTCTTCTTTTTTATCCCTTTCAGAGATTAATACAAAGTGAGTAAACCAGTAAGGAATTTTAATTTATTAGATTCGACATCCTAAGACCGGTTTCTGCCTTTCGGCTTCATCAGTTAGGCTTTTCGAATCCAATAAATAAAAATTCCAAACTCGTACAAGTCAATAGCTATATCCGCTATAAGATAACATTTTTAGATGTGCTACCATCTATGGTAAGAAGAGAGTATTGACATTAAATTTTGACTGAATCTCGCGAGTTTTCGGAGGGTTAAAGAAAGATTTGAAGAGACAGGCAGTGTCAAGCACAAGAAAAGGCAAGTAGTGAATAAGATTGCAACAAATGAAGAAAATCAATTAACGGTAATGCTTTCAACAGTTGAGAATCCTTATGTTAGTTCGAGGGAAATTGCAAGAGAGCTGGATTTAAGTCATACTTCTGTGAACAGAATATTGATCAAAAATAAACTTCATCCATACCGAATTGAATTACATCAAGAACTGTATGAAAGGGGTTATGATACCAGAGTTCGCTATTGCGAAAATATATTGAATTTCATTCGCGAGGAACCAAATTTTATTAAATACGTTTTGTTTAGTGACGAGTCTACATTTAAAAGTAATGGGATGGTTAATAGACACAATTGCCACTACTACTCCACAGAAAATCCGCATTGGGTTAGACAAGTTGATAACCAAAAAAGATGGTCGATAAATGTTTGGGGGAGTCAGGTGATAGGGCCATATTTCTTTGATCAGCCTCTGAATGGAGAAGTTTACAGAGATTTTCTTCGAGATGATTTACCAAATTTGTTGTGGGATATACCGATTGAGACCAGATACAGGTTATATTATCAACATGCTGGCGCGCCTCCATATCATCACAATCAGGTGAATAGGTTTTTAAACAGACGGCGCCGAAATAAATGGATAGGAAGAAGTGGGCCCATTCGGTGGCCAGCAAGGTCTCCAGACCTCACGCCCCTAGATTTCTATCTCTGGGGATATGTTAAAGGCGAGGTCTATCAAGAGAAACCAACGACACCAGGAGACATGAAGAATAGAATTCGAGAAGTTTTTTGCTCTATTGCAAGAAGAACTTTAACTGAAGTTCAAAGAGCCATGGTAAATAGACTCAATTTGTGCATAGCTCAAAATGGGAGATTATTTGATATCTGAAATGACGGTTATTTACATTTTTTTGAGATTATTTTGTTCCATGTTTATCCATCATTGAATAAAAAAATTTCATTATTGCTTTTATGACATTTTTCATACTTTCCTTAAGAATTAGATGCATTACCCGTGAAAATCAAGTAGGCAAACCCTACATTTTTTGGAAGCTCATAGTGTAGACTATTCTTGTATGACATTATTTACAGGGTGTTCCATTTGAAAAAACTGAGAAAAAAATGATCCCGAGTTTTGGTTGCCCCTGTATGGGAAAAGTGCCATTCGGTAAATTTATGAACATGAAATCAAAATAGACCATTTTCCAGGATATTTGGTGAAAAAATTTTGTTATTCCGAGTTACTGATTTTGAGATATTTGGTGTTGAATGAACCCATTTTGGGACATAAATGTGACCATAACTTCAGAACCACCTGGTATAAACATACAACCCTATATTTTTAAGAAGCACTTTTTCGAAGGAATTCAGTCTAGTGAAAATATATAGGGTGTTTCATTTAAAAAAACATAACTTTGATAAGTCACACATTTATGGGACACCTTGTATGTTGGTAGTTATTTTTGGAACTTTGCTTTCATTGCTATCTACAACTTTTATTTGAAACATTTTTTCCTATCTTAATAAGAGAAGCAGCTATCCTCCACGCACGCATCGTTGATACACCCGGTATATTATTTCCTGTTGTTAAACAATTTATAGTGCTTTTATTACCGTTGCGCCTTGTCTAGACTTTGTAGGTAAAACATCTTCTTTTTGCAAGTTTGGTGGAGTGTTTGTAAATTTTTCATCACTGTCTGAAATTCACACAATCACAATTATTCAGAATCAGAACGTATTATTATTTTATAGTTTAGTTCTCTTGATTCCAGACTTTGATTTACACTGACGTTTAATGAAAATTTATGTGAAACGTCCGTCAAAGGTGTGTAGATAGTGAAAAACTAAAAAATCTTCTTCCTTATGATTTTTGCGGCCCGAAGGCAGAAAATATTAGTTTCGGTCTGATTTTTAGGATTGATGTGATTCATTTTCACAGAAGATGCGTAAGCCCACTTTTTAATCGGCAGTACTCGATATCAAGAATGCACTGTATTTAAATGTTTCCTTAATGATAAATGGTAGCAAAACGTGTTTAACATCAAGATGTCAAATAAAAATACTTTCAAATTATGAGATATCGATTTCTGAACATTTCGGTAACCGCCTGGCGTTATAAGCAATACCTACAATGAAACAATATGTTTGTACTATTTTCTACTTAAAGAGAAGTAGTGTTTTTGTTTGGTTAATTTTAACGTATCCTTTCTGCAACTAAGGCTAATCTGGACGGGACCTACAGCTTATCGTGGGCTCCGAACGACGGTAATCAATCACCTTACACCCAGGACTATGCCTTTGTCATGCAGGTGATCTACCGACTAACAAGTGTGTAATTTTGTCAACAACCCCTATCAGTTTCACGAGATATCCAATCTCATCCGGCCTGTTTACCGGCGTGAATGAAACTGCGTATGGCACAAATACCTTTTTGCACTTGCCCAAAGTCTTATATGACTTGTATTCCACTTGAATGCGGCAGGATTCGAACCTACTCTTCGAACAGTGACCCAGAGATTAAAGGCTGGTGCCCTAACCAACTGAGCCACGGTGTCCGATAAAGAGAAGTAGTGTAAACAAAATAATTAGTCCAAAAGCTCCCTGGTTTGGTTACATCTTAGGGAGCAGACAGTGAGAATTTATAACAGGTATGGATTAAGCATTTACTCGAATAGCTAACAAGCCTTAGCCATTCTTCTTGATGTGCAGAAAGCCTTTGATTAAATCTGGCACGATCGACTTCTTCGAAAACTCATACATTCCCACCTCATAAACAGAACCATCAGATCCACATCTCTGAATCCTTCACTCCACTACTTGGAGTCTCCTAAGGATCAATTCTAGCATCCCTTCTGTGTCTGATCGATACATACGATTAGTCTTTTACTTTACTGGTCAACGGATGTTCTAAGAACACTTTCCATGCCTTACGAGAAAAATTCCGCAAATTTTATCTAAGTACTCCACACCTACAAAAGCTTCATGAGACCAATTTGGAATATAAATACATTTTCTACTTCACCATTCCCAATAATCTTCAACAAGCCATTCTCGCGACCAAAAGTCAAATACTTCAGTCAAATACATAATTTATATTTTATATACAGGGTGCGCCAATTATTTCCACTCGATCTCTAGCACCGAAACTAAAAGAGATATTAACAAGATTTTTTGTAGGGGTAGACAGTGTCACTCGGACTACAATTTTAAAATATTTTGATGTATACAGGGTGGCTAATTTTTATGGAATGAAAATTAATTTGGTTTTTTTAAATTGAACACCCTGTATACGAGTATGTCTTCTGATTCTACTTAATATTAGATTTACGGTAGTTTTTTGTATTTGTAAATCCGACGCGGCGTTGACAAGTTATTCCTATTTTAAGCAGATTTAGTGAAAAAACAGCACTTCAGAAATATTAGCACAAAAAAACATTTTTTAAAAAATTCCTCAAAAAAGCTACTATGATGTAAATGAAACATGCACCTATCACAATAATCACACAACATCTTCACCTGTTGCACAGGGTGTTTGCCGATGGCGTGCCAATAGTCTAGTTTTCAAATGGCAATAACTTAATTTTTTCAAATGGGAAGCTCTCCCTAATACGCATTAAAAAAATATAGGATTTTGCACATCTAACTTTACTATTTACTTTAATAATTGACGTTAAGTGACAAACAACATATTTTACACAATTTTTAATAAGAAATCAAGTTACCTATGAAAATGACAGTAGGTATATTTTGTTATGGCATTAATTGTCATCTGTTCTATTTATGTGAATTAAAAATTCGTAGTTAGTTTTTTATATCCAAAATTAGCACTACTATATAATATTTGCACCATAACCGACATAACATATATAATTTATATAGTTTGAAATTGAGAGTGCACCATTAAATAATTCTTAAAATAAACCTGTTGATGTTATTAAAATTTCCCGTCACAATAAATTATTAAATGCAATTTCGAGTCTTTAAAACAATTTCAATAATTGGCGCGCTTTAAACATGATTTATGCATAAAAGGATCATTCATAACGCGGATTGATAAAGAGCTGATCTAAATTTAATTCAAAGTAATGTAGAGCCATTTCGATTTGTTTGATATATCTATCAAATAATTTACATTATATTTAAAATTCGAGTGAAATCAATCCAATACTTTGATGAAAATTTATGGCTTTTGGCTACATTTAATTTACTGATGGAATCGACATAAAGTCCATTAAAAAATCATTTGCTTTACTTTTTCTGACACGCTTAAAATGGGCTGTGCGTGCATATGCATATGCATCTGCATAAATATTACAAAAATGCTGATAACACGTTAATGCGATTAAGCGATCTAAGAAATATTACAAGCCATTCGCGCTGAACAAATATATGTACATGCTCGATAACTTTTTTTCTACCCAAGCTATCGGTTTGATTGTTTTAAACGATAGAACCGATAATCAGGCACATTCTAAAAATATTTCTATTTATATACAGGATGTTCCAAATAAGATACACAACTAAGTTCTGGTTTTGTTATATTTTTAGATTCGCCATTAAATTGTCGATATAATACACCCAGGTTTCTTAGATTTATCTGCAATAGTTTTTGATTTTTGTCAAGTTATGTGTCAAAATAGCGTCGTGCAGAGATGCATACAAAAATTCAGAGCTTCAGAAATATTTTTCGAAATTGTGAAATCAGTTTTTTATCCTTTCAAGTAATTAAGTGCCAAGTTTTATCGATATCACTGTTTGTGGGAGCTTTTGGTCAATATCTGTAATATACGAAAACCAACACGGTTTTAGGAAAAATCATAATACCTACAACAAGTGCAATTCATTATTTTTATCAAAAAGTCTTAGAAGCGATTGAAAGAGGTGAGGGCGCGGTAGGGATCTTTTGTGATCTCAGCACCTTCGACTGCGTCAGTCACGACTTACTTTTGGAAAAAATATCCCATTATGGTGTTCGCGGTATACCACAAAAGTGGTTTCAGTAATATCTATCTGATCGTCCACAGGCTGTAAAAATAAGCTCAACAAATGGCCAAAACTCAAAGAAGAATTATTCATCATGGATACTGAATAATACTGGAGTTCCACAGGGTTCAATGCTGGGGCCATTATTATTCACTCTCTACCTAAATGATTTACCTAAAAATCTTTCACAATGTCTTACTTTTTTATATGCAGATGATGCAACTCTGCTTATTACTGACAAATCTCAGTTAAATATTAAATCCAATTTAAATTGAGTATGCAACACACAATTAAGATGGCTTATCTATAACTCATTATATATAAACCCCAGTAAAACTAATTAAGACCTTCCACACTCAGTGGAAGTCAAACTTACCCTCGTATGATGTAATAATAAATAATGAATCTATTGAACAAACAGATTCTGTTACATTTTTAGGAATTAGTATGGACGGTAATATGACTTACAACTCGCAATGTATTAAAATGACAAAATTACTGAACTCTATGTGTTATCAGATTAGAATACTAAGAGAGGTTCTTAAAGAAGAGGGACCTCTAACCTTCTATTTTGGTCAAGCGCAATCCAACCTATTATATGGAATAACAATTTGGGGGTGTTCTACTAGTAGCCACGATGTTTTTTTAGCTCAAAAACGAATATTTAGGGCTCTTGCAAATAAACCACCAACATTTTCATGTCGAACTTTATTTAAGCAATTCAATATACTTACAGTTGTGTGATTATATATTGTGAAGTTAATAATGTTACATAAGAGTATAGAATAATATTTTAAAAGAGATCAGCATATTATAAATTTAAATAATGTGGGCGAATTTAAAATGGAATTTTAACATTATCAAAATTATAATATTTAGATAAAATTAAATTAAAAATTAATGAAACCAAATACCCAGACTATGCCCAATCCAATATTTCTTCTTAAAAACATCTTGTCAGGTTAAATATTAAATGAAACATCACCTAAAAATAAAGAAATAGTATTATTAAAATAAAATTTAAAAGAATAAACAAAATGTTATTTTATTGATAAAGAAAAAAGTTAAAGTTTAACTTACCTAAGGGAATGATTTAATGTGAGGTCAATATTACAGTGAAAATCCTTCTTAAAAGCTCTGATATTAACCTAAAAATTAAAACCAAAATTAAATAATATTCAAAATTCAAAATTTTTTTTTAACGATTCAATTTTCTGGACAATCTATATAACAAATTATAATGTCAGGACAACCTGTACAGCAAAATAAAATAAAAGTTTTGACAACTGTTTAAAATGAAATCCAAAGATACCAACTTTGGTAACTAAATTAGAAATTAATAAAATGTATAAAATTAGACACCAGAATATAAAGGAGAAGTATGTTAATTGTTATAATTAAAATTATGAAAATCAAAACACATAAAATTGATAATAAAATATAATAGAATCAAAATTTTGAAATAATTAGAACAAATTCAGAAACAATTTGGGAGTTTCTGTATGACGTCAGAAGGTAACATAGCAACAGAAAAAAAGAAGGGAGTAAGTATGATGAAATGAAAAAAAGAGGCTAGTATAAAAATTTTAAGAAGATTTTTTTTTAAAATTATAAAAATTAAGAAAGTTTTAAAAGTTAGTGAAAAAATGGTAGAAAGGCTAGTAAAAAGAGAAATTTAAGAAATTTGAATTTAAAAGTTATAAAAGGAAGGAGAGTTTAGGATAGAAATTTTGGAAAATTATTTATCAAAATTTTACAAGAAGAAGGTACAAAATTAAAAAGGCATTTATATTCTGGAAGTCCAATTATTACTGCGACTTTGTTTTATGATTAGTAAGTGGATAATATCAATTAATATTCAAACAACAATTTACCTAGAAGTTGGTGGCTTATTTTGTGTATCATCTGGATATTGTTTCCAATAACTTGCTCAATCCAGCATATACCATTTGAAGAATCAACAGAAATTGGAAACATCACATATCTAGAAGTCTAATTGTAACATATCACTGGTAGAAGAGGAAGAAACACTGATAGTTGAAGGTATAAACTCATTATATCATTTGTAACGTGCTGCATACTAAAAGACAGACATATTACTCACTGTCTTAGTAACTCGGTGTGCCAACTTTAGTTTAAAAATTTATTGCGCCAAATTTAAAATCATTTTAGAAATAAGGTATCATTGAATGAATGGGTGTGAGAGCAAGTATTCCATATTAATAAATTTAGTCTGATCTTTGTCATTTTTTTTTCATATTCGTTATTAAAATAAATTCATTTAATTGTCAATCCAACATTTTATTTTATTAAAAAGTACAGGGTATATCAGTAGCGTAGATTAAAAGGGAGATCTAAGAACTTGAACTCACAATTAAATAATCCCTGAGATAAAAAAAGATTTAAGGATACATACAATTTGAGCATAGTCGTGGCAATATTCACAAATTACTTAAAAATTATATAAAAAAAAATCTACAAATTAACAAAAACATTTACCTGAAATTAAATCAAATCAAAGTCAAAATTATAAAAATTTTATAATAAATTAAATAAAAACTAAAATTATAAACTAATAATAAATTGAAATATTATTACAATATACAGCAATTGCTGATGCATATTCACAAAAATGTAGAAAACTTAATGACAAAATCAGATATACATAATTATAATTCGAGAAATAAAAATGAAATCTATATTCGAACTTTCAGCAAAATCATTTAATTATCAAGGATATCATCTTTATAATGCTTTACATACGGATCTGAAAAACATTACTTCACTTAATTTTTTTAAGAGGAAGGTAAATCGAATAGTGCTTGATATAACTCCTTATACTTTATAGGAGATTTATGATCATTTTAAAAACTACAAATGTCTTGTATTATGTCTTTTCTTTCTTTTTAAAATGCATCGCAAAAACCGCCTTTGGTTACCACCAAGAAGGTGTGTTAATACTATCTGTCATTATCGGACACGGTGGCCTAGTTGGTAAGGCGTCTGAATTCAGCTTGGTTAGTGTTCGGAGAGTAGGTTCGAATCCTGCCGCATTCAAGTGGAATTAAAGTCAGATAAGACTTGGGCAAGTGCAAAAAGGTATTTGTGTCATACACAGTTTCATTCACGCCGGACAGGCCGGATGAGATCGGATATCTAGTGAAACTGATAGGGGTTGGTGACACAATTACACACTTGTTAGTCGGTAGATCACCTGCATGACAAAGGCATAGTCCTGGGTTTAAGGTGATTGAGGACCGTGGTTTGGAGCCCACGATAAGCTGTAGGTCCCGTCCAGATTGGGCCATTAGGTCAGAAAAGAGACGTTAAAATTAACAAACAACAAACAACATACTATCTGTCATTGTATGTCATTATTTAATTTCTTAAAATTGAAAGTAAGATATCTTTATTTTTGAAAAGTACGGTCGACGGAAAAGTTCTGTAACGAACTCGTGAATTAAAATGGCGATTAACATTAACGCGCTCGCTTATTAATACACTTGTTTGTTAAATAACCATTAATTTATTATAAAATATGTACGTTAATTTCATGTTTAAATATTATTCTGTGATTCTTTCTTATTGTTGTATTCAATGTTTGTATATTTTGACTTGTCCAATGGCCATTTGGCTCTAAATGTATTTATGGACCAATAAACAAATTTGAATTTGAATCTGGATCTGGCAACTCGACTAATAATAATTAGTTTTCAATATGGTAGAGTTGATTTAAAAAAAGGGATGATTTCTAAATTTCTCCATACAAATTCAGTATTTCTCGATTTCGTTATTTTCAGATCAGAAACCGCTGTACAAGTGAATCTAAAATTGTCATGTTTCACATTTATTTTAGACAGCTAATGGCATCAGAAAAATCCCAATGTCATCTGAATCCCTTTTAGGTTTTTGGGATTCTCGATGCACATCGAGTTTTATTGCCCCTCCAAGCTGCGCGGTGCTTCCTTAAATAAACAATTTGAAATCCAAAGGGGACCAAATATAACTCGCAGTTTTATGACGAGACTTTAAAACCGCCAATAAAAAGTATTGTTTAGAAGGAAATTCGACTAAGTAAATGCGGAAAAGCATATAACTAAGGAAGAAAATGGTTCTTGAACGTCTATTATTACTGTCATGTTTTTTACGATTCAAGAACACTTCAATAAAACACGTTTTAAGGTTAAGAAGGGATTGTAAAATCGTGTCCAATGAAAAATTTTAAAGCTAAAGGGCGAATCGTGTATTCATTTTACGGTATTTATACAGCACGATAAACGGGTTACGGTTTTACTTTCTTTTAAAAACATTTATTGTTTCTTGACTGTAACTAGTGGCCTGTTTCTGGCTTTAATGTTATGTTATAAAGGGTGGCGCAAATTTAATTGAACACTATTGTTATTTCGTAAACCGTTATAGATACAAAGTTGATTAAATGGGAAAAAGATGTATATTTTCAAGACGAATTTATTGGTTTTTTCAAAATTAAAATATCAGGTGCCGTTTCCGATATATTTGGTAAAAACCGAAATTGACGATTTTCGTTTTATTTAATTAAAACCTTATTTTTTTAAGTTTATATCCAATTTTTTAAAACAACGTTTCGTTAGGAGCCACTCCGGTCAGGCCAATTTTCGTGGCTGCCCCCAACGGATCTGTACTTTTTATTTCATTTTTGAAATCCCCGTTTTTTTCTCATGTAGAATACTTAATTTTTTTTAATAGGTTCTTACAATGATTTGCAGTTTAGGAATTTTTCTAAGTACGGACCTGTTCAAATACTATTCATTTTGAATATTTAATAAATTAAAATAATTCACAATGACTGTTTAATACATTCTAATTTCTAATCATTATTCAATAGTTTAATAATAATTAATAATAAATTATATATTAATTATTCAACTGCTTTTGAGCAAATAATAGTATCCATAAACAAACAGCGTGAGTTATAATAACTCACTACTGAGTTATTAAAACTATCTGGGTTCTTTATTTCAGTATGTAAATTCTTGGAAATTTTAAGGCCGATAAATACGTTCTATTGGCTTAGAAATATTAGAAAGATTTTGTAACAACTGGGAATGTAGAAGTAAGTAATTAATAGTACATTAAGCAACGCATTTCATATGGAATTCTGTTAAGAAACGAGTCCAAGTTTAAAAAACGAATGTCATAACAGCCATATGAAATAAGTTGCTTATAATACTTTTTATATTTTACCATTTTATTAATGTTTTAATAAATTTATACTTTGCATATTATAGAGAAGTTTGCTTTAAAAAAAAGAGTTGGTAGCACTGTTGTAGAATTTTCAAAATTTGACAGGTTTGAAATTTAATTTCAATTATCAGTTTACACCGACAATTAATAAATTATTGAAAAAACTAATGAATACACCTCCAAGAATTAGAAAAAGTGCTGAAGAAGCATATATTAATTTGTTGCCTACTAAATCTAAAGAAGTCTATTTAAGTGAATACACAAAATTTACTAAATGGTGCGATTTTATTTCGATCATATGTTATTACTGTTACTAGATACAAATAACAAGACAAATGTCAATTCATGTCATTTGTTGATTCATATTATCAACCGCATAACACAAAAAGTTGCGTACTCTATACTGAAATCGCAATCAAGTAATATATCTGTCAGAACAGGAAAGTTCAGATGTGGGTGCCTATACTGCCTATACAGGGTGGACCAAACCTCTGTCGTCGGAGGATTACGTCGTTGTGGTAAAAGATAAAACTTTCAAATTTTGTGTGAGCTAGTACAGTCACTGGGTGCACATTTTGAAAATAGTTTCGATTATACAGGGTGTTCCAAAAACTCGTGGCAACACAAACTTACATTTTTTTCGAAAAGATCTCACCGAGAGCGTTAAAAAAATACAGCATGTTAATATATTATATGGGTGTTTCAAAAAGATATGGCCAATTATTAGCCAAAATGACCCCATCTTTAACACTCTGTAAAACAGGAAATCAAAATAAATCAACAGGTCTTTGTATTCAAATGTCATTCTCATATCGTTGGCTGTTCTTACTATTAATTACTTTCTTCATCTGTGGCTTCTTTAATACAGGGTGAGACAGAACTCAAATCAAGCAATATCTCAAAATTTTCAAATGGATCACCCTATAAGTCTTTTTACAATTTGTTGGTACAATTAATCATGTTTCAAACGATATAGTGTAGTTAGGGTATAAGTTAATGGAAAACTGTAAATATTTTATGATAACGGAAAAATCACTTATTTTAAGTACACAAATTAAATGGTATTAAAGGGTAAACATTTTTTCTTTTTTTGTCGTTTGGGGGGTGCAGTCGACTCGGAGAGAAGATCCAACATCACCATCGTGTTCAGCATTCTCAAAAACGGGAGATAATGCGGGTTTTCTCGTTTATAGCGAAGAACAAACTTTTCACCTTTTCGGGGGTGATTTTTGACCGTTTGAGGGGTGGGGTCATCTCTAAAAGAATTATCACCAACGCCATCGTGTCCACCAACCTCGAAAACGGGGAGATACGTTAGTTTTTCCGGTGAAAGACGCGATTCACAATTTTGAGGGTGGGTTTTGGCCGTTTGGGCCAAACGAATTTTAACCCTCGCCATCGTGTTCAGCATCCTCGAAAACGGGGGGGAACGCAATTTGGGGGCGTCAAAATATATTTGTATTTTTCAACGTTTTTTCCGGCTCACAGAATGGACTAATAATTTCGAATATCTTTATAAAGGTATGAGGTCCTCTAGTGGTAACAGAAAAAAATAATAGACACATCCAAAATTACGATTACAGTTTGTAGAATATTCTAATGCCTTAGAAAGCCTAAAATATACAGTACGTTTCATGTAAAAATTTAATACCATATAATTTGTGTACGTAAAATACATGATTTTTCCGTTATGATAAAATATTTACAGTTTTCCATTAACTTATACCCTAACTATACTATATTGTTTGAAAGCTTATTAATTGTACTAACAAATTGTAAACAGACTTATAGGGTGATCCATTTGAAAATTTAGAGATATTGCTTGATTTGAGTTCTGTTTCACCCTGTAATAAAGAAGCCACAGATGAAGAAAGTAATTAATAGTGAGCACAGCCAACGATATGAGAATGACATTTGAATACAAAGACCTGTTGATTTATTTTGATTTACTGTTTTACAGAGTGTTAAAGATGGGGTCATTTTTGCTAATAATTGGCCATATCTTTTTGAAACACCCATATAATATATTAACATGCTATATTTTTTTAAGGCTCTCGGTGAGATCTTTTCGATTCTTGAATAAAATATAGTATGTTCCATTTACAAAAATGGAAGTTTATGTTGCCACGAATTTTTGGAACACCCTGTATAATCGAAATTATTTTCAAAATGTGCACCTAGTGACTATACTAGCTCACACAAAATTTGAAAATTTTATGTCTTACCACAACGACGTAATCCTCCGACGACAGAGGTTTGGACCACCCTCTAGATGCAAAATATAAAAAAGATGTATTCTGATAGTGAAGATGAATTATTATGTACACCTCCAGAATTAAGACAAGTAGCTAACGCTACAATACAGAATTTATTACCGGAAAAATCACAAGACAAATATAAAAGTGTATACAAAAATTTTCAAGATTGGTGTGGCAGTAAGAACGTTAACTCCTTTACAGAAAACGTACTTTTGGCATATTTTAATGAACTTAGCAATAAATATGAAGCATCGTCTCTATGGACTTTCTACTCCATGCTAAGAAGCTAACTAATGGAACCAATATAGAGAATTATTCAAAATTACGTTCGTTTCTCAAACGTCAATCAGAGAAACATGTAGCTAAAAAGGCAAAAACATTTACGCCAGAACAACTTAATAATTTCATAAATGAAGCTCCTGATGAGAAATATCTGGCGACAAAGGTAATAGCTTTCACAATAATTCAAAGGTTTTTATCATTTGGTCAATTATATAATTTATTTTAGGTTGCTTTAATAATGGGCATTATGGGTGCTTGTCATGCAGCAGAATTGCACAGTATGTAATTTACAGATTTAGAAGATCATGGGTCTATTTTGATGGTCAATGTACCAAATACAAAAACAAAAATTGACAGAAAATTCACTGTTAAGGGAAATTTTTATACTATAGTTAAGAAATATTTAAACCTTCGTCCTACGGATTTATGGCAAACGATATTATTCTTTAGATTTTAAAATGGAAAATATCACTCACATAGAATTGGCATTAACAAATTTGGAGCGATGGGAAAAGACATTGCTACATTTTTAAAATTACCAGATAGTAATTTATAGACCATTTAATTAGCTACAAAAATTGACCTTTCATTTTTTTCTCTAAGATTCATCATTTCTGAGAAAAAGCCATTCTAAAATTGACTAAAGTTGTATTCTCCTTAATAAAAAAACATTTCATAACTTTATTTAGGTAAGTTCACCCCTGCTTTCTTCTAATCGGTACATTTATTCATGCGTTTACCGGACTACCTGGAAAGTCATAAAACACTCATTTTGCCAGTTCAAACTATATCTACGTCCTATAATACAAATTCATTTACGAACAACTAAAGTTGGATGGCTTTGACATAATCAGTTACCAATGTCAGTGTTTACACATGAAATAACATTCAATTAATTTGTAAACGTTGCGAAGTAAATATAGTTGATTCACATCAGTTTTAATTTAATTTTCGAAAGCGCATTGACGGTTATCTGATTTTTCGAATATAACTTTTAGTACTTGTTATAAAAACTTTTTTCTTCTGTACTATAAAAACCCTTATTGTATGACCCAAGTACCTACATATTTATTTAATTCTCTCTGTTCCATTTTGGTTCGGTGAATATCGTTACGCTAGGTGTTGTTTATAAAACGTGTTTCATATTTTAATCAGTTCTTATATCAAAGCACCTAAAATTAATCTATTTCGTTAAACTTCCTTACAAAAAATAAGAACAATATCGTAAGAGAGTAGAACGGCTTATATATAGCTTGTACATCAGAAAGATGGCTTATTTCTAAGGGATTTACAACTCATAAAAAAAAGAAAAACATCTTTACGTATAAACCTCTTCATATCTACGGGTGCTTCAGTGGCGTTTCTCCCACAATGAAAGAGGTATGTCTCGGACATTACACATCAACTATATTTTTTAAATATATTTACCATTAGTTAAAAAGTTGAGGTAATGAAATTTTTTATCGATGGTAGTCTTCATTCTTGCAAAATTAGAGTAGGTGTATGAGAGCTAGGCTGAATTATTCCTGAGGTACTCTAGCACTGAGCGACCATAAATGAAGAGACACAACATAGTCCTAGGAATAGTACAGAATCCGTGAAAGCCTATCGCTAAAATTGGGCCTACCTCAGACTCACAGACTCACCATTGCATTAGAATGGAGCGCTCAGACGACATTCTGTGTCAGGAGTCACTGAATTCATCTACTGCAATGGTGAGTCAGTGTCCAGACATTCGGTGGCCAGACACCGAGTGTCTCGTCTGAGGTAGGCCTAAATCTACTAAGTCACAATAGAAAGACTACGAAAACAATTATAGGCCTTCTAATAGTACATTGTAGACTCAACAAAAAAATTTCAATTAGTAGGCGATGAAGAGTAACTACCTAAACAAATCTGCGTATCTACGTAAGACAGGTGTCAAAAATTAACAAGAGAAGAAAAATAGTTTCAGATAAAGCCGTTTACTTCTTCATATGGCACCCAATTCTTCTTGTTTTTGAATCATTCCTACATCTCCCAATCGTACGAAAAAGATTTGTTGAGTCATTCCCAATAAGTCTGCAAGCTCCTCTTGCGTTTGACTCTGATCTTCTTCGAGTAATGCCTCTAATTGATTTGTTAGCCCCCAAAAAAAATTCTTATGGGGCGCAGGTACTTTTATTACAATTCAGCTAGCTCAAAAATTATAATTCAAAGAAAATCTCCCGGAGAGTAGGGGGGTTCAAATATATGTTAGGAAGAAAAGAACTTATGTTAACCCTAGTAAATTTAATCAATCTTAATAGCAATAATGTCGATTAAGATCTCTGAATGGTACCAGTCAGCTTACATAATAAATATAGGTACATTAAACAAAATAGAGTTGAACAATACGGTGGTATCTTGAAGGTTCTAAGTGCTGGTGTAAATGTTATATTGCCGTCACTGCCCAAGTAGCATTTTGGCGACGACAACCACATAATACACCAAAATTAACGTTGTACTTGGTGAAGAAATTAGTAATTTATGAAAAGACGCTTTCCAAACCACGGAACAACGTCGTCTTTATGTTAACCATTACTTTAGTTAAACTACTACGTTGTAACAACGATTACCCAACCGACTACAAGTAGTAACTATTTTGGGACTGGGAATAACGTTCTAAAAACGTTTAAGTGACAACTTTATTTATGATAAACGTTTTCCCGACGGAGAGCCTACCTTTTCAAATTCAACTAATCGGTGGGAATTTTTTAGTTACATTAAAAACGTTTTCGCGGAGTCATCTTTGCAACTAACCTCTTTTCAATTATTTACTATACAGGATATGCCGGCGATATTTAGATAATTATATACTTAATTTGTATTTTTTTTTATTTTTGTGAGGACATACTGTTGGCTAAATTGCTTCATATATCTAATAAAATAAGAAGTGAAAAACTAAAATGATCCTAATGTAACCTCAACATTTTATTTATTTTGATTGTTGCTGTCAGACTTTTGTAGGCGGCCAGTATACCGTACCATTCTCTTCCCATCGGTGAGGTATCGGTTCTACCTCTAGTGTACTTTTTATATAAACCACTTTAAAATAGTTAGCCATTTTTGGAAAAAAATATCCGATAAATCGATGATAAATAAAAAAATACCATAAAATGATACAATTGACACTACTGACAGCCTAACAGCTGAATGACACGGAGAGGCGCGTTCCAAAATGTGGAGCGGGGTGTGTTCGTTAGTTGGACTGCGTTTAGTTTTTGGTCGGATAAGCAACTCCAGTCGCGCTTCGGTTATAAAAATAGTTGTGTGGAAGACTAACGTTGAAAGTTAGTATATTTTTTAGTTATCTGACAACCTATTATACTCGTGCGCCATGTTTAAAGTGTAATTCTCTTTGGAAACATGGTCGACCATCGGCCATTAAAATTTGGGACGTAAACAAACAAACAAATTATTATAAAGCCTTATTTTAGTTTTCTAGAAACAATTCATATATATCCCGTTTAGTTCGCGTTTGAATCAATATCAAAATTAAGTAATGTTTATCTAAATTTAATTTTTTTTATTTTCGATTTTTGTGAAATTCGCAACGGATTAAAGGCCCGCTTGTTTTTTGGCATAAAGTAATAGTATATCTGACAGTAAAATGGAATGCGTTGTTAATTTCTTTTTCGAAATCGTTATATTTCGGCAATATAAATAGGCTATCTTGAGCATAAGGATAAAACATTTTGATATAACATGGCGATAGTGGTTGTCAGAAAGTTTTCTCTAAGTGTCCATTTTGGCCATCAGTAATTATGTGGTTAAAAAATTTACTATTTTCTAAACAATATGGAAAGTAAACTGTCATTGCCGCGCGAGAGGGCGCAGGTGTATAGTTGTTGTTAAGTCATTTCAACAACGTTTAGGAAACGACCAACTGCTAACTACAGTTAAAACTGAAACGTTTTAAAAACCCAAAAATGATTGACCAAATTGGTGCAAATCGGGGTTGTAACATCGTTGTGTTAAGGTTGGACACGCAACTTATGTTTGGTTGCGAAATCCATGTGCTTTAGAACAATGCCAAGAACAAAAAAAAAGAAGGAAGTGAGTGAGAAAGACACATTTCCTGACCTAGGAGTTTATTGGTGAACATAAATATTTGACCATAGTAGGCCTTTTAGCCACGTGAAGACATACCTAATATCCTAATTGTAAAATCTACTAAAATATAAGAGCAGAGTTCAAAGGTCACTAAAATAGTTCTGAACATTGTAAACAAATGAATAAGGTTAACTTAAATTAATAAACAGTTAAAATATCTGAACTCTTTTGAAATTCCTAAAGTAAGTAAATATTAGGTTCTTAAGATTACTAATAATTGATTTAAACCTGTAACACAATGGCTGTCCAGAGCGAGGCTTGTGCTTGACACTGAAATCTCCTTGAAATGACAAAACCATTTTCTACATCATTTATCAGTTGGAACAGCATCACCATACACTTCAACAAGCATTCGATGGGCTTCAGCTACACTTTTTTCTCGATTGCAGCAGAAAATTAAAACTTCCAGCAAATGCATGATTAACACAAAATTCGACATTTTCAACACTGTAAAAAACAATGTGTCTCTGTTATTAAGCGAGAGACCTTCCTCCACCCCTACCAAAATTCTGAATCTACGCCTGTATACTGTTTCTTTGAGATTTGAGAGAAAGGTGGTTTGCGTGAGTTTCTATCTTTTAGCAGTGTATAAACCTGCGAGTGCACTAAAAGCATCAAAAGCTTCGAAAGCCAGATCAAAGTCAATGGAAAGAAACGTTTTATATTGCTCGATATCAAGAATATTACCTAAAATGTCGCTAAGAATTAAAGTTGATTTTTTTTACTAGCCGCAGTTGATACCAACGGTCATTTTTTTATATTTATAGGATGCATTGTCTATATTTCATATATAAAAGTAACCACGAAAGTGAAGAATTTCTCTCAGTTTACATGCATATTTTAATCATGTAAAAAACGCACCTTTGGAAATATTTTCACTTCTCTCCATTTTATTTTTACTACTTTTCTAATACGGATGATTTAGATGCATTTGTATATAATTTATGTTTTGGTTAGATTCTGATTGGAAAGTGTAAAACAGTGCTCCGAAACTAAATTGAATTTTAGGTGATATCGTTAATCTGAAATAAAGGCGTTTTCGAGTGTGGAAACCTATTGTATTTTAAAGATTATTTTTTGAATAATTTTGTATTAAAAATAAAGAATATAGTAATTTATACAAAAGACGCTTTACACACAAATGTTCAATATTTTCTTTATCAATTTCGCCTCCAATTATTAAATTGAAAAGTCAAATATTGAGCTGTTATACATTTAAATACAGGGCCACCAAGGCAAGCGCGATTGTGTTTAGTTTAATTCGTTCAGACTGACATTTGTCAGTTTTAATGTCATTTTAAGTGTTTAGAACGTATTCTAAAACTGATGTTGTGTTGATTATGTGTGTGTTAAAGGCGTTAAACCGATTTGAAATAAGCAAATAAACAGGTTAATTTACAAATACATTTTGAAATTTGGGTATTAACATAGTTTTGCAATACATTTTAGTATAATAATAATAATTGATAATACTAAATAAAAGTTGTTAAATGTTTATATTTGATATTTCAAAAAAGGTAAACACAGTTTAATCAAAAAACAATTACGAAGAAGCGGTTTTAGATATAGAGAAGAAAATAATAATATGAGTTTCTGTGTCATTAAACTCGGTCCTAGTTGACGAAACTCATATTATTATTTTTTTCTCTATACGACCCTATTGATTGGACTATAAAGCGAATATTGTAGTGGCGTCTGTGAGTCGGAAAAACCCATGAAAAATGGACCAAAATTTACCCGGATTGAGAGTACCTTCTCCCTCCGTTTTCGAGT
This sequence comes from Crepidodera aurea, assembly GCA_949320105.2. NCBI lineage: Eukaryota > Metazoa > Arthropoda > Insecta > Coleoptera > Chrysomelidae > Crepidodera > Crepidodera aurea. The sequence goes on along the minus strand of OX439479.2, from coordinate 22,409,262 downwards.
ATGCTGAACACGATGGCGGTATCAGAATTTCTCTTTTCGCCAGCCGAAGCAAAGTGGTTAAAGGTGCAGCACATAATTTCCCTGTGAAAAAATGTATTTCCCCTCGTTTTCGAGGATGCTGAGCACGGTGATGTTGTTGAAGATTACTTCCGAGCCTCACCAACCGCTCCACCAGCTAAAAGTCACCACCGATAGGGGTGGTTTTTTTTTATATCAGCGGCACAACGTCTGTCTCCCCGTTTTCGAGGATGCTGAACACGATGGTGGTGTTCAATATCACTTCCGACCCCCACCAATCCCTCCATAGGTCAAAATAAAAAACACCCCTGTCGGGGGTGAGTTTTGGCCTTTGAAGGGGTTGCTGAGGGTCGGAAGTAGTCTTCAACATTACCACCGTTCTCAGCATCCTCGAAAACGAGGCAGTTCCAAATTGGCAGTGATAGTAAAAGCATCGCGAGTGATTTGGAGTGTGTTGTTTCAGTTTCAGAGGAAGCCTAATATTTAGATTAATTCAGATAAGTCTTTATTATATTATTATATTTAGGTGTTTTTTTTTAATTAAATCCAAACATGAATTCAGAATCAGGAGGCCCCGAGCCTCCTGATAAAAACGACCCGTTATCTCACAAAAAAGATGATCAAACCGGTACCGATAATAATGTTCCACAATACGTTTTAAACAATAAATATCGAATGACTGATAAAGGTCCTTACTTTGTTTATGTTGAACATAAAAATAAACTTTTGGGTAGGTTATTTCCCATTCGTATTGGTCACTACCTTTATCAATATGCAGAATTCAAAGAAAACGTTCATGATATAGTTCTGTTGGCAGAAATAGGGTAAAAGTAATTTTTAAAAGTTACAGCATTGCAAACAAATTGATAAGTAATTATTAAAAATGAATTAATTGCTCATATTCCACATTTTTTCACACAAAAAAAGGGTTTGATCAAAATGGTCGACACTTTTTTTGATGAAAACTACTTACTAGCAAATATTCAATCTGGAAAAAAGTTATTAGTGTTAAACGAATGATGCGAAAGATTAAAAATTCAGACAACACGAGTAAATTAGTTCCGCGACAAATGATAATCGTTTCTTTTCTTGGCGATTCCCTCCCTGACAGAGTACAAATAAATCTATGTAATTTTGTAGTAGAGCCATATATATATCCTATTGTGCAGTGTTACAAATGCATGAGGTACGGTCACACCACAAAATTGTGCAAAGGGTCTGAAAAGTGTCGAAAATGTGGAGAAATTAAAGAGCAGGATCATGATTGTAATACTAATCCAGAATATTGTATTTATTGTGAAAAATTTTGTCACAACTCATTAGACAGAAATTGTCCAACATTTAAATTTCAATTTAATATTAAAAAAACAAATGGCCCAACATAATATATCTTTTAAAGAAGCTGAACGCATAGTTAGCAACCCGTCATATGCTAAAGTAATAACGAATAATAAATTCTCCGTCCTCAATAACCTTCAGAAGTTCCCGGAATTAAATCAACCTACCCAATCGACATCGTCCATTCAAACAATCATACGTAAACATCGCACACAATCAATTAAACGTATCTTCCAGCGGAATCTCCCAAACCACTACCAAAAAAACAAATACCCAATCACGGCCAATCATCCCAAATCCCCACGGCGACGACTTTATTGCGCATAAAGAAAAAATGATCTTTGAAATTAACTCTCTAATTATAAAAGCTCTTCTAGATCCACAATATTTTCAAAATAATTTTAAAAACATAGAAGAAGTACAAAACAGTGTCAGGCAGCAAATTAACTCTATTATAAGTAATAATACAGATAAATATAATCCTTTGAGCGATCAATATAAATACCAAAGATTGGATAAATATTTTCTCTCAATTCAAAGGAGAAATAATTTTTTGTGGTGGCTTTAATAGTCATCATAACTTATGGGGTTCACATAAGGATGACATTCAAGGAAAACGATTAGTTGATGCATTAGATCATTGTGATTTAATTTGCCTTAATGATGGTAGTCCAACCCGAATCAACTGTCCAAATGAAAATCCTTCTAGGGTAGATCTAACTTTTGTAGCTCCAAACTTGGTACCGTATTGTGAATGGCACGTATTGAATGAAACGCTAGGATCTGATCACTATTTCGTAAATATTTCAACTAATATAACACACAATGTGAATAAAATTATGACTTCCAATAGATAGAATGATTCAAAAGCAGATTGGGTAACATATCAAGATTATATCGATATCACACTACAAGATAATAACATATCTATTATTTCAGAAAAAGCTCACTTTCTAATTACTACCATGACAAATGCGGCCGATATGTCAATGCCGATTAAAAAAACCTTTACTCCTACTGTGTTGTTTTGACTTTCGTGTCCCTTTCGGGATTAATGTGGACTGTACTTTCTTTGTATTATATATTTTTTGATGATTAAAACATTTTCTAACACTTACTAATAACTTTATTAAACATCTTGACAATATGACAAATCAGTTAACAATGATTAAAAAACAAAAAACTGCTTGACATCCCCTGCTACCGATAATATTTTATATGCGAGGTTGCCAAATTATATAAAAATACGATATTATAATTAAAAAAAATAAAAAAGTCAAATGAGGCCGAACCATAGCCGCCAGCCTTGAAAGGATTGCCTTTCAACATAAAACATAAAGTAAAACATAAATAATTATCAAACAGAAAAAATTGTATATAAAGTTTAAAGGTCAGAATTCACTGGTAAAGCGCACACTTTTTGAATAGACCTTTTAACTACACCCGAACAAGTTTTGACACTCACTACGCGAACAATACCATCCGTGCCAGGGTGAGTCTCAATAATGCGCCCTAATCTCCAATGTAGGGGGGCAATGTTGTCTTCCTTCAATAAAACTAAGTGACCAACACTTAGATTGCTGGAGGATTTGAACCATTTGTTTCTCCTTTGAAGTGTAGAAAGGTACTCGTGGGACCAACGGGACCAGAAATGTTGGTACATTTTCTGGATAAGCCTATACTTGGGCAAACGGTTGTCAGGAACTTCCTGGATATTCATCTCTGGTAGAGCGGTGAGTGGGGCTCCAATAAGGAAGTGACCAGGTGTTAATGGGGTTAAATCTGAAGGATCATGGGAGAGTTCGGTAAGAGGACGAGAATTAAGAACTGCTTCTATTTGAGAAAATATAGTTGAAAGTTCCTCAAATGTCAAATGATAATTTCCGATAATACGATTAGCATGAAATTTCGCTGATTTAACAGCACTTTCCCACAGTCCTCCTTGATGAGGCGATTTAGCAGGTATAAACAACCATTCAATTTTATTATCATTACAAAACCTTGAAAATTTTTCATTGTCCGAAATATTAGATACTAATTCAAATAACTCTTTAATTTGATTGCTAGCGCCCACATAATTAGTACCGTTATCAGAATACACCCGCTTACATATACCTCGACGCGAAATAAACCTCTTAAAGGCATTAAAAAAAGATTCAGTGGATAAATCGCTAACCACTTCAATATGAACCGCCTTAGTGGCAAAACAGACAAAAATACACATATATGCTTTAATTATAGCGCGATTCCTTAATTTCCCATCCTTTATAAGAAACGGACCTGCAAAATCAGTTCCACAAACATGAAATGGCCTGATGGGCTGATTAACGCGATCAAGGGGCAGATCACCCATTTTTTGATAAGATGAGACAGGTTTACATTTAAAACATGTCATACATTTCGAAATAACACTTCGTACTGCCCTCCTGCCATTAATTGGCCAATAATATTGTCTTACAGAATTTAACGTAGCCTGTTGACCTGCATGCAATTGTAAATGATGCTCATTTTGAATAATTAATTTACTCAGATTATGTTTATACGGTAAGATAATTTGAAATTTTCGATCAAAGTGCAGAGGCGCTTTTCGTAGCCTACCACCTACCCTTAATAAACTGTCCTTACCGATAAACGGATCCAATGATTTAATTTTACTTTTATTGAAAACAGATTTATTTTTTACTAAAGAACTTATTTCCTTTTCAAATGATTCAGTTTGTGCTATTTTAATTAATTTGTTTAAAGCCTCATTTAATTCTAACATTGATAATTCGCCGCTCAATTTAGATGTCGCATTTGATTTGCAATTTTTAACAAACCTTAGAATCCATGCCGTAACGCGTTGTAGCCTAGTTAAGCTAGAAAATCTATCTATAAGTGAAAATGGTTCAAGTTGATTAATCAACGTCATAGGTTTAACCTTTTTTCTCTCAGGAATGTCAGTGATATTAGAATTTATTATATTTACATTTCCAATTATGGTTTCACTTAAAAATTGTGGTCCCTTCCACCACAGGTCTGAATCTAACAATTCTCGCGGATTAACACCTCTAGATATTACATTTGCAGGGTTTTCTTTAGATTCCACATGTTTCCAATTACGGACGTCACTCATACCTTGTATTTCGCTAACACGATTGGCTACAAAAGTTTTCCAAATATGTGGCTCTTCAGCTAACCAACATAGTACAATTTTAGAGTCACACCAATAAAAGGTTGGTATAACATTATCAAATGCCTGTTGGACCCTATTCATTAAATGCGCCAATAAAAGAGCCCCTACTAACTCCAATCGCGGTAATGAAATAGTTTTCAAAGGCGCTATACGTGATTTAGCACACAATAATTTAACATTAACTGTACCATGCGAATCTATCGTTCGTACATAAATACATGCTCCGCTAGCCGTTTCCGAAGCATCACAAAAACCATGAAATTCAATGCTCTTATTAGCATCCACTGATACGTGTCTTGTAATTTTTATGTTTTGTAAATACTGTAATTGATTTTTAAATTCCATCCAAATTGTGAATATTTCAGAAGGGACTTTCTCATCCCATCCAATCTTTAATTGCCACAGTCTCTGCATTAGTATTTTTGCTCGGGTAATTATCGGACCGATTAAACCAAGTGGATCGAAGATCCTAGCAATAGAAGCTAGAATCACGCGTTTTGTCACTGGAGAATAATCCCTTACTTTGGTATCAATGACATATTCAAGTTCATCCCGTTTTGCGTTCCAAAATATTCCTAAAGTTTTAGAATTATCATTATCTGTTAAAAAATGCCCCAAATTATCTGATTTCCGGTCAGACAACTGATTTAAAACTGATATTTTATTCGAATTCCATTTTCTCAAATTAAATCCGTATTGCTTAAAAACACGCGTAATTTCCTGTGCTATAACGATTGCATCTTTATCTGTTTCACATCCAGTAATCAAATCATCTACATAAAAATCCCGTGATATGGTTTTGCTTAATTGAGGAAATTTATCCTCAATATCATCAGAAATTTGCTTAAGGCAACGAGTAGCCAAAAATGAAGCCGGCCCTGTGCCATAAGTAACTGTTTTTAATTTAAAATGTTGAACTTCGTCATCGGGACTTTCGCGCCAAATTATACGCTGCAAATTTTGTTGTTTCTCATTAACATTTATCATCCTATACATTTTTTCGATATCAGAAATAATAACTACATTATGCCATCTAAACCTACACAAAATTGAAAAAATGTCGTCTTGAATACACGGCCCTATTTTAAGTACTTCATTTAATGCTAGACCGACAAACGGTTTAGCAGTGCCATCAAATACCACTCTTAATTTTGTGGTACTACTAGCCTCGTTTGATACCCCATGATGTGGCAAATAATAAATTTTTTCATTACCCATACTTCGTGAATTAATATCTTTGTCCGATATTTTTTCCATATGACCCATGTTCAAATATTCCCTCATAAACTTAACATATTTTTTCTTGAATAAAGGATTTTTCAAGAATTTTCGCTCGACTGAAACTAGTCGCCTCTCAGCAATTCCTAACGAGTTCCCTAAATCCGAAATATTTTCCCGCGTCGGTAAAGTAACCACAAATTTCCCGACTGCGTCGCGAGTAACCGTTTCGGAAAAATGATTTTCACATTCCAATTCTTCGATTGATAGTACCTTTTTTGGCTCATTTTCCTCAATTTTCCAAAATTTCTCAATGTCATTTAATTCTTGGAATACCGATAAATTACATTTAACTTCATTTTGCTTATTTTCTCGTGTCATGGTCAATGGACCTGCTATTACCCAACCGAATAAAGTATTTTGCAATATAGGCAAACCTATTCCGAGATTTATTTTACCCTCAATTAAGGTTTCATAAAATATACGAGCATTTAATAAAATATCAACTTCACTGGCCAAATTGAAGTGTTGGTCAGCCAATAAAATATCTCTAGGAATATTTAAACGTGACGTATTAAAGGAATAATTAGGAATACTTGCAGTAATTCTTTCTAACATTAAAAATTTTTCAAATGTTTGGTAGTTACCAAAAATTGATGTAATCGTAGCTTTAGTTTGCATTGTTATCGTATTTCTAACTTGATTAACTCCCATTATGGGCAAATTTAATTTAGTAATTGGCAAATTTAACTTTTTAACTAAGCGCTCTGTTATGAAACAAGCTTGCGAACCGCTATCAAGCAGGCATCTTACTTTATGCTGCTCACCATTTTTTCCTGTGACATAAACTACAACCGTGGCTAATAAAATTTGTGATTCGGGAGTACAACAATGAGCGGATACTTCGTGATTTATTACATCTAGCTGAACCGGCAACGCCGCAGTTTCAGCTGATCGTTCTAATTCCGAATGTGAGGACCCTTGATTTCCAACTGATAAAAAATTTGTTTGATTTGCATTTCTTGAATTTTCGTAGTGTAACAGCGTATTGTGCTTTTTACCGCACCTTTTGCATCCTTCGGATCGACACTCTCGAGCAAAATGATTAGGTCTCAAACAATTTATACATAATTTTAAAATTTTTATTTCTTGCCAACGTTTTTCGACAGCCAAATCTTTTAACTTATCGCAAAAGTAAATAAGATGTTGACCGTTGCAAAATTTACATTTGTTATCGAAACTAGCCACACATGATTTTAATTCTTTTTTATGATTTGAAAAATGCGTCATTGAGTTACCTGGTCTCTTTTGTTTATCTTTATCTTCTAACGCCTCTATGCTTTTGCATCTCTCAGTTAGAAACAACTTAAAATCATCCATAGTGGGTTCCCCCTTAAATTTACCTATTCGCGCCTCATTCCACAATATTTTCGTTTGTCCCAATAATTTTCGGGACATTAATAAAATTAAAATTCTGTCCCAATGCTCAATAGGCTCCCCAAGTGATTTTAATGCTCTCCAATGGCTGTTTAGTTGATCCAAAAATGATCTTATGTCATTTACTGGATCCATATCTATAAGACTTTTTAGATGCTTTTGGATAATACCGGGTTTATCCTCAAACCTTTCTATTAACATGTCCCAAGCTACTTTATAATTTCCATCAGACACCTCTAATTCGGACAGTACCTTTTCTGCGTCCCCTTTTAAACATTCTAATAATCTATAGAACTTTTGAACATTATCAAATTTTGCATTATTGTCAACTAATGAAATGAATGTATTTTTAAATTTAAACCATTTATCATATTCCCCACTAAAAAAGGGCAAATTAAACTTTTTTAATTCCAAATCAATGCTTTGGCCTCTACTTGAGCCACTTGTATTTAGAGTGATCTGCGCCTGAACTGTTGCGTCATACTCTGCTAATTTCTGTTTTGCTTGGGCTATATTCTCAAATAAAAATGTCTCAAATTCGTCACGGGTATTAAGTTCTAATTCTGCAGGTTCTAGCAACTCAATTCCCAATTGTACTTCATTAAAATTATCTAACACGCTTTCTTCCAACTTTTCTAATCTAACGCGTAACTGCTGTAAACTATCATTGTTTATAGTGTTTATACCATCTAAAAAATTTTTAAATCGTGTGATTTGGCCTTTCAAGGCACCACGTTTCTGCCTTAGCGTCGCCAAATCAGTCATATTTCTAATTTAATTTTAATACCAACAAAAATAAACCTCAAATTATCGTCTCAAACAAAGCAATTCCAAATTACAATAATTCTCTTGGTAAAAAATGAAAATAAGGAACAGTTATGCACTCACCGCACCTCCCTCGATCTGATTGTATATTGTCATCAACCTTGAATCTCCATACAACGGCTTCTTTCACAAGTGTCGGCTTTTCATCCAATATTTTTTTTGACGAGTTGCAATTATATTGCAAGTAAATAATCCGGCTCGAAGGACCATTATGTGTTGTTTTGACTTTCGTGTCCCTTTCGGGATTAATGTGGACTGTACTTTCTTTGTATTATATATTTTTTGATGATTAAAACATTTTCTAACACTTACTAATAACTTTATTAAACATCTTGACAATATGACAAATCAGTTAACAATGATTAAAAAACAAAAAACTGCTTGACATCCCCTGCTACCGATAATATTTTATATGCGAGGTTGCCAAATTATATAAAAATACGATATTATAATTAAAAAAAATAAAAAAGTCAAATGAGGCCGAACCACCTACCGTGTTCAAACCCGTATGGTGGAATGAAGAATGCACTCAAGTTGAATTAAAAAGAAAAAAAGCCTTAATAGAATATAAAAGAAAATCTAATTTCCAAAATTTTTTAAATTACAAAAAAAGTGTAGCCTTAGCAAAACTTACTTTCAAAAATCCAAATCGAGAAAGTTGGGTATCCTTTATAAGCTCTATTAACAAAAACACCCCTCAAAGTACAATCTGGAACTTTATTAGGAAAATATCTAACAAAAACTTTGAACATACACGCTATCCAATGTCAACCGAATTGTTGGATGAAATATTCAATAATACAACCTCTAACGCAGCTGACTTTTATCAGCTACAAAATAAAGCATCAAATCCTCAATTAGAAGTACAGTTTAACATTCAAGAATTAATACTTGCTATCAAAACTTCAAAAAATACAGCCCCTGGAAAAGATAATTTTACTTATAAAATGATAGAACATCTTCCCACGGCAGCAAAAAATGTACTTTTAGATGTTTTCAATGATTGGTGGCTTAACAACAATTATGTAGATAAGACCAAAGCAACTATTATCACACTGATACCTAAACCTAATAAAGACCGCACCCTTGTTTCGTCTTATAGGCCGATTTCCTTATTCTCTACCTTAACCAAAACGTTTGAACGAATGGTAAAAACGCGCTTAGAATGGTTTGCAGAAAACAGCAAAATCCTCCCTTCATCTCAATATGGATATCGTAAGTGTTATGGTACTATAGATGCTATTACACAACTAGTCAATGACGTAGATGGCATCGAATATTTTTAATCTTTATACAAATCGTAAAATATACCTTAGAGACCATAACAATTGTCTGCATGGTCCAAGATTATTGTCACAAGGACTTCCACAAGGTTCAGTCTTAAGTCCGTTTTTATTCAACCTGTATACAGCAGAACTGCATCACATCGCATCTGAGTCCTGTCACATTGTTCAATATGCAGATGATTTTGCCTTCTATACCATCCAGAATTCATATGAGAAGTGTGTATATGTACTGGAAAACATGGTGAGCTTGATCAAAGATATCTTAGAAAACCTACGTTTCAATATATCTCCTGAAAAATGTGCTATACTTTTTTTCACTAGACACCGATTAAACCTGCCTGAACAGATCAAATTATCTGAATTTACTATACCAGTCGTAACAGCTTACCAATATTTGGGTCTTTACCTGGATAGTAAACTTTTGTGGACGAGGTATATAGATTATATTAAGAGCAGATGTGAAAAGGGTATTAATATGCTAAGATGCATCTCAAGGCCAAAGTATGGTATCGACGCCAAAGTCTCACTAATGTTTTACAGATCGTATATCCGCTCCATTTTGGATTATGGATCTACATTATATGGCTCTGCTAGCACATCAAATCTTCAAAAAATAGACCGCATTCAGTATAAAGCAATGATATCTTCCCCGTGTGATGCAATTCTGGCTGAGGCTCAAGAACCTCCCCTAAAAATTAGGCGAGAATACATGGCGAATAAATATCTTATTAAAATTAGGGAAAAAGATTGTAACAATAATCTAAATAAACTAGCATTTATTACGACAGAGTGTCTAACCAATAAATTTTGGAAGATTAAAAATAATCCTCCTTTAGTGGATGCTTTTATTTTTACAAACCAATTTAGTTCTATCAAACCTATCGACAAATATCCAATGTATACATATAATCTTGAAACATATATGTTTATGCTTAACATCATATTCCCCTTATATTCAAATTCAGACATAATCAACAATAACATTATGACATCCATTCTTTCTAATTACAAGCAATGCTCACACATCTATACAGATGGATCTAAAAATATAAATGGTACTGGATGCGCTTTTTACCATTGGGACAAACGGTTTTCATTTAAAATGCACCTGCAAAGCACGTGCTCAATTTACACGGCAGAGATGTACGCAATATTACAATCACTCATATATATTAAAGATAACAATTTAGGTAACAGTGTAATAATAACCGATTCAAAATCAGCGCTACAGACGATTGGAACAAAAAATATCGCTTATCATTTTAAAAATGTACTTTTTTGGAAAATCAAAAATTGTCTACAATTGTTAAATGAATCACACATCAAAATAACATTTATTTGGGCAAGAGGCCATGGTGGTATTAAAGGAAATGAACTGGCTGATAAATTGGCCAAAGATGCTGTTTTAGAAGAAGATGTTCTAGAATTTTATAATAGTTTGGATCTTATACTATTAATAAAACAGGAAATTAGAAAGAATTGGACTTTAATTTGGACTGAATATATCAATAAATCAACTAATCCATATACACTCATTCACCCACACCTTCCAAACAAAATACCACACATTCAAGAATTTAATATTAACAGATTCTATAGCGTAACCATAACACGGTTAAAACTTAATGATGGTAGATTTCCAGCTCATTTAGCAAAAATAGGCATAAATCAAACATCCAAATGTTCTTGTGATAACTCCACTGTAGCTGATCTAAACCACTTGATATTCGCTTGTCAAAACCACACGGAAGAAATAAATGCATTTTTGGAAGTGCTCAACACAAATAATGTTTGTTTGCCAACAAATCTAACCTGTCTATTAGCCCTGAATAGTAGGAAGATTTTCGATGGACTGGTACAGTTAACTAAAAGAGCTAATATTCAATTGTAGGAAAAATAACTTAACACACACACACACACTCGAAAACGAGGGGAAAGATGTTTTTTTACAGGGAAATGATGTGGTGCCCGTTTTTGGCCGTTTTAGGGGGTTCGGCTGGCGAAAAGAGAAATTCTGATACCGCCATCGTGTTCAGCATCCTCAAAAACGGGGGAGAGAGGTACTCTCGATCCGTGTAAATTTTGGTCCATGTCCTTCCGACTCACAGACGGCACTATATCATCAGGGAATTAGAAGATGCTATTGGATAAAAAGTTGGTCTTAGCTTATTGCGTGTACTTTCATTGAGACCCGCCCATTATTCACCGATATATTTCGAGGTTAATGCAATTTTCCTGGTCGGTGCAGGTGTTGAGCCGTCTTAATATGTTTAAAAAACCAGTAGGATTTCCAATGAATTTAGGTGAAATGTATTTTTTGGTTGTTTAAATTTATATAAAATAGTTATATGCGTTCCAAGAAATTCACTTTCAAGATAAAATAGATCAAATGGAGTTTCACAATATGGTCTAAATCCATATTGTGAAAGAATAGCCATTTTATTCCTATGTCCACATCTTCCATCCTACAATGGACGTGTTTACCGTACAACTCAATCCTTAGCGTTTAAAGTGAATCTCTTTCTATTCAGCGAACAAAAATAGCAATGCATCAGTGTCAAAAGCACTTTATGCCTCAAGGAAAAATGTAGTGCCGTCTCGCAATAATACTGAGTGAAACATAATCTTCTTTTCTGATGCAAAAAATAGATATCAACACATTTATCTGGCAGGTTTTTGTACGCAACTAACTTCCTTCGACATAATGCTTTATGTTTTTATCGTATTCGATCCAACAGCTTAGAATTCTCTGAAGCGAGATGGCATAAACCCCGATAGGACAGATAAATCACACGAGAAGATGAATTTTAATGTGCGACCAGAATCGGACTGAGTGATATGATGATCCCGTCTGGAGTTATAGGATAATAGTGATGTCAGATTTCAAGGATGGTTTTGGTGTTCTAATAATCAGGGATGGCTTTGAGTTTCAAACTATGTTCAAATGTATGGTATTTTTCTTTTTTAGCCCTGTTGCCAGAGAAGGATATTGACCAAAAGTTCGTACAAAATGTGATATCGATTAAACTTGGCACTTAAGTACTTGAAAGGGTGTAGAAAACAATAAAAAAAAGCTTTGCTGCTCTAAAGTGTATGTTAAGTTCACAATTTCGAAAACAAAATCAAAAATTTGGTTCTTTCATTATATCTCAAAAAAAAATTAAAAATTGGCATTCGATACCATCAGTCATGAACTGCTAATTGCTAAATGTAAATATGTCGGCTTTAACCAACAGTCTTTGAAATTTATTCGTTCTTATCTAACAGATCGCTCTCAGCAGGTTGTGATTAACAGTAAATGCTCTTCAAAAAGATCTATCCCTTCAGGAGTGCCTCAGGGTTCTGTTCTGGAGCCTATGCTATTTCTTTTGTACACTATTGATTTATCAAATAAAATTGAGATTTGTAGTGCTCAGAGTTTTGAAAATGCTTTTCAGTCCGGAAGATAGAGTCTCTGCTAACGAAAAAATAAATAAGGATCTTAACAGTATTTATAATTTTGTCCATAGCCATAACTTAACGAGATCACACAATAAATTATACCACATCGGCTAAAAATTCGGGGCTCTATATGGGTGGTCGTTTTAGATTTTACGATCATGTTTCCCATTTAACAAAGTCTTGTTACTGCGCGGCGGTTTAAAGTTGTTTGCCAATAGATGCTTATTGAGTTCTAAAAGGAAAAACCTTGTGTGAGAGCTTAATGCTCTCAAAAATTGCGTATTGTAATGTCATTTATTACCCGTATCTTGATCAGGTTTCTGCACGACGCTTGCAATATATTCAAAACACTTGATGTAGGCTTGTATATAATCTAAAAAAGTATGATCACATATCTTATCATATTAGATGTAGTGGGTGGTTGAAGATAGAAAATACGTTTAAAATAAATTTTGTAATGTTTTTAATAAAAATTCTCATTACTTCGTGCCTTCATATCTTAAAGATAAAATTGTTTTTCGGGATAGCTTAGTTTTAGGTTGGTTAAATGTGAATGGACATTGTACAGACTTCGCCATTTATACATGTATGTAATAAGTGGATATTTTCGTGACTGTTCTATAGTAATTTATGTAGATTATTTTTTTCATCTGTCAAAACAGTCAGTTTTTGTGGTTTCAGCCAATAAGAGCTCAGGATCCTAACCAATCATTGTGTTTTAGACTGATAAAGCAGCTTGGTCGTTTTAGTTTTTTGATTAAACTATGTTTACCTTTTTTGAACTAACCTGTTTTTATTAGTTTATTTCAAATCGCCTTTAACATTTTTACATACCTCACTTCAACACTAAACTTTTTGTTCGTTAAATATCAGTTTTTGAATACCTTAACACTTAAAATTAATTAAATTAAGAAAGACTTCATTTCATTCTTCTTCTTCGCTTTTATTTACGGCGCCGTTCCGCGGGGTAGCCAATCAAAAAATCGCCTTGGTGGCCCTGTATGTAAAACTATAACAGCTTATCATGAGGTTTCAATTTAAATTGGTAAAGAAAATTTTCAATATTTGTGTGTAAAGTGTCTTTTGCAAAAATGACTATGTTCTCTGTTTTTAATACAAAATGATTCAAAAAATAATCCTTTCAAATTCGGCTCGTCCTCTGAAATTTTATAGATTAAATTTGGAGGACTCGTGGTATTACCTTTGATAAAACCGCTTCTTCGTATTTGTGATTAAACTGTGTTTACCTTTTTTGAAATGTCAAATATAAACGTTTAACAAATTTTATTTAGCATTATCAATTATTATTCCACTAAAATGTATTACAAATCTATGTTAATACCCAAATTTCAAAATTTATTTGTAAACCTGTTTATTCGTTTATTCAAACACACAACATCAGTTTTTGAATACCCAAATACTTAAAAATCCATAAATCTCTTTAAAACTGACAAATGTCAAACTCTATACCCGAATTAAGCCAAACGCAATCCCGTATGCCTTGGTGGCCCTGTATTTAAAACTATAACAGCTCATCATGATGTTTCAATTTAAATTGATAAAGAAAATTTTCAACATTTGTGTGTAAAGTGTCTTTTGCATAAATGACTATGTTATCTGTTTTTAATGCAAAATGATTCAAAAAATAACCCTTCCAAATACTACATGTCCTCTCAAATTTTATAGATTAAATTTTTGATCTCCATACTCAAACGCCTTACTCCATACTCCATACTCAAACGCCTTACTCGTCCTGCGGACTCGTGATTTTATCAATCAGTTTGTTTTCGTGGTTTTTCCAAATAAAGCCGTTTTCGTGAAAACCAAAAATTTAATCGATAAAATTTGGAGAACTCGTGGTATTACCTTTGATAAAATTAGTGGGAAGCAGTCAATAGTAAATAAATTAGTACGATTTCTTGCCAATGATTGGGAGTTAGACCTATTTCACTTAATTTGTTAATATTACAACAATTAAGTAAGCAACGATTTTCGTTTCGCTTTTTTAATTTGTTTCACACTTTGTGAAGGTTATTATATCCAACTAAGAGCACATTGGCTCTGATTCCGAATTAATAATACATTAATCTTCTTTTAATCCGTACGCCAACCTTAAAGTGCCAATAATTGGTTTGTTTACCCTACCAATTTTCACATTTTATGAACTTGAATGGTTAGTTTTTGCTTGAAAATTGCCGTATTTGCTATGTTTTATTCACACCCTCTTAAGTTTTAACTGAAAAAAAAATAGAATATGCTGCAAGCAAACAGCTTAACCTCGCCAGTTTAAGCTAAAGCTAATTATTATTCACCTAAACTATAGTTTTTGCTATAAAATTGTAAGTAAAAGCTTTCTATTCACACTGCCTAATATAATAAATGATGAATCTGTTAGATGTTTAATGTCATTAAATTCCTGGATGGCTAATAGTTTTAACAGATTTTATTTCAACATTAAAATATGAAGAAAAAAAAATGAAAATGAGATGGAATTATAAATCAACATTTATAATATTCAACGCTAAAAGAAAAATGATTTAAACTCTCTCTCATTTTATAAATACTTTATTTTTCCTGTTTTCGTTTTTTTTTTCATGTATTTTTAGACTTAGGTATACTAATGAAATACTTATGAACCAACTAACGATTTAATTATTCAAATTTTCAAACTAATTTGATCAAAATATTTGATATTTCAAACTTTAATATTTTATAGTCACTACTGCTAGGTTTGATTTGATTTCAAATCAAATTCTTAAAATCAAATCAAACTCGTGAATCTCTAAAATTGATATGTTATTACGGAGGTTTCAACAGTGGAATAATCAGATGCGTATAAACATTTTGATTCCATTTAGATTCAGCCTGACTAATATTAGAGAGTACCTATCATCGAACATCAAAAGCGGTAGGATGATAAATACCTATATTGAATATTGAATTCTCTGTAAAGCATTTGATAAAGTTCGACATCCCAGCAGCGTATACAAAGGGAGGAAAGAAAAAAGCTTCTGGAAAATTTTGATTTTGAAACTATTGTATTTTCACAACATTTTTTTGATAAAAGAATATCTCACAAGATATAAGATTTTATGAGAAATCGAATGAGAATTCTCCCAAAGTCGTATGATTTTTTTGCAGGAAGGTATAGATTGTAATAGTAAATATAATAATTTTTTAGGCAATTGAACTTAGAGCCATACAAATCTATAACCAATGGCCTAGAGTATAACTCGTCAAAAGGAGAATAAAAATCTCCTGGCAGTGGAACAGAAATGGAAAATCACTTCACGTTGCATATAATTTACGATGAATTGGTCTTGTATCATCATACAGCTGATGCTAATTAGAACTACTTCCAGCAGATAGCGATCAGATTAACAAAATTAATTCTAATACGGAAAGTGACGCACAACCCAACGTTTATAGTGCCAAGGAAGAAGCATGTGAACAATTTCTATAACCACTAGCAGAATATTATAGACAAAGCGAATTAAAACTAATCATAATAAGAATAAAAATATAAATTACGAGACAAAACAAAACACAAACAAAATATGAATAACAATTGTATTGGATATGCAATATCCGTCACTATAACTTAATTTAATTTAATTAAAGGACCCTGCACGGAATACATAGCATTTTGGTTGATTGCGGAATTTAATGAAACTCTAGTATGTTGTAGATCATGACCTCTCGGTATCGTCGTATGATTAGTTTCGGAGAAACAGGGTGATTTTAAAAGTAGTTACAGAAACAGAAAATAAAGTTAATTTACCACAAATTGAGACTATTTTTGGTTTTTTCTCGTGATTTGGCTAAAATATGTCATGCCTTTGGAAACGCAACACTATATGATCCAAATCAGTTCTTAGTTTACCGGGGTCATCACAAACGTACTCAAAAAATCATATCGTCGTTTTGTTTACTTCACTTTCAGAATTGACATTTTTTCTACATTAATTTCG
The DNA here is from genome assembly GCA_949320105.2 of Crepidodera aurea. Lineage (NCBI taxonomy): Eukaryota > Metazoa > Arthropoda > Insecta > Coleoptera > Chrysomelidae > Crepidodera > Crepidodera aurea. The sequence continues at coordinate 22,392,553 of OX439479.2, read as the reverse complement.
AGAGTAGTATTGACAATTTGGTAAAGCGATACAATTATTATACAAATACAGTATTTTAACATATCGGGGTCATCGGAAAAGTAAAGATATCATATTCCGATGTTATTTACTTCATTCTCTTAATATAAACCTTAAATAACCATATATTTTAACATTCAACGTTAATATGTGAAAACCCTTAAGCCAAACGTATATTTTTAAAATACATAATAAAAATAATAATACCCATACTAAAAAAAAATTCCTGTGGCACTATATCTTTGGAGTTTCACTAAATTCTCTGTATTTTTTTTCAGGATGTTCGCCAATGGCGCTATTTTTTTATTTTTGGAGTTTTCCAGTTGCGGCTGTCTCCATCATATATACAGGATAATATGGACCAGGACGGAAGACACTGCATTGATATAGATACGAAACTCAATGAAAATGGTTTTATTAGAGCCAGATTATTTCCCAGGCATAAAAACAATACTAAATATCGGTTGTTCATGAGATTTGATTTGGATGCGAACGAAATAACAGGACATTACTGCACATGTCGGTCTGGTGCCAGGATGGTGCGAATGTGTCATATATCAAGTACCATTTGGAACCTCAGCTACAGTAGTCATATTATGGAAAATATAGTTTCCAACTAACAATACTTTGGAATACTTTTAAGATGTCGCTATTCATGAGGTTGCGGAAGAAGAAAATTAGCTTCCTGAAATACTAAATTATTATTACATGCATATCAAGTAGTCACGTACATATGTAGAGTTACTTTTCGTAGGACCCTTGTATTTTAAAAATATAAGTTTGGCTAATGATTTATCACATATTATGGCTTAAGGATATTAACATAATAAGTTGAAAACATATGGTTTCTATTGAAAGAACGAAGTGAATAACTTTGCAATAGAATATTTTAAGTATTTTCCTGATGACGGTGATATACTAAAATACTGTATTTGTATAATAATAGTATTTATTTTCCAAATTGTCAACAGTACTCAGACAAATCTCGAAATTAAAGTAGAAAAAATCTCAATTCTGACAGGTGAAGTAAACAAAACGACGAAATATGATTTTTTGAGTACGTTTGTGATGACCCCGGTAAACTAAATACTGATTTGGATCATAATAGTGTTGCGTTTCCAAAGGCATGACATATTTTAGTTAAACTAAATACTGATTTGGATCATAATAGTGTTGCGTTTCCAAAGGCATGACATATTTTAGTCAAATCACGAGAAAAAAACAAAAATAGGCTTAATTTGTGGTAAATTAACTTTATTTTCTGTTTCTGTAACTACATTTAAAATTACCCTGTTTCTCCGAAACTAATCATACGAGTTGATTATGGTTCATTTAAAGTGTTACCGAGAGGGCATGATCTATAACATACTAGAGTTTCATTAAATTCCGCAATCAACCAAAATGCTATGTATTCCGTGCAGGTCCTTTAATTATTGCTTCTATATGCTATAACCCAAAAAGTCTAAGGCACGTTATAGAATTCTGCCACTATGTAAAACGGTCTTTCTTGAAGAAAAGCCCTAGGTGATCTTCTGAACTTATCATATGAATTTATAGATTTTAACTGTATCGGGAGGTTATTATACAATTTTTTGGCATTGTAGGTAATTTGCAATTTGAAAATAGATTCGAGGTGGTATAAGCTACAAGAACCCCAGAAAGGCAAACCATAGCGAAGGTGAGATTCGAATAAGGAAAAGTAGGTCATTAATGCAGTAGCAGGGGTTAGCTCTTTAGAAACAGTTTTAATGGCAAAACATGCAGAAGATAATTTTTTTGCCAAGGTATCAATATGAGTGGATCATTTTAGGAAATTGTCTATATAAAGACATAAAAACTTATTTGAGTTCACCGTTTGAATCGGATTATTGCTTAGAGTTATAGGCTGTAAAGTACCTCTGTAAGACATTGCTACGGATTTACTGGTGTTGAAACAAGGCCCATTCGAGTCAGACCAGGATTTGATAGTTACTAGATGTTTGCTAATGCTAGATTGTAATGTCTGTATATCAGAACTACTCCAGGTTACACTCGTGTCATCAGCAAATAAAGTTGTTCTGTCACTTATTTTTAAGTCAGTGATATCGTTGATGAATAATAAAAATAAAATTGGACTTTATACTGAACCTTGAGGTACTCCACTGCTAATTGGCAGATTTGAAGAATCCTCACCATTAGCACGCACCTGCTGATTTCTATTTTCTATGTCAGTTTTAAACCATTGCAAAGGAGAACCCCGTACGCCGTAAATTTGTAGTTTCTTAATTAAGATTTCATGATCAACACAATCAAAGGCCTTTGCGAAGTCACAAAATACTGAAGCTGTGAAAAGTTTATCATTAAGTGATGTATATATTTCATTGCGTCACTAGTGCATTTTTTAGGAAGGAAACCATACTGATGAGTTGTTAGGATGTTTTGTTTGGAAAGAAAGGGGCGATTTTCCATTAGCCTTTCTATTATCTTCGATCTTCGAATAAACGTTAAAAGCACGATTAATGTAGTTAAGAATCGCCTATTGTCTAATTTAGTCCAGAAAAATTGATTTTTACCAACATTTTTGTACGCCCTGTAAACTATTTGAAGTGTGCTGGAGATTTTCCACATTTACAAGTGAATGAGCCACATATCAAAACTCTCTATCAAGAGAGAGAAACAGTTTTGAAAAGAAGACGCTTAAGCTTTATCTTTAACGTGTGTTATGTGTGTATTAAGTTCTTTCTGTAGCTGTTTCTGTGGGAAAACATTACCGTAGATATTATTCAACGTCGCTTTTTTATACCAAAAGTTTAGGTAATGCAATAAAAGAAACGTGAGGCACGTTGCCTATTCCAGTCTCGGATTCAACCGTTCTCTTACCTTCGCGTTGCTTTTCTTTTACTCTCTAGCTGTAACTGTAGAATACACTCACAGAGATCCATTGGCATAGACGTATCAAATTTTATACAAAACCGTTATTTTAGTTAATCTTTTCAGGAAAATAAATTATTATTTTTTTTAAATGCTGAAAACGGATAGTTTGAATTCTTAATGTAAAAAAACTTTGCTTTTATGAATATGTGTCCATTAAATTTTAGCTCTAATTGGAACCCCCTGCATTCGACACGACAGTAAACTCTTGCCAGGATACCTGGTTACTCAATAAGTTCGTGGAGTGACATATAGATGGTGTCACTATTGATGTGATTTTTAGAAAGGAATCCGAGGTTTAGTTCACCAGTTACAGTGGTTTTAGTGACGTTACTTTTGTTATTCTCAAAATAATGGAAAAATATAAATTTCGTGTGTTGATAAAGCATTGCTTTTTAAAGGGAAAAAAATACCGTTCAAGCAAAGTAATGGCCTAGCAAGATAATTGATTTGCTGATTTTCAACGCAGCTGAAATTAAGCCAACTATAGTTTAGAGAAGAAAGGAGTGCAGTAATTTAATTTGTAGAAGTAGTACAGGTTTAAGAGGTAGAAATTTTATTTTTACCTCATCTTTATTTGTAGTTAAAATGAAAATTTTAATACATTTGATCGGCCTAATAAAAGATTTCGTTTGATTAAATCATGTTTCCATGGTTTTTACTGTAATAAACTGATATTTTGACAGATAAGTCAGACTTTATATATTCATATCCATATCGTATGTATTTTAGTTAATTTTAATTGATATTAATATATATTTCAAAATGGCTTCATTCTAAAAATATTATCAGTCCTCCTAAATCCTTCAAGGCAGAATTACTCGTAATAGCAAAGCAACGTAAAAACAAATTCAAAAAATATATTAGTTATAGATGAGATGGCCCGAGAAAAAGGAATTGAAATTCTCAGATTGCTTCCTTACCCTGCAGAGTTAAATCCCATTGAACTGATCTGGTCACAATTAAAAGGTTATGCTTCTCAAAACAATACATTTAAATTATATGTAAATGGAGAATATTTGAGAAAAATGGAAAATTCTTTTTGGAAAGTGGATATAACAATGGAAAACTTAATAGACCCTATAATAATAAACCTCAGAAAAGACAATGATAATTATACCAGTAATTATAGTGAAGACAGTGACTTTTAAAGATAGTTCTTGAACTTTTTATTTTTTTTAATCTTTGATTTTAGGTACTGCTTTAATGCCAAGAGATTAAAAAAAGTTTAATCTCATTAACAACATATCCATGTTATTTATTGGTTTATTTTGCAAAGTACGCCTATGGAATGTGACGTTATATCCCCACTTTTACTGCACTCCTCGTTTATTCAGAGTATAGTATATATGACATTTGAGATCTCAGCACATGCGCATTGATGAAATGTCAAGCAGATGCAGAGTCTCCTAAGGATTAAGGGACACTTTTAATCTCATTGAAAATGATCTCGAAAATTTTTGAGACGTTTTTTAAAACGTATATACAACATTTGGAGTCCCAAAATATACTCGAAACGAAAGTCTTCTGTTGGAAAATATTTGGAACATATTCTGTAGTTGGTCATTAGCTTATATACATGAGTTGTGAAGGTATTATACAGGGTGGTTGGTGGGTGGATGCAAACCTTTGAGTAGCATTATTTTGAACCAAATTCACTATACAATCTTTATTATTCAGTATTAACATAAAAATTGAATGTGGAGACTGTATGTATTTGACTATTTATGATGCTTTAAGTATGTACTATGTTGCAAAAATATTTACAGTTATCGATAGATACATTAAATGATAGCAACCGAATGTTGCATTTACAAATACCAAGTTTTGATTCAATGATTTCAAATTTTCATGGAAATTCATGAAGCAATGACGATAACTATATGACTTAAAATACTTGTGAAAACTACTATATTGTATGCTCTTTCAAACGACATATCATACAAGCAAGTAAGTTGCCAGTTCGTAAAGTTGCAGTCCAATAAAGCAGTGCAAGTCAGTATGACTGAAAGTGATCAATAAAAAAATCATAAAATTTGGTACTTTATTATGAAATTTTAAACAGCAAATAAGTAAAAAATAAAAACTAATTACAACACGTGTTCAAAACGTGAAGACGCGTTTTTAATACACGCGCCGGCTCTACGCCTTACTTCAGTTGTGAAATCTAAGTGAAATTCAAAAAACGAATTGAATAGATTCACAAAAAAGGAGCAGTGGATATTTATGAAATCAAACGCCTGCTTTGGAACCATCAGAATCGTTGGGGCAACCTGGCACAAAACACCCCATTGTTATTTTTTAATTGAATCCATATTATTTTTAGTCTATATCAATAAAATTAGCACGCTTTGCTCAAAAAGTCACTAAAAGCACAAAAAACAATTGAACTTTATTTGACTGATTTGAACTGAAAACATTGAACGAAACATTAAGTAAAAAGACACCACTGATAAGAATTGCTCCCTGACGTAATGACATTGACATTCGATCAATGCACATGCGCACTTTTAAATTGAGAGGGTTCAATTTGGCGTATTTTTACCATAGAACGAATACTCCAGTTGACAGGTTGGAAAAAGTGGGGTTAGTGGAAAAAGGTCGGAAGTTAATGAAACTTTGGGATGTTGTTCAGGGATGGTTAATTAACATTTTCTCAAGTTTTGGACCTCGAGGACCATGTGCGAAAAGAGAGGGGGAGGGGACTGCAAAATTTTTTACCTTTCTCCGGTTTTTCCGTAATATAGCGTAGAACTTTTTTCCTACGGCAAAATTATCCTTATACTTTTTTGTAGAGTGTTAAATTTCCTAAAATTCTGACTCTCCAACATGTTTGTATGTTAATTCGTTACCGAGATATGGCACTTCGAAGAAGGGGCCATTTTTCAAATTTCACCTTATTTCTTCTGTTATAAGTACTCGAATTATTATGAAATCTTGTAATTATGGTTTCTGGTTAAAATCACCAACTTTTTACACCCTGGAGGGGTTGGTGGGGATCGGAAGCGATATTCAGCCCCACCATCGTGTTCAGCATCCTCGAAAACGGGGAAGTATATATTTTCCGCTGATATTTAAAAAAAAATTGACCCCGTTCGGGGGAGAGTATTGGCCGGTGGAGGGGTTGGTGGTGCTCGGAAGCGATATCCAACACCGCCACCGTGCTCAGCATCCTCTAAAATGGGGGGAAAGTGCTTTTTCTACAGGGAGACCTTGTAAACCGCGTTTAACCCCTCTAGGAGGTGGTTTTTGGCCGTTTTCAAGGGGATGCCGAGGGTAAAAACTTCAGATTCTGTTTCAACGATCTCGAAAACAGGGGGAGGGGAGGGAAGACTAAATTGGCCCTATTCGGAAAAAAGGGAAAATCACCTCAAATTCCGACTCCTGACCTACACACTACTTAAAGTCTATTTGAAATATTTGGCGCGCGCGCGCCTATGGTGTCCCACGCAAACGTGGCCATTAATCAAGGATTCAAGACCCACTAAAGGGGGTAACGTAATGGGATCGAGGTTTTGTCTATAGATGTTACGACCTAAGTGCTACGAAAAAAAACTAGGAGGAGCTAAACGTTCACTATTTCAAATGAAGGTCACAAATGTACAATGAAGAAAATACAAATTTAGAAAATTAATGGAGTATTTCAAACATGCAACTTTTTAATTATGCAAGCAAATAAATTAAGTTGGAAAATGTTCTAAAATTTGAGTGATTTACAATTATCCCAGTTCAAAGAAAAAACAACAAAATCGAAAATTTTAATGTTTTCTATTTGACCCGATCAAACCTATCTAATCGCAAAAATTCAACTTAATTAAGTTAGTTTTTGTAATAAATCATATTATTTATTTTCAGTTATTCCTTGTTGTGATTTCTTGTATGTACAGTTTTGATAAAAATGTTCCTAAACAAAAAAATTTTGAATCAGATATATGGTCTTAAGCAAACTTTCTTTTTTGAATTTTCAAAGGATCACAACTTTTTTTTGAAGCAATATGATTTTGCAAATGTGCTATCGTCTATCAGTAAAACTAATAAATGAAGCTTTCAAATGAGTTTTGATAACTTTACTTACAATGACAATTTCAAAACTAAATTCCCTATAAGTACAATAAGTTCAAGCCGAAATACTTTTGGGCGATTATCTGTATTGTAACGACGGTGGAATTTTTTGTAACCATAAAAATACCAAAAAAGGACCATGGGCGTACCAAAACTACCTAAGGTTGTGAAATAAATCACACTTGTTCCCAAGAACAAAGACATTAAATGTCCTACACTGCACCAGCGTCTGGATTTCAACAACTACTCCTTGGGCTATATGCCCCCCCCGGGTATTGAATTACGAAAGTTCAGACGTGGTTTGGCGCCCGACCAAGTCGGGGCTTTAAACCAAAGGCTTTGATTTTATTATTAAAGGAGCTTGCCATTCTTAGACCGGTTTCGGAATTATTGTTCCTCTTCAGTAAGAAGCAGGCTAGCTCGAATTTCTATCTCTAAAGAAATTCTAAAGATCGCTTTGAACCCATCAACTCTTAGTACAAACGGTTAAGTCGAGAAAGAGAAGGTGAGTGCAACGCCATCTCTTCACTTTTATGATAAAAAATTCCACCGTCGTTAGAGTTTTCTATAGTTTTGCAAGCTTTGATATTATTATAAAAGTAAAGAGATGGCGTTGCACTCACCTCCTCTTTCTCGACTTAACCGTTTGTAATTCAATACCTGGGGGGGTATATAGCCCAAGGAGTAGTTGTTGAAGTCCAGACGCTGGTGCAGTGTAGGACATTTAATGTCTTTGTTCTTGGGCACAAGTGTGATTTATTTCACAACCTTAGGTAGATCTGTATTGTACAAAACTTCTGCTGTATTGTAGGTTATGTTTTTCTCAAATATCTTCTTCAATTCGTGTTTTGCAATGATTTCTTGGTCAGAATAGTAGGAGAGCTGGAGCCGAAAAACTCTTTTATCTTTGATATGGACAAACTCTATAAAACTCATTGTATTACTAAACAGGATTATATATCCGAGCTCTCCGACACTTTCAGTGGTGCAGGACTTAGGTACGGATGACCAAAATGGCCATTTTTTCTTAAACGCAAACTATCGATGATACGTGTGATTTTTTTTAGGATGGAAGATTATAAGCTACTTATTATATATTCCAATTCTCCGACAGCTACGGTGGTGCAAACTTGGTGGCTGACAGGGGTGAAGTTGCCAAAAATTAAAAAAAACCAAATCACAACTGATATGTCGGAGAAATTGACTACTGCTTTCTCATTATATAATAAATCATGTGTGAAAATCTCCAGCTACGTTGGTGCATAAGGCAGTAAAATGGGATTTTATAGACGCGCCCCCGACCCTCGCGCCATTCACGTTTATCATATGCATACGTATTTTATCGATAAAAATTCAATTTTTTATCTGAAAATTAACATTTTTATGTTTATTGGGTAATTTTATAATAATTTGTAACATAGGTACTATATGTATATCATCAGATAGATATAATATTGAATCTCCAAGTATATTATTCAACCACTAAATTCGGTAATATAATCTTCTTTGTTCCAAAGTTGTAAAATTTAAAAATATATAATCTCTAAAAATGAACAGATATACAAAATATTACTGTAAAAGAGTTCTTTGTTTTATTTTGTTGATTTATTATAATATCCCTTTATACACAAGCGTCAAGATCAGTAGCTTTTTAAAAACCATTGCTCACATAGATAATTGACACATGCTTGCTTAGACCTAACAAAACAATAATTTTTTTTATTAAAATGGCGTGTATTTTTAAATTTTGCAAGGTTGAAAATGAAAAAGTAATATTATTTAATGAAAAGACATTGAAAACCTGCAGAGACAAACTAGAAATTAGAAAAACGTGCAATATTAAATATAGTGATGAGGTTCTACCGGAAGAAATTGACAATTTGCATGGGTATCATCGAACCTGCTACAGATTGTTTACGATTGCGAATAAATTAGTCATAGAGCAGTATAAAAAAATTAAATGTAATATTAGTAAGTAATTGTCAATTGGTTTGAAGGTCCTAAATTACCAGAAACAGTTCGGGATATTATAATCGAGAGTGAATCTGAAAATAAGAGTGATTATGAATGCGAAAGTGATGAAAATAACGATCTAAGCGATAATGTTGATGATTCTGTAAGCGACGAAGAAGGCTGTTAAAATATTATAAAATGTATTTAACAATATTGTATTTTTAGATGTGCTACCTCGTTTGCTAATATTGTATTTTATTATAAATAAAATTTTATACTGTTACATTTTTTATTTTATTTTTTATGTTTTACTTTTTATTTCTCATAAAATAACTACAAATATAACGTTATTTTTCACCTATGTATTAAATTAACTGTGAAATCATAAATAATATTTCCTTCTTGGTGTTCTTTCTTAATGTTTAACAGTTTGCTAAAATTAAATATATTTACCAAAATCCAGTGCAGTTTACCGTGCCTTTCACTGCAAACAAAGTTTTTCAGCGAATTATGTTAATCTTTTAGAGACATAAGTTGGTTGAATAGACTATTGCTAAGTATTCGCAAGTGAAATGAACTATAATGAAATATATAATTCAATTCAACAAAACTGGGGTAAGTTAATTATTACATTAATAAACATAAAAATGTTAATTTTCAGATAAAAAATTGAATTTGTACGAGTTTTTATCGATAAAATACGTATGCATATGGTAAATGTGAATGGCGCGAGTCTCGGGGGCGCGTCTATAAAATCCCATTTTACTGCCTTATGCACCAACGTAGCTGTCGGAGATTTTCACACATGATTTATTATATAATGAGAAAGCAGTAGTCAATTTCTCCGACATATCAGTTGTGATTTGTTTTTTTTTAATTTTTGGCAACTTCACCCCTGTCAGCCACCAAGTTTGCACCACCGTAGCTGTCGGAGAGCTGGAATATATAATAAGTAGCTTATAATCTTCCATCCTAAAAAAAATCACACGTATCATCGATAGTTTGCGTTTAAGAAAAAAATGGTCACTTTGGTCATCCGTACCTAAGTCCTCCACCACTGAAAGTGTCGGAGAGCTCGGATATGTAATCCTGTGTAGTAATACAATGAGTTTTAACCGAGTTTGTCCATATCAAAGATCAAAGAGTTTTTCGGCTCCAGCTCTTAGACTCATTTTTTCACGAATTAAAAAAAATTGTTCTTCGATCATTTGGCGGAAAGATTTTTTTTCAAAAAATTCCTGAGGACGCAATTTTCAGAGTACAGTTTTAGCCTTTGGGGTAATTATATCTGAATACCATATTTTCGATAATGTTTCATTGATTTTTACGATTGAAAACCGAGTGTTAAAGTGAATCGTACGAACATTCGTCTTTAATGTCCCGTGCTCTAAAAATCTTCGATATCTCTTGGTTTCTAAAGCAAATCTCACATCTTATGCATAATTTAATTTAATTGTAACATTAATATACAGGGTGAGTCACGGTAGACGCGACGGTCCATTGTGACTAAACGGTTAATATTTTGAAAATTTCGTTTATTCATGGATATGTGGGTTGATAAAGGCTACATTTTAAAATTATTTTGAATTATACAGATTGTCCCAAAAAAGTGTGGCGTATCAAAGTTATAATATTTTTTATGGAAGCCCCTATATATAAAAATAAGATAAACTTTCTTAAGTATTCCCTATACTTACCTAAGCTTTTTAGTTTTCGAGATATTTTGATATTTCTAAAAATGGAAGAATTTACAAGAAAACCAATAACTTCGAAACCTATGGAATCAGCCAAATCCAATTTTTTGGTTGGTAATTTGGTTGTATGCACAATTGTGTAAATGTAATAAAACACTGGCAAAAAGTGCATAGATTTATTTTAAAATTTTAGCATAAGCGCCTTTCGTCAAAATAAAAATGACATTAAATGAATATAGTAACATGAAACATACTTTCATATAGTTAATTTTACAATTAAAAACAACAAAACTTAAATTAAAATGGTATGAGAGGTTGTGCATGCAAACAGACAGTGTAATGTACTAAAAGTTTAAAATAGCGTTTTATTACAAATCCAATTTTAACTGAAAAAAATTAGACTAATAATTGAAAACAATAGTGTATTTAAAATTATACAGGGCGTCCAAAATGGGGCGATTCTCTATATAAGGACATATTCAAACGACAATATCGTTCTTATTTTAAATAGGACACCCTGTATTTTATAATCCTATTATGTAGTAAATTCCATTACCTTTTAAAATTTATAAAGGTCTATTATGCTTAAATCGTTTAGTTTTGTAGGTAATTTTGTGATATTTTCCATTTTCCACCAAATTAAGCATTGACTTTTACACATTTATTCCTCTACGTATCTAAAGATGGGTGGTGACGATATTCTTCAACATTGTTGAGAACCAAAGGTTCCAAATTCTCAATTCAAATATCTAAAGATGTACGTTTATGAATATCGCGAAAAAACTGTATTAATGAACATAATACATAATATTAAATTAACTCAAACTTAAACTACAACTGTTGTTCAAATTGGCGACCATCTTTTTGAATACAAAATATGACCCTTTTTTCAAAGGACTTTTTCACATTACTCAACATAATTGGTGTTATTCTCCGAAATGCCTAACTAATTCGTTGTTTCATATTTTCTGGTGTTGTAGCAGGGGTGGTATAAACTATATTTTTTACATATAACTCCATAAAAAAAGTGAATGGGAGTCAGATCTGGGGATCTAGGTGGCCAACCATTTGCCACCCTCTCCCTATCCATTTATTTGGAAACTTTCTATTTAAAAATTTTTGTTTAATTTTCTAATTACAATATTAAACATAAAATTCAATCCATTGGCAACTGCGCGAATCGCCAAATACATTTACAATAACATTAAAAAATATTTAAACTATATGAGTGCGAATGAGACAAATTCGCATCGTGAGACGGGAGAATAGAAACGGATTTCCGACTCGCCATAGTACCATCACATATTCACACGTACGCAAACATCCGGTTCATATAACATACGCAAATATTGTCACGTACACCTCTCGGGTGACGTGGCTTAAACAAGAAGGTTCCTGAACAGTTTTTAATTATTTTTTAATCAGTAAGATCTTAGCCGCGAATCAAGCAAGACTTCTCCGTCGTCACAAATACGACGTAATGTTACAATTTCTCTGACAAAAGAGTAAGACTTTGGCCGCGAATCAAGCCAGGTTACTCAATATATTTTTCATCTCCACTGCCCAAATGCAGTGCAAATATGTTTCATTTTTATAATTAATTAACCAACGCATTTAAAAATGAAAGTGCGTTTCTGAGTGATTGGTAACATAAAGTGTAAGCCAATTTAATGCTGTTTCTGTATTACCTGTTCTTTCGTTGTTTTTGGAAAGTTTTTAATACACCGTTAAATACAAGTAACATGTGTGTATCATTTTGGAGTTCTGGGAAAGGAAAAAATCATCTATAAAGTTACAGTCCACTTTAGAAGCTACAGTCCACTTTAGAAGTTACACACAATTATTTAAAAAAGCGGTGTTGTCAAGGCAGTTTTCGAAAATAATTGCTACATTTTGTCTGAAAACCCATGAGATCAAAACAAATTTCGTATAATTCTTAAAAAAGGCGCTGGAGCACCATCCAATTGCAATATCATTTTTTTGTATATCTTTTTAATAATTTTAATACCTAAACACCTAGCAAAGATAATTTTTTATAACACAGGGTATTATATTTAGGCATTACGGTGGAAAATAATGTAAAATTTAACAAAAATAAAAATAACTCCAAAATTAACAGATTTAGGCATACTTTTTAAAAGGTAATGGAATTTGCTACATAACATGATTATAAAATACAGAGTGTCCTATTTAAAATAAGAACGATATTGTCGTTTGAATTTGTCATTAGAGAATCGCCCCATTTCGGACGCCCTGTATAATTTTAAACAATTCTAAATACATTATTGCTTTCAATTATTAGTCTAATTTTTTCAGTTAAAATTGGATTTGGCTGATTCCATAGGTTTCGAAGTTATTGGTTTTCTTGTAAATGCTTCCATTTTTAGAAATATCAAAATATTTCGAAAACTAAAAAGCTTAGGTATAGGGAATACTTAAGAAAGTTTATCTTTTTTTTAACGTATAATCTATAAATGCAATAAAAATAAGGTCTTCCATAAGAAATAATATAACTTTTGTAAGGCTTTTTCTTGCCACAAAGAAAAAATGCCTTACGAGCGACACCCTAGTACGGAAATTGCTCGAGCGCCAGATTATTTAATGTGGTTTACTCCACAACCCTTAGAAACGGCGTCTTAGGGACACAGGTAGCTTCAGATGAAGATACGGTATCTCCAGGGGTCTTATTGACTTCAGATTAGTTTTATTTTAACTTATTATAAACCTTTAATAGCCCTGAAAAGAGGAAAGGTTGGTGAATATAAACCAGGAAATTAACGTGACACATATATTGTGTTTAGCTATTGTACAAAAAATAAAATTTGTTATTATTTCAATGCCCAACCCTTAAAACCCTGAACCAAAAAAATACTAAAATAAACGTTCGATTTAACGCTAGTGACTGATGGCGGTTACTGTCGGAATGACTCAATCAGACTATAATTAAATTTACCAAATTATTAAATTAAACGGAAGAATTTATTAAGTATCGTTAAATATTTATATTAAAACGGAAGAGTTATTTAACCTTATTAATTTATAAGATGAAACGACGGAGTTTATCAAAAATTAACGGGAGAGTTAGTTAACTTCATTAACTTTAGAAATTAATCAAACTACAATAAATAAATTAATTCACAATTACTTATGTTCAAAAAAAAAATAAATTCTGGATTGTTATTATATTTAAAATACAGTCTAACGGGTGAATTTATCCTACTTTTCTACTGTAATTTTAAACGGGGACGCGACCGATTCCTAGACTTTCAGCTTAGCCGACATTGACAGTCAATACGATTGACGCCAATGCCCAACTAGCGTGAGTAAGGGATTGAAATTGCCTAAGTGGTAATGGGGAGCCTAAATAGAGCTAGATCAATCCCAAAGTTGTCGGAATTTAATACGGGTTTACGGACGAACTCCTAAACTTTCAGCATAGCCGACATTGACAGCCAATACGATTGACGCCAATGCCCAACTAGCGTGGATAAGGGGTTGAAATTGCCTAAGTGGTAATGGGGAGCCTAAATAGTGCAAAATCAGTCCCAAAGTTTTCGGAGTTTATTACCAGTTTACGGACGGATTCTTAAGACTTTCAGCTTAGCCGACATTGACAGTCAATACGATTGACGCCAATGCCAAACTAGCGTGAGTAAGGGATTGAAATTGCCTAAGTGGTAATGGGGAGCCTAAATAGAGCTAGATCAATCCCAAAGTCTTAGAATCTGGAGAGGTAGCTTGTTTTAAAATATAAAATAAATAACTGAAAGCAAAAATGCAATTTCAACTTTCAATTAAATAAATCAATTTCAAAACCACTACGACCAAAAACCAAAATAAATCAAATAACTAACGTGAAATTAAACATGCAGAAATAATTAACTTAGTTAACGGAGAAATACTACTATTCGGTAATTATTATTAAAATTATATTTTTAAAGAAAATTCTGTATTTAACGTAAATAACTCTCCAAAAGAAATTAAGACGTTACGGATCCCCAATTAAATCAATTATTCCCCGGAATTACTAATCAGTAAAACAAACGGACTGAATGCAAATACCGAATCAAAATTACTAATAAAAATTACAAGCAAACTAACTCATAAAACAAAAGAACATTAATAAACCGGTAAACAATAAAAAAACTATAAGTGAAAATCTTAATTCCAAAATTTAAATAACTCTCCGTACAAAATAAAACAAATATTATTCCCCACGAAATAAATTTTCCCAAAGAAAATGAACGGAAATCAAAAAGATTAAAACTAAAAGAATTTTTTTCGGTTGAAATATTTAACGCGTTTCTAAGCAAAATAAAACGATTCGATTTAGTCCCAAATTATAGTCTATTTTTATGTATGAGAGAGTAATAAAACAGCATTTCTAATGCAAAACTTAGTACGGTCATTTTAAATATTTTTACGGAATAATCTAAATATTTCCTAAAATTGTCATAAATGTACCTGAGCTAATACAAGTTTTGGGTCTTTTATTGGTCTTTTATAACCATAAGCTGTACAGAACAATAGAAAAAGGTTTGGACAGGCCAAAAGCCCTGTGTATTAAAGATAACATAGCCGTATCTTAAGATTATTTTCAATAAGTACCTATTTGCCAATTTTGTTTTATTTTAATTCCAAGAATTTCTTACAGTAATCGAATTATAAGTAGATAAATCCCTTACCAACAAATGTCACCGAAAATGCGATTGTAGGTTTTCCATTTAGTAAGGAGATCCAGTTGTGTATTCTTGACAGCTTACTAAATGTCGTTTAGTTGCAACATGCAAGGTGCAGTGTGCAGTCTATTGTGAATATGGAAAATTTGGAAGTACCGCGTAAACGACAAAAAATCGGTCCTTTAACAGTTAATGAAAAAACATTAATATTTAATTGTTTTAAATCATTTACAGACAAACATTTATGTAAAAGTGTTGATGACACAGTGGAATTAGTTAGTAGTACGCTTGGTGTTGGGAAATCTACGATTTACAGAGTTGTTAAAGAAGAGAAATGTGGCGAGTTTCAAACAGCACGTAAAGCTCCAGGAAAACCAAAATTTCAAATAGAAAATCATTTGAAAGAAAGACTTCGAAGGAAAGTGCATGCATGCGTTCTTCTTTAGAAAAGAATTTCCGACAGTAGACAAAGTTCTTGCCACGGTTCGAGATGATAAGGATTACCCTGAAATGAGTCGAAGCACACTATGGAAACTTTTAAAAGAAATAGGTTTTCTATGGAAAAAGCATTCCAGAAAGTCTATTTTAATAGAAAGAAGCGATATTGTAGTATGGAGAAGAAATTACCTAAGGACTATAAAAGAAATGAGAAACCAAAGAAGAAATATATTTTATTTAGATGAAACATGGATCAACGAGGGACATACACCAAATAAATTTTGGCAAGATGAAACTGTTACAAGTCGAAGACAGGCTTTTTTAAATAATTTATCTACTGGTTTAAATCCACCATCAGGAAAGGGGCGCAGACTGATAATAGTACACATCGGTAGTTCAAACGGTTTTGTTAAAGGTGGTTTATTGACTTTTGAATCTACTCGTACCGGTGACGGTTATTTCATACGAAAATACTCGAGGTATAACTTCACAAAATATTTTAACTGTCTACTAAAAGAAGTAGTACGCCTATGGATTACGAATGCTTTAATATTTTAATACTCTCTCATACATAAAAATAGATTATAACACGGTGATAAATAAAATTCAAAACACGGAAAAACAATGTTATCAGTTGTATATCTAAGGAAAGTGAATGAAATCTTATTTAAAAATTATTCTCCATCTCACCTCTGAAGTGTCCCTACTTCTCAAAGTCTCTCCCACCTAGTTGACTTAATTCACGGTGCGCGCAGTCCTAGACCAAAACGGCGTTTTGTGTCGTTGAAAATTTAAATGTACCCGGTGAGCCAAATAAAATTCGAACGTTTAAATTAATTTTAAATAAATTTTCACTTAATTCCAGATTTATTTAAATTAATTAAGCTGTGAAAAATAGCTTCATTACACTTTAATACTCCACACTTTTTTGTGACAACCTGTATATTTCAAAATAATTTTAAAATGTAGCCTTTATCAACCCACATATCCATGAATAAACGAAATTTTCAAAATATTAACCGCTTAGTCACAATGGATATTATTTAAATAATCATAATTGGAATGATTTGCAACATTCGACTTATAATTTAGATAATTAGTTATTTATAATTCTTACTAAAATATAAATAATTGAAATGCTCTATAAGAATTTTATGTATTTAAAAAAGTATTTTAATACAAAATTTATCAAAATGAACGCCGATATTTCACTGGGAGGTTCTTGGCATATTTTTAAGACAAAATTATTATATAAATGTAGGTCCGCAAGTTTCTTTTTTATTTACAAAAAAACCGTTCTTTACTAATTTCTTAGGTTAGGTTCACTACTGGCTCCATGACTACTATTTTTTTTCCTACATCACTGTATTTTTTGTTTTCGGGTAGCAATTTAGGTAAATTTCACATTGAAAAATAGATACACACGCAATATTAATTAAAATTAATTTTTTATATTTTGCATCTATAATATTTCACATTATGATACGCATTTGAGAACTGTAATGTTTTATTAGAGTACGCAACTTTTTGTGTTATACGGTTGGTGATACGAATCAACAAATGACATGAATTGACATTTGTCTATTGAAATTAAATCTCAAATATGTCAAATTTTAAAAATTCTACAACAGTGCTACCAACTCATTGTTTTTTAAAGCAAACTTCTCTATAATATGCAAAGTATTAATTTATTAAAAAATTAATAAAATGGCAAAATATAAAAAGTATTATAAGCAACTTATTTCATATGGCTGTTATGACACTTGTCCTTTAAAAAAACTCATCGCTGCGCGATTCGTTTTTTAAACTTGGACTGGTGTCATAACAGAATGCCATATGAAATGCGTTGCTTAATGTACTAGTTGAAAACGGGGTAATCTACTTTCAATCAGGCTTATTCAGACGTCCATTGGATATTGGTTATTTTTCAAAAACCAATAATCATGGCGGTTTCCCATTCAGGTGCACATTGAAAGCAAGAACACAACAGACATTAGTTATTTCTGAAGATCAGTTCAAAAAACCAATAACCCTATTCAGATGACCTTTTTTAAGCAAGAACAGATAATTGGATATTGAATTTTAAAATAGTGCTCAGGGCTACTATTTTGCGTATTGGTTATTTTAATTTTGTCTGTTACACATTTGCTTTTTGTGTCAGAAGAACAATTGATAGGTATTTGTGAGAAAAATGTTTTGTACTTTTCCGCCGTCCACTATATTCTTATAATGTAATCGTGCAAAAAAGTAAAAAAAAAATAATTTTGCGTTCATTCATCGTTATTTGGCCTGGTTTTTACAGGATTTTTCTCTGTAAGTGTGTCGTCGTTTTGGGGCATGTCCATACAAATTTTTTTTTTGGAAAAATTGGAAAAGTTTTTGAATTTTTTTTTGCTCCAGGAATCCTGATAACCAATGTTTATTGAGAAATAACTAATGGTCATCTGAATAAGCCAGTATATTCCAATTATCGTTTAAGTATGTATTGACGGAAATGGGTTTGAATTTCTTAAAATATTAGATGTTCGACTTAAATATTCACATTTTGATTTAAAATTTCCGACTACCTTTCTTTTATTTATTTAAATGAAAATAGGCAAGGGCCAAAGTTACTTTGGCGCTTAAGAGCATCTGTAATGTAAACATATGACAGATCGCGGAAAACATAAACTTTCCAAGAATAAATTTACCTTTGGTAGTCCTAAATCCTTGATTGATCGCCCTAGTGGTCCTGACTGCCGCCCTGTATATTCTCCAGTAGAAGAAGAGCATAACGAACATGGGAATGTAAAAGGAGCCGAGAGCGGAGTAAACTACGTATCCCGCCTCGTTAGTGAGTTCGCATTGCCAAGGACAGTGAGGATTCTCCTCCCGCTGCTGATACTGGGTTGAGTTGCCACCTATTACTCCTGTTTCGCCCTCTGATTCCGGGAGCTGCTGAAACAACATTTTCTGTTACTAATCTTATGTGTATTTGGACTTGTTTCCGACGTTAAATAAATTTCGAAATGAATCTGAATTCATTCAGATTAAAGAAGCAGGAAATATTATTTATTTCTGTAATTCATAAATTACTATGTATGCACCAAAACATAATTATTTTTGAAATTAAACCACTATTAATAATTTTTTGTTTTTTATTTTTTATAGATGTTTTATTTACGATTAGATGAATAAAAATGTAAGTAAAATTTGTTTATTTTAATTTTAAAAGTGTTTTCATGGATTATTTTGTCATCTATCAAAATAGTCAGATTTTGTGGTTTTAGCCAAGAAGAGCTCACGATCCTAACCAATCATTGAGTTTTATACTGACTATTTTTTTCATCTGTCAAAACAGTCAGATTTTGTGGTTTCAGCCAATAACAGCTCAGGATCCTAACCAATCATTGTGTTTTATACTGATTATTTTTTTCATCTGTCAAAACAGTCAGATTTTGTGGTTTCAGCCAATAACAACTCAGGATCCTAACCAATCATTGTGTTTTATACTGATAAAACCGCTTCGTCGTTTTTGTTTTTTGATTAAACTGTGTTTACCTATTTGAGATGTCAAATGTAAACATTTATCAATTATTATTATACTAAAATGTATTGCAAATCTATATTAATAACCAAATTTCAAAATGTATTTGTAAACTAACCTGTTTTTATTAGTTTATTTCAAAAACGCCTTTAACATTTTTACATACCTCACTTTAACACTACTTAAAATTAATTAAATTAAGAAAGACTTCATTTCATTCTTCTTCTTCGCTTTTATTAACGGCGCCGTTTCGCGGGGTAGCCAGTCAAAAAATCGCCTTGGTGGCCCTGTATGTAAAACTATAACAGCTCAGGTTTCAATTTAAATTGGTAAAGAAAATTTTCAATATTTGTGTGTAAAGTGTCTTTTGCATAAATGACTATGTTCTCTGTTTTTAATACAAAATGATTCAAAAAATAATCCTTTCAAATACGACTCGTCCTCTGAAATTTTATAGATCAAATTTTTGATCTTCATACTCAAACGCCTTTAATTTAGGCAAAACCACTCAAACAAACTGATTGCGGACTCGTGATTTTATCAATCAGTTTGTTTTCGTGGTTTTTCCAAATAAAGCCGTTTTCGTGAAAACCAAAAATTTAATCGATAAAATTTGGAGGACTCGTGGTATTACCTTTGATAAAACCGCTTCTTCGTATTTGTTTCTTGATTAAACTGTGTTTACCTTTTTTGGAATGTCAAATGTAAACATTTAACAATTTTTATTATACTAAAATGTATTGCAAATCTATGTTAATAACCAAATTTCAAAATGTATTTGTAAACTAACCTGTTTTTATTAGTTTATTTCATAACGCCTTTAACATTTTTACATACCTCACTTCAACACTAAACTTAAAATTAATTAAATTAAGAAAGACTTCATTTCATTCTTCTTCTTCGCTTTTATTTACGGCGCCGTTTCGCAGGGTAGCCAGTCAAAAAATCGCCTTGGTGGCCCTGTATGTAAAACTATAACAGCTCAGGTTTCAATTTAAATTGGTAAAGAAAATTTTCAATATTTGTGTGTAAAGTGTCTTTTGCATAAATGACTATGTTCTCTGTTTTTAATACAAAATGATTCAAAAAATAATCCTTTCAAATACGACTCGTCCTCTGAAATTTTATAGATTAAATTTTTGATCTTCATACTCAAACGCCTTTATTTTAAGCAAAACCACTCAAACAAACTGATTTAAGATCAGTTTGTTTTCGTGGTTTTTCCAAATAAAGCCGTTTTCGTGAAAACCAAAAATTTAATCGATAAAATTTGGAGGACTCGTGGTATTACCTTTGATTATTTTTTTCATCTGTAAAAACAGTCAGATTTTGTGGTTTCAGCCAATAATAGCTCAGGATCCTAACCAATCATTGTGTTTTATACTGATAAAACCGCTTCCTCGAAATTGCTTTTTTGATTAAACTGTGTTTACCTTTTTTGAAATGTCAAATATAAACATTTATCAACTTTTATTTAGCATTATCAATTATTATACTAAAATGTATTGCAAATCTATGTTAATATACAAATTTCAAAATTTACTTGTAAACTAAGCTGTTTATTCGTTTATTCACACACACAACATCAGTTTTTGAATACCCAAATACTTAAAAATCCATAAATCTCTTTAAAACTGACAAATGTCAAACAATATTTTTTGATGTTTCAATTTAATTTGATAAAGAAAATAATGAACATTTGTGTGTAAAGTGTCTTTTGCATAAATGATTATATTCTGTTTTTAATACAAAATGATTCAAAAAATAAGCCTTCCAAATACCACACGTCCTCTCAAATTTTATAGATTAAATTTCGAGGACTCGTGGTATTACCTTTGATAAAACCGTCTTCTTCAACTTCTTTTATATTTTTCTTTAATTCTCTTCTTGTCCTTAGGTTTTCTTCTTCAGCTATTTCCATATTTTCTTTTAGTTTGTCTTCCATGTTTTTCTCCAATATTATTATATTATTATTATTTGCTATTACACTTCTTTCTATTCCTTTAATTTCCTTTTCTGTGTGTTCTGACTTTGTTTCTTGTACTATTATCTTCTGTTCTATTATCTCCTGTCTTGTCTTATTTCTTCAAATTTGTTTTCTATTTTCTTAGCCATTTTTTGTAAACTATTTTCCATTTTCTTAGCCATATTTTCTTGAATATTTTCTTCCATACGTTTCATCATTTTTCCCAAATCTTCTTTGTCTTGTTGCCTTCCTTCCCCTAGTCTTCTTAATTCCACTAAGACCATCATTATTCCATAATTCTTTTCTTCTTTCTTTTGGTTTATCTCAATTTTAGCCCCACGTTGGGCGCCATTTGTAATGTAATTGAAAATTAATAAGTTTTTACTTTTTAATTAATATTCTTTATTTTCAAATTTTATATCTGACATTTCGTTACTCAAAACTTCTAATCAACAAAAACAAACATCTCCTAACAACCATCATATTTTTTTATTTAACATACCTCCTATAATTTTGTCTCTTTTTTTAAACCATTACAATATATTTCATAACAATTTATACACATAAAAAATGGTCTGTATACTAAATTTAAATCAATATTCTGATGCAATGTAAAAAAATAAATAAGAAATAGTCGCTTTTTCCTCTTAACAAAGTAAGCTTGAAGTAATGAGAAATGTGCAATATCGCAGAAGCAATATAACCTTCAGGAGGTCTTTTACAGATACTTTCACAAGAATTTTATTAAAATTCCATCTTTTCACTATATTGCAAATAGCTCACTTTTTTAACAAAAGAAAATAACACATTGTTTAACTTTACTGTCTCTTAAATAGTATGCAAATACAATTTTATTTAATAAAACTAGTTTCGCTTCTCATCAGGCAAACATTTATACTATATTTGAAAATGATTGATATCAAAATTTTTATGACATTGTAACATAAATGAGTGGCGGATAATTTCTAAAATAAAATATTTAGCATTATTTGTTCCAAAATAAAATCTTGTTTGTATCTATATTTATTATTAAATTTTAAGGAAATGTCCTAACCTAATATCTAGTAGGTATACTATTTTTTGAAGATAAATGTGGGTACTTAATATTGACACTATTAAACTTAAAGTTTATATTAAACTAATTTCGTGTTCCCCGTCACTGCAGTATAGAATTATTGGTTAAGGGGATTATAGTCCCTAGGCGAATTTTCAAAAAATCCTATTTTTTAAACCGGTTAAATTAAAAGTTAAAATTCTGGTAGAATGAAGTAGGGATAAGTACCTATGATCGTGTGCATACACAAGGTTGTACATGTATTCATAGTTGAGATATGACTACAAAAATCAGTAAAAATTAATATTTTTCAGCGCCTATGCACACGATCCTAAAAAACCATATATAGAATCCGTATTTCGAATTTGAGCCGTTAATCTCAATTACTTTACTTACCAGAATTTTTTGAAAATTACGCATTTTTGGGGCTGATAATTGCACCACCTAGCGAAATATCACCGGAAACTATCGATAGGCGGAGCAAGTACAATCGGAATAACAATTTATACCCCTTGCGTGTTTGTTCAGTGTATCTTAGGAAGTTATTGTTTATTCTTATTTCTGAATTTGATATTAGTGGAGCAGTATTTTGTTTTTATTATAATAGTGTGTTTTGTGAAATATGGGAAATAAGTTAGAAACGTAAGCAGCTTAATAAACTTTCAATCAGTTCAATGAGTAATTTAAAAAAACGGTAAGTTGATGATAAAAACAATTTTAAGATGCGTTGTTTTTTAATAAAAATAAGTGAAATAACGGTGATTGTTTCTTTAGGACGACATTATCACGGTGGAGAGAACCACCCCAAAACGTATTGAGATTGGATGAATCTGTTGAAGTTGAAGATACTGTATCTTTGGATTCTACTGTCAGTATTCCAGAATTTGATGATTCTTCAGATATTTCCATAGAAGTAGAAGTAACGAAAAAAGATTATATCGTCGAAGGTAAATGAATAATAGACATTGCGTACTTCTGGAAACAGCTTCAGAACATAGAGCATTCTCCTTACTTTTCATGTTCTTTTCTTAACTGCCAGTTAATAAATTAAGTCAAAAAAGGTTTTTCATCAAAGTTTGTAGTGGAATGCAACATGTGCAAAGTTAGATCACTTCTATATACCCAAAAAGAAGAAGAAGAAATGGATGTAAATATGGCAGCAATATTCGGTAAATATATTTTATAATGTATCCATCACTTCTAAACAATATAATTTACATTTTACATGTTTAATTCAATTTAGTAATATTTAGTTGAGGGCCCATTAATTTTCATTGAAAAGCTAGTATCAATTGAAAATCACAATTTTTTTACTTTGGATGGATTTTAACGTAAATAGGTAAAGATAGAGAAAAACGATTTTTATGTCCCTATCTCAGCTTTTAAGTGCTATGTGATAATATTTGTTGTGGCATGAACAAATAAATTCGAATTTGTTGAAGCTACTTCAATAAGCCGTATTGTAGCAGTGTCACTGGCAACTTGTGGAACTTTCTTATTTTGCTATTGATTTTTTGTTTAAACTTTATTTAACATTTTAAAGTTAGTACTTTTTCGAACTCTTTTGTTTTTAAACTTTTTGAATTAGTTTTATTAAATATGAGTGTTGAACACATTAATTTTAATTAATTTATAATTCTTGCTGTAAATTTGTTTTGGAAGCAATAAAGCAATAATAATAATAATTTTATAATAAATACAACCTCAAAATTATCGAGAAAATCGCTAAAAACGTTCTTTTTGTTTTTAATGTTTTCTCCCGCAAAAATGGTTTTTTTTTATGAAAAGTTTTTTTTGTGTTTTAAATAAGTTGTAATTTTTTCACAGCAAAATATTTATTTTTTGATTTTATACGAATTTAAATTAAAAAAGCTTAATTTTCAATAGAAAAAGTTTGTTTATAAATTTTAATTTATTTGACTTTATCAGTGCTCATTTTCTTTGTTGAAACCTCGACTTTAAGATGATATGAAAAAATGGAAAAAATTAGGTTTTTTATTTAATTTCAATTCGTAGGGAGATAAAAATTATAAACGGTTTTTACTGTTTTTCTCGATAATTTTGAGGTTATCTTGAAAAATGATTAATACAAAAGTTTTAGATTTTTTAATTATCTAATTTTTTGTTCCAAAAATTATTGGGTCATCTCAACCTTGAAAAAATATACAAGGCAGAGGTACTTTGCTACTGATTTTTTGTTTTAACTGTATTGAAGGTTTTTTTAATTTTATTTATTTGTAAACTTATTTAATTATATTTTATTAAATATAAGTGTTCCAGAAAGTCTCCAACACATTAATTTTAATCTGGTTGTACTTAATCCGTCAAAATAGCGGAAGAAACCCCAATTAAAGTAATAAACATCTATTATAAGACAATGATCAGTAATACGTTTCTAAATTCTTAATTTATATTTGTAAACTCTGTACTGGTTTTTTAAATACACGATTACGGTTTTTTCAGATTGAGTGTTTTATTATTTTTTATTCTTTTGTGATACATTTCCAGAGGGTACATATCGTTTGGTCCAGTAACTTCCTCATACAATAAAGAGTGTTTACCTGATGAATCATCGGTTCGTTCAAATGTGTTTTTCAGAAAATAGGATTATTTTATTTAAAATTATTTTAATACCTACTTACTGTTTTTCAAGGACTTACCTAGAAATCGATCTTTGGGTAATTCCAAATTAAGTTGACTGGTTTTAGAGAAGGGCTAAAAGATAATCTGATGTGTAGAAAAAAATATTTAATTCATAAAACTCAGTTCCTTTCAGCATGTAAGTTTAAAAAACTTAAATGTTAAAAAAGTGTTTCTAAAGATAAATGAGCATTTATAAACAAAAAATCCTGAATTATAAAACTCAAAATCGAGAAAATTATTTAAAAGAAAAAATTAGGCAATTCGATAATAATGAATTTTTAAAGTTATTAAAAATATTTAGTGAATTAGTATTTTCTTTAATACCTATTGATATTGATTAAATTAAAAAATTATAAGATTTGGTCAGGAATCATATTGAATAAATAGAATGAAATAAAATTAAGTAATCAAAACCATTATGTAATATTCATTAAAATATATTTTAATACATATGGAAAAGGTGTTCTATCTGTAAAACAGCTGGACCAAAGGATATATTTTCAATAGTTCAAATTTTGCCTATTGGACGAAACGATATACTTTAATTAGGTACCTCTTATGGGGAGTATGGACGAAGCGACATTTTCAGAAATATCCTGATAATGGCATATTTTACTGAAGTTTTCGACAGTCGTTTTAGATAAATCTATATTTATTGCATACATTTTTGAAAATGTCAAAGTTCATCTCACTAAAGAATCTCGCTGCATTTTTTACGATATTGTGTAATAAGCGTTTTTGCGCTAGAGATGTTTTAATTTTTGGTGGTTTTTATAATGATATTACAATTCTTTCGTTCTCCGCTTTGTTTCCCACAGGTTACGCGACGGATTTGGTACATCATGTAACTTTTTCTTAATTATCTCGCTGACTATTAATGAAAAAAATATTATTTAAAAACCATTTTCATCCTTAAGGATGTACCTAAAAATCATTAAGAATAACTTTTTTTGAATTAATACGTACTCTTTATGATATTGGAGTGAATAATTTAATAATTTGTATATTAAACGAATTTTTCATGTATTTAGGCGATAACTAGAATGTTGGCAAAAACTTTTCATGTTGAGTATACCGCTCGTGTTTTAGCAAATAAGGAGAGTTGTCTACCCTTGTTCGAACTTAGCGAGAGAGAAGCGATGTGAAAAATAGTCGAGGTACTATAATCACCTTAAGTGGCAACCGGAGTTCTTGTGAGAAGCAAATTTCACTTCTATTTTATGAGGATTTTCTAATATAAAATTATATTTATATGGGCGCCACTGGGAACACTTGGCCATGGAATATTTCTCGACAGCTTTAAATGTATGTAACGATGTGGCAGCACTTTACAAAGATATTTAAGAAAAAATGGGAAACCATATTATTTAAAAACTACTTGATATTTTTTAAAATAAATAGGAGCAAATTTTCATAGATTTAATGCAGAATGGCGCGGATATTTCTTTTTCTGATTTTTCATTTAAAATTAACAAAATAAATACTTTTCGAAGGTTTACAATAAAATCAAGATTTCTCCACCCTAAGTTTTGGAATTATTAGTATTTCCTGAAAATTTCACAAAAATCAGACGAAAACTAAAGGTTTAAAAGGTTATTAAAATTTTTCAAGGGGTTCGGTTTGCTCTTAATGCTTTACATTTTGCTTATTTACATTTTATGATGTATTGTATTAGGGGTTTTTCAGGGTGGTCATACTAAAATTTGGGAAAATTCAGATAAGAAGGTATCATTATTTCCTTTTTTTCTGCTTTGTATAAAAACCTTTGCCATAACACAGTATAGCCGAAAATTACAAATCAATAATAATATTTGTAAAATATTTAGTGGCATACAGGAAAAATTAAAAATATTGATTAATGTGCTTTTAAATTTAACATCACGGTATTTGAAAATGTTGATTTCAATTAAAAATTAGATTCATGGCCTTCTTATAATTAATTAATACATTTAAAGTAAAAAAAATTACATACTTTTCCATAGTTAGAACTAGATAAATCAAAAATTAAATTTAAAATAAATGGAGTTACTGATTACAGCACTTATCTTCTCAAGGCATATTTCATACAATTTTATTCTGTTTTGCAAGAATTATCAAAGGTAATACCAAGAGCCCTCCAAATTTAACCTATAAAATTTAAGAGAACGAGTGGTATTTAGAAGATTATTTTTTGAATCATTTTGTATTAAAACAGAGATATTGTCGTCCATGTAAAAGACATAAATGTTCAATATTTTCTTTATCACATTCACTAAATCTATTCGCCTCCATTTTTAATTTAAACGTAAAATATTGAGGTTTTATAGATTTAATTGATTGTATACTAACGTAATACAAGTTGGATATCTAGAAGTATTATTTAAGATTATTTACATAATGGTAACGTCAATCAAAATGATAAACATTAAAGGATTGTATGTAAAGTTCAGAATTTTTTAAGTTATTCTAAATTCTAAATCCAACACTTTCTGTAATTTAGTAAACCAAGGCATGCGCGACTTCGTTTAGCTTATTCGTTTAGAGCTTGACATTATTTGTCAAATTTGGAATGGATTTATGAAGATTTCCGTGTTTATAGACTGAAATGGAAAAAAAATCTTTCGTAATTTAGCTAATTTGAAGTGTTTAGGTATTCAAAAACTGATGTTTACTGAACAAAAGTTCAGTGATGAAGTGTGTATTAAAGCGATTTAAAATAAACGAGTAAAAACAGGTAGTTTACAAATACATTTTGAACATAGATTTGCAATCTATTTTAGTATAATAATAATTGATAATTCTAAATAAGTGTTGTTAGATATTTATACAGTGTCCCAAATACAAATATAAAAATGGAGAAAAAGTTTATCTTACACTTCACAAAAAAAAGTACTCCTGATAAAAATCTCTGCATGACTTGTTGATTCATAATCAGGTACAAAATTTTTAAAACATTGTATGGAATATAGGGAAAACAAAAAGAAATGATTTCGATGGAGAGAAAATTACGTACAAACTGTAGTGGAGGGCAAAAGGTTCATTGAAATTGTGAATAAATACCAAAAAATTATAAACAATTGTAGATTATTGATATTTCCAGATAAAAAAAGACAATAAACTAGTCAGCAACTGTTAAATTAATGCGCAGTACGAAACTTCCTACGTTCATGTACCTAATAAGCGCCTTATTATCTGTTACTGATAGAGTGCTTTGGAATATCTAATAAAAGTCAACAACCGTCCAATAAACGTGAGTGTGTTTGAAATAATCAGAGAAATGCCAGTTAAACTAAGTATTGCAGATAAAATTGAAATTGTTCTCTTAGTTGGAGAAAATTAGGTAAGTAGGGAAGTACACTCTAACAAATGGTTGTGAAAAATGTAAGTATGGTAATTTTCATGTGACCTTCATTTTACATTATATATGCCTTAAGAGTACATTGTAAAATTATTCACAGAATGCGAAAAATTACTGGTTTAGAGAATTCATTCTGTGAATGAAAATACACAGGTTTAATTATGTGAATACACCTGGACTCTGCACTATTGGTTTTCAATTTTTAGAACTCGGTCTCTCAAACTGTGTTGCCGATTGCGGATATTTTACCCGAAATGCGGGAATTTCAGACCATCATGCGGGTGAAATAATAAATTTTGTAAAATCGGGGATTTTGACTTTGGCTCTTAAGCACCATAAGTCAGGAACAAGAATTATGAATGATCGGTAATTGCCTTCATGAAATAAACGGGTTATCCATAGCTGGCCATCCTTTGGTTCTCTCTTTCTAGATCACGGAAATAAAAAGAGAGAGAACCAAAACATCATTAGTCAAGTTAAAACACAGTTATTGGTAAGACATATATTAATAAAATTATCATCTAGTAGTGTGCGGGTATTTTCGCTTGTTTGTAGGGGTATTTTGATATGACGAGTTCGGCAACACTGGTCTCAAAGTTGAAGGTTAGGTACGCGAGATTGAAACGCAGCAATATTGTTTTTCTCTATAATCTAAGTAATATTTATTTGTATTCCAATCAGTTTTGTGGTGTGACTCGACCAGAAATCGAAGTTAAGTACCTACTTATTCTATTAATATTATATTTGCATGTAAATTATGTACTTTATTTTTTCTTCCAGGATATAGCTGCCACAGAAAGAGAAGAATTACCTCGCACTCCAACAATTGTTCTAATAGTGTCCACAAAAATGTTGTATCACTAATGCTATCAATATTTTCTAGGTTAGAAACTAGCTACGACACTTTATTTTGTATATCTGGAAATGATAATAGATTCGAAAATTTCTTGATTTTAAATATAAAATACCTCAAGGATTTATCCACAACATACAGAGAATGTTCCTTAAGATTTTAGAAAAGTGTTAGCCGTCAAAAAGAAAATTTTCAATTTCATTAAGAAGTTAGTGGCTATGTGAATCATGTGTATTGGTATTTTTCATATAATAAATATACTTATTCTGAATAAAATTACATGTTTCTTTATATTATGTGTTTGAATGTCACTGTGAATTCACACCAAATAATTACCAAGTAAATTCACAGATTAATGAAGAAATCACAGTAATCATTTCGAAATATCATATAATAAATCTAGTGAGTTTCCATAGTATTTTTACAGAATTCATAAGGTAATAGGATTTGTACATAAATATCTGTATTTTCACATGATTTTATTATGTGATTACATAAACTTTTTTATCAGTGTAGGGAAGTGTTTATTGTCTTTTTCATCTGGGAATATCAATAATCTACAATTGTTCATAATTTTTTGCTACTTATTCACAATTTCAATGAACATTTTGCCCTCCACTACAATTTGTAGATACGTATTTTTCTCTCCGTCCAAATCATTACTTTTTGTTTTCCCTATATTCCTAACAAAATTTTGTACTTGATTATGGATCAACAAGTCATACAGAGCCTTTTATCAAGAATAATTTTGTATAAAACTTTTTGGGACACACTGTATTTGACAATTCAAAAAAGGTTTTATCAAAAAAACAAAAAGGAAGAGACGGTTTCATCAAAGGTAATACCACGAGTCCTCCAAATATAATCTATAAAATTTCAGAGGACGAGTCGTATTTGGAAGGTTATTTTTTGAATCATTTTGTATTAAAAACAGAGAACATAGTCATTTATGCAAAAGACACTTTACACACAAATGTTGAAAATTTTCTTTATCAATTTAAATTGAAACCTCATGATGAGCTGTTATAGTTTTACATACAGGGCCACCAAGGCATACGTGATGTTTTGATTGGCTACCCTGCGGAACGGCGCCGTAAATAAAAGCGAAGAAGAAGAATTTTTATAAGTTTATAGTCTGAAATGAAGTCTTTCTTAATTTAATTACTTTTAAGTGTTTAGGTATTCAAAAACTGATATTTAATGAACAAAAAGTTTAGTGTTGAAGTGAGGTATGTAAAAATGTCAAGGCGATTTGAAATAAACTAATAAAAACAGGTTAGTTTACAAATACATTTTGAAATTTGGTTATTAACATAGATTTGCAATACATTTTAATATAATAATAGTTGTTAAATGTTTATATTTTACAAATACATTTTGAAATTTGGGTATTAACATAGATTTGCAATACATTTGCAATACAATTGATAATGATAAATAAAAATTGTTAAATGTTTACATTTGAAATTTCAAAAAAGGTAAACATAGTTTAATCAAAAAACAAAAACGACGAAGCAGTTTTATCAGTATAAAACACAATGATTGGTTAGGATCCTGAGCTCTTATTGGCTGAAACCACAAAATCTGACTGTTTTGACAGATGAAAAAAATAATCAAAGGTAATACCACGAGTCCTCCAAATTTTATCGATTAAATTTTTGGTTATCACGAAAACGGCTTTATTTGGAAAAACCACGAAAACAAACTGATTGATAAAATCACGAGTCCGCAGGACGAGTGATTTTATCTTAAATCAGTTTGTTTGAGTGGTTTTGCCTAAAATAAAGGC
Source organism: Crepidodera aurea (assembly GCA_949320105.2). Classification (NCBI taxonomy): domain Eukaryota; kingdom Metazoa; phylum Arthropoda; class Insecta; order Coleoptera; family Chrysomelidae; genus Crepidodera; species Crepidodera aurea. Next base: position 22,361,631 of record OX439479.2, on the reverse strand, counting down.
GTTTGAGTATGAAGATCAAAAATTTAATCTATAAAATTTCAGAGGACGAGTCGTATTTGAAAGGATTATTTTTTGAATCATTTTGTATTAAAAACAGAGAACATAATCATTTATGCAAAAGACACTTTACACACAAATATTGAAAATTTAGGTTAGGGTCGTGAGCTCTTATTGGCTGAAACCACAAAATCTGACTATTTTGACAGATGAAAAAAAATAATCAATAATAAATACCTAATTAGAATAATAATGAATCTTAGTTCTTGTTAAATGTTAATAAAATACCTCTAAAAAATGGACGGGCCAGTGAGAATCGCAAAAAATCATTATTTATAAATTAAATCGCTTCTTAAAATGCGGTGCATTTTTTTATGCACGTATTAATTCATTAGTAAAATTGTGAAAATCGACGATTCTTCATAAACTAGATTTTTTCCCAGAGCAGATAAATTGTGACAGCTTGTCAGTTGTTAAGTAATACGTTTCGAGGGTATTACGAAGAAAATATATTAAATGTTTCCAAGAAAACTAAAACTAGTTTATTTTGGTAACATAATAAAAACTGTAGTAGCGGAAAGTCGAGCCAAATTCTTTCAAATCCAAAACATTCAAAGCTATTTTATTGTCACAAAAACGTTTCAGACATAAAGCCGCCTACATTTGTCCTACTTCCAGCACGAAAAGAATTATGTACTAATATGGGATATATCCTCCACTAAGCTGAAAAGCCTAAATCGGGGTGGATTTTCCAATCTTATCTCTGGCAAGGAATGCTGATTATCGAGAATAAGAGGTTAGCGGACGAGGCCCAAACAAAACTTATTTGTTCAAGGAGAAAACTTGTCGAATATTTTCACGGAAAACGATCGAAAGTTATTTGTTGAATCTCGGATAGTTATAATGGCCCAGTTAGTAGGATAACAACTTTATAATGATTGTTAACTTAACAGAAATTAAAAATAGAAAATTGGTGATTGTTTTCTATGAAAATTTTATTTTCTAGATTGATTTTTTTGTCGAAATTAATTTCCCAAAAGTCTGCGACAAAGTTGTGAAGTGTGTTGCAAAGTATGTAAAAGTATGAGGTTAAGGTTGAGAAGGTTAACCTTGGATAGGTACTTTGGTGAATTGAAAATTGTCTTAAATCTCTCTTACAATTTAGACCTTCCCTTTGACAAGATGGACGTTTCTTTTCTAGTTTCCATTTTAAGGAATGGCATTGAAGTGTAATAAGAATTTCAAGATATAGATACATGTATCTAATTTATATTAATAACATCATATATGTTATAAATTAGCTACAAGTAACTACACATTATATTGACTATACCAATTTTTCTTTTGAAACACCGAATGAAATTGCAATCGATTCAAAATAACACAACATTTTTAATTGACATACCTATAGCCGACGAGAAAATAGGAAGGAGGTAATAAAAATGCACAATATTAAATATGTCGCAGCAAAATTATGTCTTATTCTCATAATGACTTTTCAAATGGAAGTTAGGTACATAGATAATATTTTTGCAATTGGGGAAACTTTTAATTAATAACAACTATCCAAGTAAGTTTATAAACTGCAAACTTTACAAAATTATTAAAAACAAAAATTCAAATCGGCCACTGTACGATGTATACAATCGAAAAGCATATCCCTTATTTTATGAAAAGGATTATGACAAGAGGTTCTGCCCCAGCTGGCATTGTTTCGTCGGTATATATTATTCTAGAATCCGCACAAGAATGTTAAAATTCTTCTGGATGATCCCTTTTATTGTTCCATTGTATATTGTAATTTCCACTTTACTTTTGGAGCAATAAAAATACTAATTACTAAATAAAAACTGCTCTACAATACAAACAGTTAAAAAATTAGTCTTAAATATAGTCGAGGCCCTTGAAATCGGCGAACATACATCTGTCACGCTGTGTGACCAAAGCAAGGCTTTCGACTATGTCAATCACTCAGTGCTTCTCCAGAAGTTAGAGCGACACGGGATTAGGGGAACAGTCCACAATTTTTTTGAATCCTATATCAAAGATAGGTTACCGTTTGTATCCGATACCAGATCTTCAACGATGGGAGTGCCCCAAGGTTCTATTCTTGGACCACTCATATTCATCATATAGTATATTAATAACATTTTCTATCATATTGACCCATCGGAATGTATTGCATTTGTAGATGACGTGATTTACTACAACAGTAGTAAGAATTATCTCACACTTTTAGATAATAATATTACCACACAGACAAAAATCGATAACTGGCTCATCATAGTCTTTCTACTAATGAGCCTGTTAAATTATTAGGTACTTCATTGGATCCCAAACTAAAATGGCAAGATCATATTGAATTACTCAGTAAGAGATTATATCATCTCAACTATTTGTTTTTAAAAATCTGAGAAATCAGTCAACGAAACTATATTGAAGATGTCGTATTTTTCGCTAATCCATTCCCATTTAACATATGGCATAACTTTATGGGGGATTTTTATTTTACCAAGCTCCCACTGATACTTACAGACCTTTATTTATAAACCTTAAAATTGTGACACTACCTACTATGTTTATTTTTTATCTTTTGGAAATTCGTAATAATTAGTCCCTATACATTAGGCCCAATGACATTCATCCATATCAAACTCGAAATCAAAAATTATTTGTTAATCCCAAATTTAGACTGACACTGTTACCCTCCTATGGGTTCAGGGACACACTGGAGTGGAGGGTAATGAAATAGCAGACATACTCGCAAAAAAAGGGGCTGAAACACCATTTCTGGGACCTGAACCCTTCTGCGGAATAAGCACCAGTACAATACTTGATGAACTTGGCAAAGAAGTAAATAACAAAAGATGCCAATACTGGATAGGAGTACAAGGAATGAGGCAGGCCAAGACACTACTGGGAAACTACAACCAGAAGAGATCTGACGACTGCGTCAGTAAAAGTAAAAATAAGCTCAGAATACCAACGGGTATCCTAACAGGGCACTGCCGGCTGAGAGGCCACCTAAAGAAACTCGGATTAGTAGACAAAGCAGAATGCAGATTCTGCGAGGAAGAGGAGGAAACCTCCATCCACATTCTCTCAGAATGCTTTACCCTGCAAAATCCAAGGGTACGATACCTCGGAGAATATCAAATAGAAGAGGAAGATTTACCTAACTTGAAGCCTACCGACATCCTGAACTTTTTGAAAGCAATAGGACTGGAGGAACTGCTCTAATCGTTGAGACATCCTTAACGATTGGGCAGCAGTAGGGGGCACAATAGATCTTATAGGTCGCAGTGTATCGACACCCCCATCGCAGATAGATAGATAGATAGACTGACAACATCAGTTAAAAATTCAGTAAATGTAAACCTATACAATAAATTCGCAGATCGTTATAAAGATTTAAACAAATTTAAATTTAAAAAAACCCTAAATAGTGCATTCTGTGAGTCGGAAAAAACCTCGAAAAACACAAATATTTTAAGCAGCAACCAAACCATCTCTCCCCCCCATTTTCGAGGAAGCTGAACACGATGGCGGTGGTTAAAATTCTTTTGGAGGCTGCCCAACCCCCCAAACGGCCAAAAACTACCCCGCGTTTTTGAGGATGCTGAATTCGATGGCGTTATCTAAAATTATTTTTTATATTTTGCATCTATAATATTTTACATTATGATACGCATTTGAGTACTATAATGTTTCATTAGAGTACGCAACTTTTTGTGTTATACGGTTGGTAATATGAATCAACAAATGACATGAATTGACAGTTGTCTATTGAAATTAAATTTCAAACCTGTCAAATTTTAAAAATTCTACAACAGTGCTACCAACTCATTTTTTTTAAGCAAACTTCTCTATAATATACAAAGTATAAATTTATTAAAAAATTAATAAAATGGCAAAATATAAAAAGTATTATAAGCAACTTATTTCAAATGGCTGTTATGACACTCGTCCTTTAAAAAACTCATCGCTGCTCGATTCGGTTTTTAAACTTGGACTTGTGTCATAACAGAATGCCATATGAAATGCGTTGCTTAATGTACTATTTGACTTGACTCCACCCCTTAAACGGCTAAAAACCGCCTCCAAAATATTGGAATCGTGGATTCCGCCTCTCCCACCAGCAAAATCTATCTTCCCCCTCGTTTTCGAGGTTGCTGAAAGCGATGGCGATATATAAAATTAGTTTCGACTTAACTCCATCCCTCAAACGGCCAAAAACCACTCCCAAAATGGGGGAATCGCTGATTCCGCGTCTTCTACCGGCAAAATATAACTTCCCCCCCGTTTTCGATGATGCTGAACACGTTGGAGGTATTGAAAATTATTTTCGACTTAGTCCCACCCCCCAAACGGCCAAACAAGAAAAACCGCGTCGTCTCCCGTTTTTGAGGAGGCTGAGCACAATGGTGATGTTACATCTGTGCACCAACTTGGCTTTCTTGTTTACAGCAAAAAAAATGTTTGTCCGTTTGGGGGATGCGACTAAGTCGAAAATAATTTGGAATTCCGCTATCGTGTTCAGCATCCTCGAAAACGAGGGGAAAGATATATTTTGCCTCTGGAAGACGTGGAATCCACGATTCCCCCATTTTGAGGGTGTTTTTTGCCTGTTTGAGGGGTAGGATCAAGTCAAAAATAATTTTAGATACCGCGATCGTGTTCAGCATCCTCGAAATCGGGAGATAGATAATATTTTACATATAGAATATGCGGAATACGCCATTTGTGTGGTGGTTTTTTGCCGTTTGGGGGGTTGGGCAGCCTCTAAAAGAATTTTAACCACCGCCATCGTGTTCAGCGTACTCGAAAACGGGATGGACAGGTGATTTGGTTGCTGCTTAAAATACTTGTATATTTTTCCGACTCATAGAATGAACTAAAACCACAGTTTTTATTCATTATATGAATATATTAAAGCAAATTTAAATCCTTAAATACCCACTTTAATCAAAATCAAAAACATAAGATGGTGTAAGAGCGAAATACTTAAAATTTTTGAATAATATCCTATCTATACGAAATCATCATGATTAAGGAATGATAGTTAATTTCGGTATAACAAACTGTAAGGAAAAACTCGTTTTTTATTGACTATTTCCCTTGTCTTAATTTCCACCATTCACAAACGCGCAATTTTTAATTACAAATGGTTTCTAGATGATTATTTTTTTCATCTGTCAATACAGTCAGATTTTGTGGTTTCAGCCAATAACAGCTCAGGATCCTAACCAATCATTGTGTTTTATACTGATAAAACCGCTTCTTCGTATTTGTTTCTTGATTAAACTGTGTTTACCTTTTTTGAAATGTCAAAGTAAACATTTAACAATTTTTATTATACTAAAATGTATTGCAAATCTATGTTAATAACCAAATTTCAAAATGTATTTGTAAACTAACCTGTTTTTATTAGTTGATTTCAAAATGCCTTTAACATTTTTACATAACATAACACTAAACTTAAAATTAATTAAATTAAGAAAGACTTCATTTCATTCTTCTTCGCTTTTATTAACGGCGCCGTTTCGCGGGGTAGCCAGTCAAAAAATCGCCTTGGTGGCCCTGTATGTAAAACTATAACAGCTCAGGTTTCAATTTAAATTGGTAAAGAAAATTTTCAATATTTGTGTGTAAAGTGTCTTTTGCATAAATGACTATGTTCTCTGTTTTTAATACAAAATGATTCAAAAAATAATCCTTTCAAATACGACTCGTCCTCTGAAATTTTATAGATTAAATTTTTGATCTTCATACTCAAACGCCTTTATTTTAGGCAAAACCACTCAAACAAACTGATTTAAGATAAAATCACTCGTCCTGCGGACTCGTGATTTTATCAATCAGTTTGTTTTCGTGGTTTTTCCAAATAAAGCCGTTTTCGTGAAAACCAAAAATTTAATCGATAAAATTTGGAGGACTCGTGGTATTACCTTTGAAAAAACTGTATAACAGCTCCTGTCAGTAGGTTTTTCGAGTTTACTCGCGGCAAAACTTGACAGCTGTTGTCACTAAAGATTACAATACGCTAAACAATTTTTCTGATTTTATTGTCAATAAATTTTGTAATATTGTTTTTAAACAGTGCTAGTCAGTTTATGTAGTGAAAATGAGTCGCTTTAGAAGTGATTCTATGACTAATATTGATTTGGTGATTGAGAAAAGTGTTAAAACCCATACGTCAATATGGAAACAGTTTACGGATTTCTGCAAGGCAAAGACATACGAGCTTTTCGAAACTACAAGTTTAGAGCAACTAAACCTAATACCGATAGATCGGGCATGGAATGTGAAGAAAGAAAACGGTGAAAATTACAAAGAACTAATTGTGAATACAGTGTGGAACACCGTTGCAAAAAAAATACAAGAGATGTATTTTATGAAGTAGAAAATAATTTTTGATCCATTCAAGGATACCTATTATCTTCAATTCTAGTATAGGGAAGCTCGTAATGCGAAACGAAGGAATTTGCAGATGTGCGTCAATAAAAGGAAATCGAGCTCTGCTTAATTAAAATTGGAAGAATACTACGCAACGGTTATATTATGGGACGAAGACACACACATATCGCTTCAGTAGAACTTACCTGGAGAGGTGGAGAAGCCTGCTTTTAGGAAGAGTAGAATATAATCCTCTCTTCAATAAAACGGCCCAGGGTGGAGAAAAAAAAATGTCAGATAGTAAATGGCTTGTCCCCAACACAAAGAACCCCACCTTTTGTCCAGTCCGTCTTTTTAAAATTCTAATGGTTAAACGTTCATTTAGAATAACAACTGATAGATTATTCTTAACAGTAAACCCATCATGGAACAAAGAACAATCAAGTGGATGGTACAAAAACACTCCAGTGGGAAAAAACGAACTTTCGAAATGGACTAAAGAAGCAGCAGAAACGGCACGATTAAATACAAAAGAAATAAAAATAACAAACCACTCTATGCAGTCGACAGCAGTCAGTAACCTGGCTAAAGGAGGGGTGGGTGAACAACAATTAATTAAAATTACTAGCCACAATTCAGCCAACTCAATTAAGCCTTATCTGCAAACACACATAAACACCCTTAGAAGTGACGCCTCAGAGCCTCTAGCTAAAAAACAGAAAACAGAAGATCCTGCAGCCACTCCTCGAGCTACTCACTCTACAGCTGGACCAGTCAACAACGTTAATGATTTACCTACACCCAACGTTATCAATGAGTTAAGAAAGATTCAAACAATACTCCTACTGTGTACCAAAATTGCAATTTATATTTTAATTGTACTATAAATAATTAAGTTTGCAGTATTTTGTGATTAAATAAATTACCTGTTTTTCAGTTTTCAAATTAATACCTACATATTTATTATATATGCATATATAATAGGTAGTATGTTTTGTAAGCTATGTGTATGCAGAATAATCTGTTACTCATCTAATTTTTCCTGTAAAAAAAGTCGAAAAAACACAATGCAAAGTAATATTTTTTTAACAAAATGCATTGGTGCAGGTACAAAAATCCTCTCTTCGACTCGGACTTTTGTTGCCACCAGCATTCATGCTTCATGTTAAAATATTACTTAGCAACGTGTTTTTTCGATTTTTTTCGGAAAAATTAGATGTCATGATATTACTTACGATAAATTTCGTGGTCGTCAATACTTTGGTTTCAGAGATAACGGTAGGGAGCTTAATATGTATAAACAATGGAGGTAGAGCTAATTTTTGTTCAGAGGCTCAATTTTTGTGATATTTTGTCTAGGTCTCGAGCCGACCCTGCCATTAAAGATCCACGTAGAGAATTTTCCTGATGCAGAAAGCGTGGAATAATAGGTTTCTTTTAAGGATTATTGGCATTTTTAATTTAATGCCAAGGAGAGGAATTTAGTGAACCCGGAATTAATTAGGTCTTATTGATCGTCGACTTTTTTCTTAGAATTCCATTCGAAATCACTCAGCTTTGTGAGTGGCATTGATTCGACTCTCTTAAGATGTTTTCCCTTCTTCCACTTTCGGAAGGTGAATAGGTAATGACTAGATTTAATGACTAGTGAATCGGTGAATTGGTTAATGAATGGCCTATTTTTCCCTTCTTTAGAAAATACGCTGTGGGGAAATTAGCAAAACGCACTTAAGATGTTACTTGAGCATTAAATTAAAAAAACATTCAATATAAATAGAGACGTAAATTGTCAGGGCCGAAATAAGCAAAACTAATTTGATATTTTAAATAATCTTTATTTTTTCATTCATTTTTATCAAATCTAATATAAAAATATTTTCGAATTTCTTAGGTACTCGTAAAGTATTGAAGTTGTACTCTTCAAGTGAGAAATGCGTATCATTTCGCGCTTGTTGTACAATATACTATTTGTACCATTATGAATGAAGAAATGCAAATTTGAAATCTAACAAATGTACTGGCAATCTGGGCTGCAGACACAGAAAAATTATAGTGGTAAAGAGAGCAGGGGAATATAAATATATCAAAATATAGTGTGTGTTTTGTTAAAAAAAAATGTTATTACTGAGTTACTTTGGACTTATTACCAAGAAAATGCATACGATAAGTTTGTGAAGTGGTGGTGAAGAAAAAGGCGTTCCTGGAAAGTGTACTGAAAATGTATTCTTGGTCTATTTTGAGGAGAAATCGAAGATTTGGAAGTTTTCGTCTCTATGGTTAAATTATTCTATGATTAAAGCTATGTTACGAATAAATAGCTTAAAGCGTTTTTGAAAAAAATCTTGACCAGAGACCAATTTGCGATAACATTTTAAAAATGCAAATATTAACACCTCCTTGTAGCATTAAAAATATTACTTTAAAGCACTAAAATTTTGACAGTAAATTTACAATACATTTAAATTGTATTTTCTTTATTAACATGAATACTTGTTACAATTCACACAATTTGAAATATTAAATCCTTCCACAATTCTACCACTATCAACTGAAACGACCGCATTCTTAGTTGACGTTTGAGCAGAATCCACTGATATTGATGGCACTGAAAGCAATTTTCGGGCAATCGAAATTTTATTTTCCAAATAGAGATGAAGATGGAAAACATTAAGAATATGGGGCCAGCTGGGATTTTCATGAAATTTTCACATGATAAAATTAATAAAAATAAAAAAAATCGGATGTGGCCATGCACATGACTTTACTATACTTTAACGGCCCTACGGGCTCATAATCCAATTACTCGTATATATTTAAGGCAGGCCATGCCTGGCAAGAACGTACAGTTGTCTCCATGAAACAAAACACTTCTACTGCGCTTGCGCTATTATGCAACTATGTTATTCCATATTTTATTTTTAACTCGCTTATAATACAAAATTTGAAAAAAGTTTTTAAATAAAATTTATAGTAAATTTAATTTAAAATAAATTTTTTCTCTTAATATTATTACATAAACTTAATAGAAACAATAATAATTGCGAAAATCTGAAAATTCTCAAAAGTAAACCCACTTCCGGTTGTCCGATTTTGCCCAAAATCTAATCAGTTCATTAGCATGTTGTAAAAATGCTAAATATAAAATTTGGTTAGGAAATTGCGATCGCAGTTGGAGTTAAAGCGCACACAAATTTTTCCGGACTACATACTCCATACTCCATACTCCATACTCCATACTCCATACTCCATACTCCATACTCCATACTCCATACTCCTTACTCCTTACTCCGTACTCCGTACTTCATACTCCATACTCCATACTCCATACTCCATACTCCATACTCCATACTCCATACTCCATACTCCATATTCCATACTCCATACTCCATACTCCATACTCCATACTCCATACTCCATACTCCATACATACATTTTCTGGAAATGGTCTAAAATGACTTAGGGGGTGTCAAAACATGTCAATCCACTGAAAGCTGAACTTTTTTTTTGCGATTATAATACTTTACCACCACTTGGTATGGTAAAGTAAAAAATTGCCGTGGAAAGTCATTTTCTCCACGACTATATAATAATGCACAAATTATTTTTACATATTTAGCTGAATAATGACATAAATTCTTCACACCAGTGAAGAATGAAAAAGAATTCACTCTCGTTAACCAATAACATTCTATGATTATCAGAAATCACGCTAAAATGAATAAATCAAATCGTCTCTTTTAAAACGTCAAATACCTAACTACGGAAATCGCTTCTGACAGCGCGTCATTTGAAACGTCAAAATAATCATATAATCATAATTTTACGTATATATAGAGAACAAAATGGACAACAGTTAAGCGAGAGTTAATATGTACGCCTCCCGAAATTAAACAAATTGCTCAATCATCCACAATGAATTTGCTACCGGAGAGATCAAAGCAAGACTATAATAAGATTTATGAAACATTTATGGTATGGAGAAATTCCAATAAAGTAAGTTCATTTTCGGAAAATGTTCTCCTAGCATATTTCACGAAACTTTTATGTTATTTCTATTATTATTCCTAATAATGTTATAATTTCATTTAAAAATGTAAAGGTTTCTACTAAAAATTGAGTTACCTATATCTACGTTCTCTAAATTTTCATAAATAAATGTGGTCGAAAGCTGGTAGAGATACTTGACTCTTTCGCGGGCGATCGAGGTTCGATTCCCAATGAAAGATTTTTTTATACATAGTCGTGGAAAAAGTATAGTCTTTTACTTGTGAATAATAGCCATCATTCTACACTCGTTGAAGAATATACTATTTCATAATTTTTTACTTTACCATACCAAGTGGTGGTAAAGTATTGTAATCGCAAAAAAAAGTTCAGCTGTCAGTGGATTTACATGTTTTGAGACCCCCTAAGTCATTTAAGACCATTTCCAGAAAATGTATGTATGGAGTATGGTGTATGGAGTATGTAGTATGTAGTCCGGAAAAATTTGTCTGCGCTCTAACTCCAAATGCGATCAGAATTTCCTAACCAAATTTTATATTTAGCATTTTTACAACATGCTAATGAGCTGATTAGATTTTGGGTTTACTTTTGAGAATTTTCAGATTTTCGCAATTATTATTGTTTCTATTAAGTTTATGTAATAATATTAAGAGAAAAAATTTATTTTAAATTAAATTTACTATAAATTTTATTTAAAAACTTTTTTCAAATTTTGTATTATAAGCGAGTTAAAAATAAAATATGGAATAACATAGTTGCATAATAGCGCAAGCGCAGTAGAAGTGTTTTGTTTCATGGAGACAACTGTACGTTCTTGCCAGGCATGGCCTGCCTTAAATATATACGAGTAATTGGATTATGAGCCCGTAGGGCCGTTAAAGTATAGTAAAGTCATGTGCATGGCCACATCCGATTTTTTTTGAAAAAATATATGTTGGGATACTCAATTCCAATACAAATAAAGTCAGTGCATTGAAACGCTTATTTAACATATTTTTCTACAAATGTACAATTAGCAATTTAAAACCAGAATAAACCTGAAAAGTATAAAAAATGGAAAAAATGTTCATTTGGCGGACATAAAATAATTTGCTTGTCAAACGACAGCCATCTCATAAATTCAAAGTTGAAAATACAACGTTGCCAATTCAATTTCAGAAGTCATGGATTTAGGTAAATATTTAATGGAATGTTGAGTAACAACTGCCAAAATGAACAATTGTTAAAATGTGACACCCTTCAGAATGTAACAACTGTCAAAATGTGACACGTATCGAACTTTTCTTTATTTATTACAAAGATATCACCTAACCTATCCTAATCTAACGCTAACCTGACCTAATCTAAAGCTATCCTGAAAGTAAGTTTTTCTGCTAGAAATCTATTAATTATGCCTAAATCTATTCTTTCTGAAAATTGAACTGGCAACGTGGCAAAATTGACTTCCAAGTTATCAGAGGAATGACATTTGTCAAAACAAATTTATTGTTAATGTTTCTTTAAATAATGATTTGTTTTTTTACTTTGTTCATACTTTTTAGGTTTATTCTGCTTGTGAGTTGCTACCTGTGTGTATGTAGAAGTGTTTTCGGTTCAACACAGTGTATATGAATTGAAAATAATACGTTAAATACTCCATCCAACGGATTTTATTGGTTTGTCTTGGGAGTGAGTATCCCAACATATATTTTTTCAAAAAAAATGTGAAAAATATTTTCCGCGCAAAAATTTCTATTGCTACATTGATTTTATAATGTTTCATAACATCTGTGAAAATTTCATGAAAATCCCAGCCGGCCCCATATTCTTCACAAACTTGTATGCAATTTCATATTGAATTCGGGATTTTCTTGGTAATTTTATTGGTAAGCAGTTCGATTCGCCGATTCATCAATTTCTTTAAATGGATTGTTCTTTTCCACATTTTCTTTTTATGTTTTAAGGGCAATGTTTAAAAGTGACACATCCAAAACTTTCAAACTTTTCGTAAATGATGAATACAATATTGCTTGCCACCATGGTTACGAGTAGCTCTTTACGAATTTTTTTTTTGTGATTTTATAGTTTCGAGGTCCCTCTTTCACGTGATCACTATATGAAAGCTAAGGGAGGTGTGGAGGGGGGGTAATTTAACATGTAAAGATATGGAAAATCGGTTATTCGCACGTAGCTGGCTGAGGTTTATTCGGATAGAAACGACTTTTTTATATAAACTAAAGTGCTCGCGAAAACTGAATTTCAACCCGTCCAAATCGGTCCAGCGGTTCTCGAAATATTGCGATTTGAAAGTATATGGATTTTTGCCGCGGCGAGAACACACCTAGAGCCGTGTTCGCGTTTTTCGCATGGAAGAAAGTGACTTCGAGACTTCATTTTCCTCCGATAGATAGTCATGACCCAAGCATTGTGTTCAAATTTCAACTAGCTAGTTTAATTTGGGGGGGAGAGGGAGGGCAAATACTGATTAATTTTTGACTCGAGGTAACTTTTTTAATTCTTGACCAAACCGGGTCAGCAATATGGCAAACTCTTCCATGAGGACACTGCTACAGGATGTATTAAGGACGAAAGAGTAAAGTGGGGAAAATTTTTTATGCGCCATCGGTTGCGGAATTTTTTTCTCTTTGATTTGAGCCCTACAAGAACTCGATCCGATAATCAGGAAGGGTGGGAGGGGTTAGTGGCTTCGGGCTAGGCTCATTTCAAGGGCAATCAGTTCTCTTTCAAGATTTTTTTACCATAAAAGTTTATAGAGGAGTGCAGGTGTGCGTGATATATTTATATAAGCGAGTGCGCTCGCTGAGCCACCGTAAAATTAGATGCCGGGATAGGAGCTAAGCGCTCCCTTTCATCTCTCGTCTCTTTCACATCATCTCTCTGCTCTCTAACAAATACTATTCCGGCATCTAATTTCACGGTGGCTAAGCGAGCGCACTCGCTTTTATAAATATATCACGCACTCCCTCAGGCCTTAATACAGATAGAGCTTTACGGTAAAAAAAATTGAAAAAGAACTAATTGCCCTTGAAAATGAGCCTAGCAAGAAATCACTAATCCTATCCGTTGCAATTCTACAGGGCAAAACGCGTTTACCCCCCTTCCACCCTTTCCGATTGTCGGATCGAGTCCCTGTTGGGCTCATATCGAAGAGAAAAAAATTCCGCAACAGATGACGCATAAAATTTTCCCCACTTTACTCTTTCGTTGCGAAAATCGAAAAATAAAATTTGCAAAATCCGAAATTCGGTCGCCATTTGTCCGTTTTGGTCCTTAATACATCCTGTAGCAGTGTCCTCATGGAAGAGTTTGCCATATTGCTGACCCGGTTTGGTCAAGAATTAAAAAAGTTACCTAGAGTCAAAAATTAATCAGTGTTTGCCCTCCCTCTCCCCCCCAAATTAAACTAGCTGGTTGAAATTTGGACACAATGCTTGGGTCATGACTATCTATCGGAGGAAAATGAAGTCTCGAAGTCACTTTCTTCCATGCGAAAAACGCGAACACGGCTCTAGGTGTGTTCTCGCCGCGGCAAAAATCCATATACTTTCAAATCGCAATATCTCGAGAACCGCTAGACCGATTTGGATGGGTTAAAATTTAGTATAAGCGTTTTCGCGAGCACTTTATTTTATATAAAGAAGCCGTTTCTATCCGAATAGACCTCAGCAAGCTACGTGCGAATAACAGATTTTCCATATCTTTACATGTTAATTTACCCCCTCCACACCTCAATTAGCTTACGATGATATTTAAATCTGATTCCAGTTTATTTCCATAGTTATTTAACTTATTTCTACCCGGTTTAATTGCTTTTAATACTGTTTGTAGGAAAAATAGTGAATGAAATTTGTGTTAAATTCGTGTGACCATTTACTATTGACCTATTTTTATTGTTACATTTATCAGTGACGCTCCATAGGGGTACTGTCGACTAACAATTCTCCTCCAACTTTAATTTTATTCGAAAAATTATTAAAAGTTCGAAAACTAATTTGTAGACACATTAAAAAATTGATTTTCGATAGAATATAATGCTACACCACGATCAATTCTTGTCTAACTTCCATCTGAAACCACAATGCCAAAAATAGATTCCGTTCCTACAACCATGGGTTGTTTTACATAAGATTTCAGGTTTTGCCCGGAAACGTTTTACTTCGAGACGGTAAAGTTTTTGTTACAGATCAAATTTGCGCTCATAGGCACAAGACGATCCCACGACGATGGACCTTTCTTCCAAATTTACATACAAAAGTGTTTTTCAATAGGGAAGGGTAGGTTTTTTACATTAATTCAAAACGTTAAAGCAACAGGCTCAATTAGTAGCGGTGGAAAAAATATTTTTGACAAAAAATAATTCCAATTTTGAATGGGTAAATATTTTTTACCTTTTTGTTAATTAGTTGAGAACTAAATAAGAAATCATCAGCGTAACAATAGTCTATTTAATAATGGAGCGTCTAAAAAATGTGTTTGATAATAAGTGAGTATAAACAGTGTAATGCTATGAAATCTTCGGATAAGCTACAACAGATATTTCTCTATATTCGGAATAAACCTAAACCGCATGCAATAAGTTTTGTCCCGACATGCGACGAGACACAACGCCCTCTGGAATACAATTTGCGACCAATAACTCTTTTGTCCTTGACATTTAGCCAATGTAACTGGATGTGAATAGGTTGAGGTTGGGTTTCGTTTCATGCAAAATATTCAACCCACACGACTACAGATTCAGCACAAATCAAATTTCTCTCGAAATCTAGATAATTCAGCCGACAACGATACTGAAACTGTGATAATATAATTATATTTCAGTTAAAGCAAATGGAAAATGAGTAATAAGGATGATGTATCCTTGCGTATAAAACAGCATATGTAGACCAAGAGAATCTATAAAATGCAAAAATTTAATTGCCAACCAAATTAAAGATAAAGGTCCGTCTTTGGTGGTCTCATTATTGAAAATCGATAAATTAATTATTCTAAATAAACACCAATTACGTTATTTCATCTCAACGGTGACGTTAAATAACATTTTTTCCTTAATTCCAAATAAATAAGAAAAATAAGAACCTTTTAGTTCAACCTTTAAGCCTCGTGCAGACGGTGATACCAATGTCGCGGCATTGAGCGGTGCGACATTGCATTACATCTGCCGTCCACATACTTCTATGATAGTGGATTATGTTCTGCATTTGCCATGTCCCATAAACAGCGGAATTGGTTGATAAACAAGGAAATCTAAAATGTCGATCTTGGCAGCCATTTTATAAATTTTAATTGTTTATAAAAAAAATCAATAACTAAGTATAAAACTCAATGATTGGTTAGGATCGTGAGCTCTTATTGGCTGAAACCACAAAATCTGACTGTTTTGACAGATGAAAAAAATAATCGTCTACAATTTTTCCAAAGCCATCTAAGGTGTTATTTGTTCATCTAGGTATTTGGAAATGCCAATTACAGCATTTACAAATTAATTAAAAAACACGTTCCACCTACTGTAGTGAACCTAACTTATAACTGTGAAATAAATTTGTTTTTAAACAATTTTCACTAAATTTATTAAACTAAAATCAGTGGAACATTGTTATTTTCACGATTTTATTTAGATACTTTAAAATTTTGACGTGGTATAATTTTTGACATACCAACAAACACTCATGGCCAACTAGCTTTTGCTTCTTCATGTCTGTAAATAATCTTATTGTCAAATTAAAATTAATTAGTTTTAAATTTTTTAGGTGTGAAATTTTCTTACTCAAACCCCCACTTGCTGGGATTAATCGGAAATTTTTCCTCGTCCACGAATGTTTTCGAAAAAAACTTCCGGTTCTCGGGAGATTACAGGTGAAAATTTGATCTCAAATTTTAGACCTTGTCATTGTGAAATTGTACCACTGCTTCAGTAAATCGTCCATAACTTTTTTTAAAAAAATTATACGATCTTAGAACCATTGCTCATGACGTTTTGCAACTAAGTTTGTGACAAAAATTCTTAATTATTGTTTATTAAACATTTAGTAACTTTAAGAAAAATACGTAATTTCCTGAATATTTCTTTTAAAATTACATTTTTGGGGGCGTCATGCCAGTCTACCCAGTTTATTTTTATATATTTTTCCAATATAACGCTAAACACGAACAGTTAAACATCTGGTATTTTTCAATCGATTATATCCTGAAGGCAATTTAGTTGAAAAAGTCTGTCAAGTTTTCTGTAACAATATCACGAGAGACATTTTCGTAAAATCAACTTTCAGATGAAGCGAAAAACTTTATTTTTATTACTTCTTTCTTTGTTTTACTAGAATACACAAATCCGAAGATAATGTTGAAATTGATACATTTATCAAAGAAAATTGAAAGAGCTATTTAAACAAAGGATCGGCCAAGAAAATGAACATAAACTTTCTTCTTTGAGAAAAATAGATAAGACGGTCGAGCAGAAACATCAAATCAAAAAGTACAATAAATACAAAGAAATTACAGTGCATTTTTTTATCCCGATTGTGATCACTATACCTCGTGGTTTATTGCGCCCTTTGCGTCACACATCAGGGTTGCATGTAGGAGTTAAAAATGAGCTTTAAAAACTTAAGTCAACTGTATTTACGTATTTCATAATGACGTCGTCTGAAGAACGTCATAGCAACGTCCACTTAATGACGTCCATAAGACGTCATTCTGCGTCGATGACCTCTACCGTCAGAAAATCACTAATTAAGTACGTCAGTATGAAGTACGCTTGCTTCCTGGGATCTATTTGGTGTTTAACAAATGTATAAATAGTACTACTTATTTGTAAGTTACTGAAGCAGTTTTATAAAGGTTGATGCTTCTCCCTAAACTGTTTTTTTTTGTTTTTAGTACAGCTATGGGAAAAAAATTCGGCCATGACACAAACCTGGAAATTAATATGAGAAACTTAGGGCGATCACTAGATGGCGAACCTGAACAAATCTAATAAGTAACATACATGCTAGAGGGCGATGTTTAACTTTTTTTAAAAATCTAGTTTAAAAGAGTACACTAAATCTCCGGTACAGGGCATTAAGTAAATTTAAATAAATAAAGGACCCTCCACCATTTAAAAAATGTAAAAAACGTCTCGGTCAAATTTTCTGAAACGTTGATATGTTATAAAACTCGATACACTGACAAAAAGTGTCCATTGGCTCAAACCAATCCTATGGCTAGTTTTCGTTAAACATCGGAAATGCCACTTTTTTGTAACCAGATTTCTCATAAGAAACAATGTTTTATTGACGTTTATTGCAGAAAACATGAATTATAGATTACTTAGCATTAATATTTTATAAACAATCACCGTAGATTTTGGTTAGTTACAGGGTGGTTTTTTTGAAGAAATCATTTTTTTATAACATCTTTAAAAATACGAGCAAATGTCATTGCATTATGAATATATTGTAACGGTTGACAAATGTGAAGAATTAAATAAAGAGAATACAAAACTTATATTCAATATATAGAGAAATAAAGAAACAAATAAATTAATCAAAACCATTAAATAACTATTTATTTTAATTTAAATAATCACTAGATATAATGTAATTTAGAAAATAAAGTTTGAAACTAATTTTAGAGTAGTAATTATATAAGAAAATATAAAATTTTATATATCAAATTTGAATATGGTAATTCCATAATGGATATTCATCGACAATTTTAGAATATTTACAAATAATTTAGTAAAGAACCAAATAGAAAAAGTTAAAGTAGAATAATCTCAGATAAGTCTGTGATCACTACAACAATGAGAACATTGTTATTTTAAACTTAACCTCAAAATGCAATATTTTAATTTATCAATATGATCAATTTAAATTCAGTGGAAATACAATAAATCGGGAAAATAAAGTGTTGGGACTTCTAAAATTAAAGTATTACTGTACAAAAGGCAGCAATAATAATGTTTAATATAATTTACGAAATCGATGACGAAAGTAAAAAGTCTTCATGTAAATTTAATATAAGTAGAAATAGTAAATAAATTATGTCAAAATCATTCTTTTTGTCTCGAGAATGATGTGGTAATAATCAAAAAATTTATAAAAATAAATAATTTTTGAATCTTTTAATAATTTAATTTAAAATTCTGTCAAATCCCAATCGACTGGGCTTTGATATGATGGTTTATAAAAACCAAATTTCGCTGTTAGGCGAGGCTTTTGCTCAAAATCTTTTGAACTGTCCACATCAGAGCTCGTCGCAAAAACAAAAGAAAGTTAGAATCAAAGCCATATTGATTGATAAAAGAAGTTAAAAAGAAATTTTGCCTGTCAAATTTAAGTGAGGTTATATTTTGTGTAAACCAAGAAAATTGAGAAATAAATAAGGAAAAGAAGTCCAATCATTTATTCCTTCGTTTGTTCCTGAAAGAGAATCCAGATCCTGTTGCATCCTGCTTAATTATCCATATCCAACTGTATCCCGTAGTAATTTATCCTGTATTCCTGATTTGATTCCTGGAAGATATTAAATTCGTCACATTTTGAATTTAAAAAGAAAGTAACCAGAAGTAACTAAAAAGATATAAGTCGTATTAAAGGTAGCAATTATTCACTATTAAATATCGATATTTAAAAACGTCTATAAACAAAACGGGGCCAAAAGTATTTCATATAATTAGGTTAGATTACATTTTAGCAAGTAACTAAATTTAGACTGGAATAAGGTAAGAGGGTAATTGTAAAATTGGTATTATAGTTAATTTCATAAATAAGAAAAAACATTATGCTTACCTTCTTCTGTCCAACAAACCCTTCACAACAACCATAAGTTTAACCGTTTTTTATTTGATTGTTAATAAATATTTCTACATTTATCAACTGAGTCATTATTATCGATTTTTACAATTCACAGCCAATTACAGAAGCACGACTGGGATTAAGACTCATTTTTCTGCCGACTGAGTAGATGGCCCCCAACAAATAATTACATTCTGGCTAAGATTACGACAGAAGGTAATAAACAAAAAAAATATTTTAGTTACATTTTTAAATATTAATGAGTTAGAGTCGAGGTTAAAGAATCTAGTTATTAAATCTTATAATAATAAAATCAATAGTTTTTAATAGGTTGCTTACAAAGAAAATAAATTTCAGGTAAACTAAAGTTAAAAATAAAATATTAAATAAAAGTTAAATATTTCTCACATTTTGTTTCACGAACAACTTTGGGGAAATAGATGTAAGCAACAATATAATAATTACTTCTTGGAGATGAATCATATTTTATACAGGGTGACTCACAAAATGTGGTTACAGAGGGCATATATTGTTTTTAGCTTTAAAGAGTCACCCCGTATAAATGCATATATGATCTAAGGCTTTTCTCGTCACTGGCTCTCTAACTATATGACCTTTTCAAGACGGAAGGATGCGAATTACAAAAACGATTATACCACGTCGTCAAGGGTATATTCGTTTATCAATACATGGCAATTGCTATTTGATAAATTTCTGATGAGTTGTATAATCGGTTCTACTTTTGCGGGACTCCCTATGTATATTTGTATTATTTTAAATGTTATTGTTACTTAAAAAACAATTTTCTTTTCAAATTGATTATATTTTATCCAAATCTGATTTAAAATAACACAACCCACGCACTTGTGCGTGAGTGTATTTTTATTCAACCATTTGCATTTTTAATTTCACGCAAACAACGGATTTGATGCGTCCAATTATTTGTGAATTATCGATTGATTTCCTTACTTTTAGCCTCACTTAATACTTTAGAAGGTTTCACTGACACGCAAGTTATATATTTTTTATTTATATGAAGTGTAACCTATTATTAGCTCCTTAAAATAAAGTTTTACTACCACATAATTCTTAAAAACAGCAAAAAACAGAGGTATTTAATGGACTGGTTAGTTTTAGATAGATACAACTATTTAAAAATTTAACAAAAAAAAGAGGTTGAGTTGAAAATACTAGAAGTAGAAACGTAAGAGTAAAAAATAATATATTTTAAAGTATGATTGGATATTGTCCAATATCGTTCCATTTAAGAAAATATACCCTATATCAGAACGTGAAACTTATTTTTTTTGTTTCATCGACATATTTTACATTTTTACCTCAGACCTTCACATCTCCTGCCTTGGATTGCATTTGAGAAAATTTAAAATTGAAAACTCCAAATAGATTATTTAACGAACTGATTCTAAAACTAAATCTGAAACTCGGGGAAGAAATTCTTCCGTTTTTATTATTCTTTAAATGAAATTATCCGAAGCTATCTTAATACCAAACTTGATAAGTTTCAGTAGAATTGTTAATTGAATCTCCGACAAATTTACGGAATAAATTTTAAATCGACTCTGCACTCCGAATGATTAATTTACATTTCAAAATTTTATCAATTAACTAAATGAAATATAGCTTTTTCTTTAATTGAATTTTTTTATTTTTCAAATCAATTTCTAATTTATAGAAATTTACATCATTGATTAAACTAATACGTATTCTTAACCTTCTATTTATGTAAGGAAATGAGTAAGGCCTACCTCAGACGAGACACCCGGTGTCAGGCCACCGAGTGTCTGGACACCGACTCGCCATTGCGGTAGAAGAATTCAGTGGTTCCTGACACAGAATGCCGTCTGGACCCCGATGTTTGAAACGTGAGAGAGCAACTCGTGTGCGAGAATGTACCACTTGATCACTCCTCACTCTCTCAGCGTCAGGAAATACGTATGTTTGAAATCAAGGAAAAACGTTTACGAGTTCGCATAGGAGTGCTCTACTGGGTTGTACCAGTAGAGTTGAGTATAGTAAGAAAGTATTCATGCGCAATAGCGCCGTGAAGGCGTTAAGTGTCAAGACTGTCAAGTAAAAAAATGTAGAGATCATTTTCAAAAGTACCAAATTCTAACTTTTGTATATAAATGCATTTTGTGTATAAAAAAAAGTGGCTGTCAGTTTCCAAAAAACCAACACATGCACAATTACCCTACAATTATTTTGCATTCCAAAACATTCTACCACCTTATATGAACACTGCTCTGCATATGCTGGAATAACTTTTTTTTAATCGCCTTCCATCCAATATTAAAAATGTAACCCGATTTACAAACTTTAAGGCTGGCCTTAAAGAACATTTATTAGGAAAATGTGTGTATAACATTGATGAATATCTAGGTTAGAGTTATTTTCAACTTACATTTAACTTTTTATATTTTATATAGGTATTTTTAGATCTTGTAACTATATATTTTATTTAATTTTAAATTTTTATTGTATTTTGTATAGTTTGTTCATATATTATTTATATTTATATTTATGTTATTTGACTTACCTATATATCATTGTAAAATGATCACAATAGGATGAATAAATTTACTTACTTACTTACTTACTTACTTACTTAATTTTCTGTTTAGCTATATTTCGTTTAAGGTTATGATGAGTCCTTTCAATCATATCATTAGCTGTAGAATATTGACCATTTTATTTTGCTGATTTGTTTATTGTTTTTTGAATATATTTCTGGAAGAATACCACAAAATGAATGATGACGAAATGTTATTTAATATTTTAATTAATGATGTAGAAGATGCTGAACAACAGATGAATGCATATCATGGAAGAACTATTTTCAAACAAACTTTTTATTAAACATTTTAGACTGGATAAAAATATGTTTGACAACTTACTAGAGGTATTGACTCAATTACTTTCCATATGAACAATATTATTTTTTCATCCCATCTTAAAGTCGAGGTTTCAACGAAGAAAATGAGTTCTGATAAAATTAATAAATTGAAAATTGCCTTCAGGTGGAAAAAATTTCTTTTTTGTGTTTTAAATAAAGTGTAATATTTAATTTTCGATTTTATATTGAAAAAATTATTATAATTATTATAATTTTTTTAATCCATAAGTATTTTAAATACATATTGACAAAACATTAAATTTAGCAAAGCATTTTGGAATTTTATTACTTTAGTTCCCAGCGGGAATTCCCATTATGTGTATTATGTTCAGAGTTATTTACTAGAATTTTAAACTTCAAACTATAACACAATTAAATTTACTTCTTAGGTTTTTACCGGTTTGGTGCATACATATGCTGTAATCTAATCAGACAAAGTTCCTTGAAATAAAGCGATAACCAACGAAGGAAATGAGCTCTGATAAAATTATAAATTGAAAATTTATAAACTAACTTTTTCGATTGAAAAATATTTTCCTTTGAAAAATTGTCATTTTAGTTTTTGATAATTTTTCTAAAAAATGTTTTGTATTTTTAATAAAAGAATTAATATTTCCATAACGGATCTAAAGAGCTTATAATTGGTCTGAATCGAATTCTGTGGCTGCCTGTCCTAATCACTTCTTCTATTTCTTCTTGTACGAACGTTTCAAGTGAACTAAAATATATGTTTTCCTCTACTTTTTGTTGAACTGTCTAAATTTAAATTTGGCAACGTTGACACGATTTCGAGATGGCTCACAGCTTTCAAACATACGGTTGAGGTGCGGTGAGAAAGAAGTGAGTAAGCGAAGTCGCACACGAGTGGTCGTGTAGGAGTTCTCTCGGTTTCAAACATCGGGGTCCTGAGCGCTCCCATCTACTGCAATGGTGAGTCGGTGTCCCAGACACTCGATGGCCGGACACCGAGTGTCTCGTCTGAGGTAGGCCTTAGGAATTCGATTTAACATCCCGATACCGGTTTCTGCCTACCGGTTTCGTTAGTTGGGCCTTCGGAGCCAATAAATAAAAGAAGAATGACACTTTGACGAGAATCGGTCAAATAATTTTATATTGTTTTACGAGTGAAGAGAGTAACAGTTTTTGAAGCGAGAGAACAGTTCAAAAGCTTCAAAAAATGTTTTTGACAGGTGAAATACTATACTTTTTCTACAACCGCGTTTATATCCTACTAATAATAATAATAATAATAATATTTATTCATTCGTTCATTCAATACAATAAGATATAATTACAACATATTTTGAGAATAAATATCTGTATTTCAAAATGACCGATTTTTTTTTTTTTTTTTTTTTTTTATTACCATTGCGTCATGTTTAGGGTCACTTTAGCTAAAGCTAGACTGTGTTCCTAAACATGAATAGACTTTGGTCATTTTGAAATAATTATAAAATTATAAATATAAAATAAAATGATTTAAATGAAGATATAAAGTTACGTATTAATAATATAAATATAAAGTTATTATAATTAATAATATAAAGTTAAGAATTAAAAACTAACTAATTAAAAACAGTAGTAGGGAATTATAATATATTTAATTTAAAATTTAAAACAAGTTTTGATTAAAATTGATTAAAATATTTAAAATTATTCGATATTATATACCATATAATATAATAGCGTGTTCAAACCAAGATATAACAGGTCTATAATAGTATTTTGTCAATTGATGTTAGAAGCCAATATGTTAATTTGTTTTTGAAATTTTTAATGTAAATTTCCATTTTTAATTCTTTTGGTAAGTGATTGTATAGATTTTGTCCCACATATATGAAACATCGCTGTCCAATAGACTTGTGAGACTTAGGAAGAATTACGTTTGCATTTTCTCGAAATCTTGTTGGATAAGTATGTGTTATATTCTTATTTATAAAATTATTTTTTATTAAATACAGTAAGGCAGTTTTGTAAAATAGTTGTCTGATATTCAATAATTTCGAATTTTTGAAAAGCAAGTTCGATGGAAATTGTTGGTTAAGATTAAATATTATTTTGATAATTTTTTTCTGTATTATTTCCAAAGGTTTCATATTATTCGAATATGCGCCTCCCCATGCGATTATGCCATAATTTAGGAGTGATTGGACCAAACTGAAATACATGATTTTAAGGTTTTTTTCGTCTAATATGTGGGTCATTAGTTTGAATAGATATAACAATGATCTTACTTTTTTGGTCAAGTTCTGAATTTGAAGGTCCCATTTTAGGTTATTATCAATAATAATTCCTAGGTATTTTGTATTGGTTGTAGTCTGAATCTGATATGTATGATTTCTTCTAAAGGGTAGATGTAATTCTAATTGTACTGTATTTGGTATTCCATTTTTATAATTTGAAAAAGGCAGATACACTGTTTTATTTATATTGATGGTGAGAAGATTTTCATCGAACCATTTAATCATTATTTTCAAGTCTTGTTTCAGCTTGGTTTCGACTTCTTCCCATGAATTCCCATCTAAAAAAAGCACGGTATCGTCGGCAAATGAGATTATCGTTCCATGGCAGTTCAACGTTAAAAGTTCATTCATATAAATTACAAATAATATGGGGCCTAATACTGTTCCTTGTGGTATTCCAAATGTTATCTCTCTCTGATTACTAATCGTGTTATCAATTTTAACCATTTGTTTTCTTTTATTTAGGTAGTTTTTGAGAAGTGTGTGAGTGGGGCCACGAATGCCTATATCATATAGTTTAGATAGTAGCTTGCTGTGGCTTACGGTATCGAAGGCTTTTGCCAGATCGATAAATATCCCAGCACACGGCCTGCTGCTATCCAAACTTGTGTAAATTTTATTCACAAGTACAGCAATAGCATCACTGGTCGATTTTCCATTCCTAAATCCGAATTGGAAGTTGGACAGAAGTTTATTATTTTCTAAAAAGTTTACCAATCGTTCTTTTAGAGCCTTTTCAAAAATTTTACTTAGAATAGATATAACACTAATAGGGCGATAGTTTTTTGGATCGTTACGATTTCCATTTTTGAAAATTGGTTTTATTACAGCTACTTTGAACTGAGTTGGACATTCTCCTTTACTGAACATAAGGTTTATTAAGTGACATAACGGTTTCGCAATAAATTCAGTTATTTCTTTTAGGGCTAAAGTTGTAATATTGTCAAAACCCGGTGTCGAGTTATTTTTCAAAGAATGAATAATATTTTTTATTTCAGTTTCAGAGACGGGCTGTAGAAATATCGAGTTCAATGTAGTGCGGGTTGTTTTTTTAGGATGTATTGTCTGCGTGCTTATGAGCTTAATATCGTTTGCCATTTTCTCTCCTACAGTCGCATAATGTTTGTTGAATATTTCCTAAAGAATGTGTTTTATTAGTGGATTGCAGTTAGATTTATACCCCGAACGAAGTTGGCAGTGATCGAATTATCGTTTTTTCTTTTGGAATGTGTATATTTTATTTTTTACCGCTTTTACTTTTCCGCCCTCCACTACACCATAGAAGAAGAAGTTTCAGCAATCATTTCTTCATTGGCGCCAAATCTCTTTGACTCGAGCATTATTTTTAGGTCTGCAAACAGTTAAAGGGAGAAAAAAGAAAAAAAAACTTACGCAGTTCGATAAATTATCCTTTTTTAATGAATTAAAGTTAAATACAACTTTTCATAAAAATAAACCACCCCTTAAACTGTTAGTATTACGTAAAAATTGATATTAACTAAGTTTATGGCATTGAGCTAACAATTAAAATGATTTTTTTAATTTTTCTACGATTAATACGAAGGAAGATAATATGGCAATTCAAAAATGGGTGTTTAAAGAAACTGGATCGTTCTAGCGTAAATATCTGGAAAAATATGACTTCCACAAAAAAAATGTATATAACATCCTAATGAGAGAACAACATTGGGAACATTTTAAGACCATCCAGAACCGGTTAGCATAAACAAAAAAAAGTTAGGGACAAAATAAAAATTTTTCAAACTTTTTTAGCGCCATCTAGGGGTATTTGAAAGAAAAATCCTTTTTTTCAGAAAGACGTAACATATGTTTCTTCAATTGTCCAGTAATTTTTAGTTCTATGGGATAATGATTTTTTTAGTTTTGGTCTGTTAAAGCTTAGCATAATTTTTGTTTTTTATAAGACATTTTCAATTTTTGGTCAATAGCGTGAAAAGTATTGATTTTTGAAAAAAAAAAGACTTTGAACAAATGTTCATCCGAATAATTTCCATTTTTTTTGTTTTTTATCCCCCAATACTTCATTCAAATATAGTAAAAATCGCTTATATTCCAAAATTATTCGAAAAAAAAATTAGAATTAATAATACATTCAAATCTTTAATAGTAAATACAAAACCTTTTAATGAAATTATACAAAAAATTGTATTTTTCGCCTACCATGTCTGAAAATGAATCATATCAACCCTAAAAGTCAGACCGAAAAAAATATTTCCGCTTCTTGGGCCGCAAAAATCAAAAAGAACACGATTTTTACTATCAACGCACCTTTGACTTTGACATTTCACATACATTTTCATTAAACGTCAGTGTAGACTCAAGAGAATTAAATTTTAGAGTACAAATACGTTCTGATTCTGAATAATTGTGATTATGTGAATTAGTGAAAATGAATAGTAATTCAGGCAGTGATGAAGAATTTACGAATACTTCACCAGACTTGCAAGAAGAAGGTAGTAATGTTTCTCTATTTTTGTTACTTAACAAGACAACGCGCAATGGTACGAAAAGCCCTATGAATTGTTTAACAACTGGAAATAATATATAATAAATAAATTGGTACATTTTTATTGCTTAAGTTGCTCATTAAATTCTGTCTGTATTTATAAAATTAAAGATTTTTGTTATATTTTCCTATTTTTTGTTTTTTTTTGTGGTAGGCGAAAAACAGTTGTGTGTCACACATGCAGAAAACGCTTTAGCAGCCCTTAGCTATTAGCTGCCCTCGCTTCGCTTCGCTCGCTCATGCAGCTAATAGCCTCGGGCTGCTAAAGTTCTTTTTCTGCCTTATGACACAATATACTATTACAAAATTCCATGCGAATGTAATAAATTTTATATAGGAGAAACATCTAGACCTTTTCATATTAGACTTAATGAACACCAATCATACATAAAAAATAAACAATTCGAAAAATCAAAAATATGTGAACATGCGTAGGATTTTGGTCATAAAATACAATGGAATTCTTCAACTATATTATTAAAAGAATCTAATAATTATAACCGCAAAGTTAAAGAAGCAGCATTGATATGCTTAAATAATAACGAATGTGTTTGTAATTGTTCGGTTGATATTTCAAAAATTTGGATGCCTATTTTACAAAAAGGATACCCTCTATATCGGGATAGTATCATAAGTTTTTATCTGGTTTTTTTCTTATGATAATATTATTAAGAAAACTTCTTTTAGGACGAAGTATAAATTCTCTTATAATATGCAAATGCTCTATCCTTCTTTCAAAATTCGTTCCCAGATACGTCACAAAAATATGATGGAAACAGATTTTGACATCTTCAATTTCAAAATCTTTCTCCGTGTCCTATTTGCTGTCATATTTTTGTAAGATTATCAAGTGTTTTGTTTCTATAGTAAATTTTGTTATGTCATTTTGAAAACGACTTCCGATTAAGGAAGTCGAAACGTCAAAAATTAAAAAACTTTTTCAAGAAAATAGGTGGTTTTATTCCATGAGAAGAGAAATTGAACTAACAAGGAAACCACTATGAGCTTCAGAAAAGGATTTATTTACTTAATTTAAATATTATTCTTGTCTGATTCCGAATCAAGTCCAGCGGATAGAGTGCGCCGTTTGTCAAAAATAACAATGAAGGATAAAACGTGGTCTGGATTTAACATTAAGTGTGGTTCCACCTCATTTGGTAAAATATGTGTGGCTTGTTCCTTTCACTAAAAGTTTTGTCATCAAGTAAAGTGATTAAGTGATCTTGAACTTGAAGTCTGACTCAACAGCGCGAATTTATTGTGGTTGAAAATACCCCAAAATTAATTTTATTTCGCTGTGACATGAAAACAATGCGTGACTTCGAGAGACTGTCAAATCCATTTCTGACTCCATCACTAATTAACGCCTCCAATCCTTTTACTTTATCTTTTAATATAAAGTCCGGATAGGGCGTTTCGATGCAGCCATCAATATACCGTAGTTTCTCAAATTAGGTGAAAAAATTATTGCCATTAGTCCAAGCTATTGGTATTTTAGTTTACCTAAATTGCTACCCGAAAACAAAAAATACAGTGATGTAGGAAAAAAATTCTAAGAAAGATAGTGTCAAAATAGTGGCGAAACTTACCTAAAAAATTCGTAAAGTTGAAAAAAACGGTTTTTGTAAATAAAAAGAAACTTGTACGTTGAATCGAAAAATAGTAGATCAGGAAGTGGTAGATAATAAAAATATCTTTCGATTCACTATCTTTTAAATATTGATTTTCGAATTACTTTTCGAGATATATCGAAAAAACCGTCAAAAATAGTAACTTTTTCGTTTTGCTACTGTAATGAGCAAGGGATTTTTTTTTGTCTTGAGAGAATTTATTAGATTAAAAATCTTTATTTGAGTACAATTAAATTAATTGAAACTCCTGACCACTGAAATACCCTGTTGAAAAATAGTTTCTTAACGATGTGTTTGTAAAACGGAAAATAAGTATCATATTTTTTAAACAGAAAGTAGCGAAGTGACTCTTTTTTCATAAACAGAAAAGTTCTGAATATTCACTTGCAATTTGTTCTAACAGTAGAGAAATAAGCCTGATATGAGAAAAAATAGTCGTTTTTTATTGGTAACCGTAATAATGGCTACCGGATAGCAAGCATCTGATAGGCGATAAAAAATTAAACAAATCAAATTTAGGACATTGGGGAAGGGACCAGAATGTTTTATAGAAACTAAATTTTCGCTGTGGTTTTAAGAAGCTATCAGAGGTTCTCAAACCGCGTTTTAAAATTTGTAGGGAAAGTGGTCACTCAACAGAGTTATATTTTGAAACCGGCCTTAAGGGCGCGTTTTTCGGGCAATCATTCATTTTTCTTTTTGGGTCAGAGTACATTTTTAGTTTTGAGTCTTCTTTTGTGGGTTTTCGCGGAAAATTGGTAGTTTATTCTGTGCGACAAAAGTGTTGCAGCTTAGAAAAGAGATTTTCAAGGGTTGCAATCACTAATGGAATTAGCCGAAAGGAAGTAAGGTTACTTATTTTATTTTTTACTAACCACTGAGGTACATACAGTGTCGAATTGTATTGGTAAAGATTCAGATTATTCTTTCCATTACTCATTAGATTCGCTACCCTGTAGGCTGTAACAATAGGGAATAAAGTCCTGTCTTTCGACAGCTAACGTTTTTTTTTAGTTTATAATTTGAATAGTCTTCTAGCGCATATTTTATCTCACTGTAGAGTTAGTAATTTGCTTTAACTAGTAGATTATTTTCAGGAAAAATCAGGTTAACGTTTTGTCTTATATAATTTGAATTTTTCTGTTTCATATAAAGCCAGGTTAATTTTCTTTTCGAGGAGAAATAATTTTAAGTATCGTTTTTTTTAATTTTGTCATTTTTTTGTTATTCAATTTTATTATTTTTTTAATAGATTGCTTAAATTTGATTACCGCATTTTATTTAGATTGAACCCAATCCCACTTAACAAGTCATTTACTAAGGTCAGACTATCCTCGAGATTTTTAGATATCCTGTAAGACAAAAGTAATCCGTGCTATTTGCCACGGCGACCAAGCCCAATTTGGACAGACTAATCTTGGTAAAAAGTCACTAGCCAAAATACCGCTTTGCTCAAAATTTTTGATGTACACGCAGCTAGGAAATTTACTACAAATCTACGCGTTATTACACTATAACTTTTTCTTGATATTTATAGTAGATATATACCGGGTGACAATGAGACTAGGGCCATGCCTATATCTCGTTCATTTTTCAACCCATTTGAATAAAATTTGGAACATAGATATAAGACACAATTCTGGATTGACAGTCGTATAAAAACAAAATGGCGGACTTCCGGTTTCGCCAGAAATGCCACCAACTTCGATTATTTAAATAGAACACCCTGTATATTTGATGCTTTTTAGATTCTATGGCTCAAACTACATACGACAGTGTTGCCAAATTTTTTATTTTTCAATAGCACAGGGGGCCTTTATATGGTCAAAATCTATTCTAATTGACATTAGTAATTCATAGTAATAGATTTTTCATCGATATGATCAATAACAAATTCTACAGCGGGAATTGAAATTTTCTAAATTCATTTTTAACGAATAAATCGTTTTTTTCAAATGGTACCTACCGAGGGCCATCTTGTCATCCGATAGAGAATGTAATTACCAATTCAACGATATACATTATGTACCACTTCCTTTTTGTTCAAACCTAAATATGATGGTTTATTGAATTTGTACAATATCTATTTCGTACCATGCCGTCGAATTCCAATCCGGGTTTGATGAAATTAAAGATAGCCATGGAATAACAATAAGTGTTTAATATCACGTCAAAAGTCAAATACCAATTTTTACTTGTCATCACGTTTTGTTAATAAGTTTTTTCGAAATGGAAAATAATAATCGTTACTCGCGAAACGAACAAATCGATATGATATTGATTTACGGAGAATCTCAGAAGAACGCTATACATTATGTACCACGTCCGTTTTGTTCAAACCTAATCATGATCATTTATTGAATTTTTACAATATATTGTGCAATGTCCAGGAAAAGTAGAAATAAAATCAATCTCAAAAAATTGGTAGATAACTATTCATTCTTTCAAACTTTAGGTACTTAAGAATGATGATAAATTGCAAGAAAAATAATTTTAATATAATCGAACTATTTGAATAAATCTAACAAATGAAATATCAACATACAAATTATTACTAAAATATTATAATCCTATTTTCAATAGAACAGTTTCACAACCAGCCAAGATTCATTTTATTTATTAATGACCTATGAGCTGTTCGAAATGTTGTCCGTTTTCTCTAACACATAGACTAGTTCTATTTATTGTGCACCTCATCACATTTATTAGTTCTTGGGCAGGAATTTCCTGAAATGTGCGCTCAACTCTATCTCTCAAGTCCTTCTTGAATATACTTTGGATTTGATGTGACCCCATAGATAAAAATCAATAGGGGTTAAATCGGCTGATCGGCTGGCCATCTGACTGGACCATTTGTTCCAATCCATCTCTGCCCAAACGTATCATTAAGATATTGCCGAACAATACTAGCGTTATGAGGTCCTGCACCATCCTGATGAAAAAACATTTTCCCTGATATTCTCAGGTAAATCATTAACATTATTCTGAATATCGTTTTCTAAAAATTGTAAATATCTTTGGTCTGTTAAACACCCGTCGAAAAAAATAGGTCCAATGATTTTTGTCCCTATGATTCCCACCCAGACGTTGAATCCAAATCTTTCTTGAAAATTACCTTCTCTCAGCAACCTAGGAGTTTCTTTAGCCCAATAACGTTGAATTGGTAATTAAATTCTCTATCGAATGACAAGATGGCCGTCGGTAGGCACCATTTGAAAAAAACGATTTATTCGTTAAAAATGAATTTATAAAATTTAAATTCCCGCTGTAGGATTTGTTATTGATCATATCGATGAAAAGTCTATTACTATGAATTACTGATGTCAATTAGAATAGATTTTGACCATATAAAGGCCTCCTGTGCTAAAAAAAAAATTTGGAAATTTGAATTTTTTTATTGAAAAATAAAAATTTGGCAACACTGTCGTATGTAGTTTGAGCCATAGGATCTAAAAAACATCAAATATACAGGGTCTGGCGAAACTGGAAATCCGCCATTTTGTTTTTATACGACTGTCAATCCAAAATTATGTCTTATATCTACGTTCCAAATTTTATTCAAATCGGTTGAAAAATGACCGAAATATAGGCATGGCCCTAGTCTCATTGTCACCCGGTATAGCTCTTAGCATCCCAAAAACAAACATTTTTGAAAAATTCCAAATACTTTTTGTTTTTTGAGTTAAGAGGGGCCTTGCCACAGGTATGCCAAACTACAAACACCAAAAAATCCTGCGAAATCCCCATCCTTCGCGTTCATCAATCGACAGTCACTTTGTCAGTATATCACTGTCTTTCTGCAATAATTAAAAGAGATAGATATCTTAAGATGTCAGTGAATCTCCTGTGTGCTAGGTGGCGTTGCTAATATTAAAATAATACTTTTTAGCCGATAATCAACAGAACTGACATGTGGGGTTGACAAAATTCTCAACCTGTTAGTAATTTTCCAATTTTCATCCATTAGTACCTGGCGTATGTCTCAATATAGATCACTTTTTTTATATATAAAGATCAATTATGAAAAATTCTTGAGAATTCTGAGATAAGGCGAAAATTCTGGTTACAGTTTGCAGTATTATTTAATCGAGGACAATATATTAACATATTGCAAAATATTTAACATATGCCATAAAAACAACTGTGTAATTTATTAAACCCATTTGTGATTTTATTACTTCTGAACTTGAAATATACCATGTTCTGTCTCGCTTCAGCTTCGCTATAAATTATGAGTCGTACTTCGTAGACAGTTCCCAAACAAACGTTCTCGTTTGCAGCTGTCAACTTAGAAGAAAAAGCGAATTTAAACATGTAAATGTGACTAGATAAATATATCAATGTAAGGATCTTAATAAAGTCACGTACAGGAAACGGATGAGATTTTTCGCTTGGATTTGTTCGATAAAATCATTCCAAACGGAAAATTGAGGTAATAAAACTGGAAAAATATTCATTTGTAAATAAGAACGTGACTGTGATGAGTATTGGTATATGTTATTTGTTCATAACGCTGTCAGGGCGTATTTCATAATCTCAATTCTACTCTTTTCAGCTCTTTTTAAAAAAAGAGGAGTTTGCATTTGATAAACTAGATTTAATTCTGTGTGGATTTCTGTAAATTGTAGAATTTTTTTACTTACTATTTTAACCCATCGTGTAAGGCTATTGGCAACTGGACTAAAACTACCAAAACCCAGTTGAGAATGCTCTTCTAGCATTGCCATAGACCGAAAAAATTGTACTAGTACTACTACCGTCAAAATAAATTCGGTTTTATAATACTAAATAAACTTTAGAAATTAATCTATAACATAACCTATATACTTTCAATACAGCCACGGCCTACTCACTTTTACCAAAATCGTCATTCACGGTGTTTCTTCTTTAAATTCAATGACATTTGATATTTTGGACGCCATTTGAAGGTGTTCCTGAAGAGGTACGACGAGCGACATCAAACATCAAACTAAGCTTACTTTTTGATGCTCTATCAAAATCTGAAGTAACTCGATGCTCTGACAAAAAGTGTCGATTGGCCCAAACCGGTCCTATGGCTAGTTTTCGAAGTACAGGGTGTTAAACATCAGAAATGATACTTTTTTGTATATATATATATATATATATATATATATATATATATATATATATATATATATATATATATATATATATATATATATATATATATATTTATCATTTATTTTAATTTAAATCAAATTTAATTATTAGTCCTTTTTTATTTAACTTCATTGTATTATCGGAAATTTCAAAATGTACTAATTTTACTTTTTATTTTCTTCTTATTCAATGAGAGAGGAAGTGATTTCTTTACAGCAGGAATAACTTTCATCATATACCGACACTTTATTTACTACTACTAAAAACAAATTTATTGATGGTACTTCGTTATCTTGTCAAATATAAACCCTATTATTTTTTACGACACGACCAATTCCCAGGAAATTTGTTTTGATATTTAATTGTTTTATTTAATTTTATGACGTTCAAATAGCAACGACTCCTGGCAGACTGGAGCTATAGGCTCACTGTGAAATTGGTTTTATGAAACCTTACAGTCACAGCCCACTAGGTGAAAACTTGACACATTTTGTTAAAAAATATACAGGGAAAATCTGTATTTTTTCAATTTTATTTTTACATTATTTAACTTACACCACATTGTTCAATTTTCTTTACTGATTATTTCTGTATTACCTATTTACATGTTCATCTATATTAATAAAAATCAATTTGCCTGCTGAACCTATTTGACTAATTCTTTTTTGTTCTATTTGTATATGTCAGGACAAGGTTTTCATGAAAGAAAATGTTTGAAAAATTGTAAGGAAAAGTGAAAAATTTCGTTTAAAAAAACTTGTATCATAAGGAATGGTCAATATTTGAATCATAGGTTCAGGACCTCGAAATATTAATATTTTACTGAATAACTCTGGGTCAAATGTTATCGACTACTAAGATACAGGGTGTTGAAGATAACATTTATTTTTCGTTTTTTTGCAATAAATTCTTTATTATTTAATATATTAACTTGAAATTTGGTATGGTTATATTTTTAAGTTAGTAAATCATAAGCGTGGTATTAATTTTGAGATTAGATACAGAGGGCGCCACCTACACTCTACTGGATGAAGAAAAGTATCAATTTTTTATTATTTCTGGCCTTTTTTGAATTTTTTTCAAGTCTTTATCGTACACCCTGTAAATTTGAACAAAAAAGGTATACTTGTTTTAATAGCATAAATTCAGCTCATTTCGAGATATTTGCATTTAAAATATTCTAGCCACAGTATCTATTTAATTTACTTTAACATATTTCAGCATAGTAGGCTTTGAAACTAAAATGAAAATGTACTGTTGTCAGATAATTAATTGTTAGATGTAATTTTGTTCACAAAATTCCATGTAAGTAAGTAGGTAATGAAAATGCGTCGACACAACCATTTCTCCAATTCATAAATGAGAGATATATTATCATTTTTGTGTTTATGCACAAAGTAATTTTTCTGGACTTGCTGCTGCCATCTAACAATTAATTATTTGACAGC
Source organism: Crepidodera aurea (assembly GCA_949320105.2). NCBI lineage: Eukaryota > Metazoa > Arthropoda > Insecta > Coleoptera > Chrysomelidae > Crepidodera > Crepidodera aurea. The sequence continues at coordinate 22,326,575 of OX439479.2, read as the reverse complement.
TGTACATTTTCATTTTAATTTCAAAGCCTACTATGTTGAAATGTGTTAAAGTAAATTAAATAGATACTGTGGCTAGAATATTTTAAATGCAAATATCTCGAAATGAGCTGAATTTATGCTATTAAAACAAGTATACCTTTTTTGTTCAAATTTACAGGGTGTATCATAAAGACTTGAAAAATATTCAAAAAACGGCCAAGAATAAAAAAAAATTTCAAGTCAGTATATTAAATAATAAAGAAATTATTGCAGAAAAAACGAAAAATAAATTTTATCTTCAACACCCCGTATCTTAGTAGTAGATAACATTTGACCCAGAGTTATTTAGTAAAATATTAATATTTCGAGGTCCTGAACCTATGATTAAAATATTGACCATTCCTTATGATACACCCTGTATAAAGATCTGAGTGATTGAGTGGGACAGAAACCAGTAGGGATATCATAACAAATATTGACAGATTGACGTTTGGTTGTACAGTTTCTTACATTGTTTTATCTGTTACCTCCGAAAAAAAAATAATTTGTGTTTTGGTTTTTTTCTGAAACAAGTAAGTAGTAAAAAAGTTGTAGTACGTTATATTATACCTGCTATTTTTAAAAATACCAGCAATAGTAGTTTATAGAACTCAGTGTGTTATCGTTGTCCTATCTATTACTCAAATGCCACCAACGAAGCGTCAAAATATCGGTCGGCGTACGCGTAACCTAAGCCGAGTTTATAATTATCGAGTCAATGAGACTGAAAAAGAGCTTAGGCAGCGTTTGGAGGCAGCGTTTGGAGGCAAACAGTATACATGGTTAATCAGTGAAAGTGTGCGGAATAAAACTTCATATTTATAGCTTCAGCTATTTCGACTTAGCACTGATGGACCAGTCAGGACATGTTAGTTTGTGTAGATAGATTAAAACCTTTGTTAAATAATTGAAAAAACTGAAAATTATCATTAAAGTAATATTTTTTGCAAACTAGTGCATAACTTGCGTCCCATAGATTTTTGAGCAATTTTTGTTCTTTTTCAACCTAATGTCAAATGAAAGATAAATGTGCAAGTCAAAGGCGTATTGTACTTAATATTTTTTTTAAATTTATTTGCTAAATTTTATAAAAAAAATTCTCAAAGTTGGTCAATTTGGGATACTTTCACTACTGATAGTAGAAAAATTGTACAATTTTTTGATAAAATATTACAATACGGCTTTAAAACAGGTCTTTATCTCCATTCCTGCGTTTAACTTATTTTTTTAAATAACACCGTTTTGAAGTAATCGTGGATTTTCTAGCTCTCTACAAGCACATACATTTTGGCCAGGGTACAGACTCTTAAGAGCATTCACTACCTGGGTGTGCTTTCTCATGTCCCAGAAATTTTTTTAGTGAAAACCGTTTATCACAAAAAGTATCATTTTTTGTAATTCGGGAAACTCAATGATTTCCTTCTACGTTATGTTGGTCAGAATTTGTTTAAAACAAATTGTTAACTCATAATACATAAGAAATGGTTTTTCATTATATGGAGCCCGAAAGGTTGTCTAGTTGAAGAGGTGACATAAATAATTTCCAAATTCAAAATTTACTTATTTCTCATGTTTCTTTTGTAGACTTATAAAGTTGAAAATTTTTTTCTTCAATTGTCTTCTACCGGAGTTCGTGGATCCAAGAACAGCAAGTGGTTGGAAATAAGGAACAATTCCCTACAACACCTGAAGATTATTGGGTGAAATTCCAATAAATCTCGATTTTTTCTACCACGTTTATTTTATTCTCCCATTCATTTTCTATTCCATTATTTTTGGGTTACAATTTATTGATTACTATTTTAAATCAAGGGTACCTATCAATGAATAAAATTGCTGAAAAAAATTAAAAACAAGCTTTTATACAAGTGCAATAAAAATAAAAAAATTAAAAATATTTCGACAAAAACACGATTTAAAATCTTGCATTTTTGTAGGTTGAATCAAAGAAAACATACCTCAATTCATTACCTATTTAAAACATTGGATGGTTTTGGTCACCTAATTTTTATGTTCTGCACGCCACTGGCCACTGGGTACTAAGAAAGCATAAATGATTTATTTATTCGGTGGCAATATCTTTTGGTAAATGTATTTTGCTGTGTTGCCAAAGATGGGAAAAGATTTATATTTAGGCACGCCTACTTTTGCTGCGCGGGTCAAGGGGAAATATCGTATGAAGTTATGACACGTTAATGAAACCCGTTAAGAGATTATTTTATAAAATTATTTACCCAACACCCTCGTGCCAAGAACGGTTACTTCTTATATCATTACGTAAAATACATCATAATATTTTTTATCTACACCCGTACTATAATAATACACTTATATGCCCATAATCCGTTTCATAATGAGATCCATTATGATACAGATTTTTCATTACAATACAGATTTTTATTTTGCAATAAATCTCTAGTTTTACTTTTACAAACCCCACAAACCCTATATGAGCAAAAAGCTCTTAAAAAATGCCATGCAATGATGTAATAAAATATAGGGTGATGTATTTGAAAAAGTCGAGTTATTTCTATTTGTAATTTGTCATTTTCAAAAAATCGTAGTAGGCGATAGAACTTCGACTCCGAGTTCGCCCATATCTCGGAAGATGCCCAAAAGCTTAAAGAATCGTCTGAAAAAAGGTTTATGGATTGGAGAAATACAAATTACAATTTTGTAGATTTTTTTATAGAAATACGTGCAATTACTGTTATTGTGTTCAATACAAATATAAATATAATATTTATAGTTCTTCATTATTTATCGGGTGTAGATAAAATAGCGTATGTAACTGTCATGTAATGGTTATTAATACACTCACATAAACCATACGAAACTCGCCTTCGGCTCGTTTCGTATCCCGGTTAATGCTCGTATAATCCGTTTCATAATGAGATCCATTATGATACAAATTTTTCATTACGATACAGATTTTTATTTTGCAATAAATCTCTAGTTTTACTTTTACAAACCCCACAAACCCTATATCAGCAAAAAGTTCTTAAAAAATGCCATGCAATGATGTAATAAAATATAGGGTGATGTATTTGAAAAAGTCGAGTTATTTCTGTTTGTAATTTGTCATTTTAAAAAATCGTAGTAGGCGATAGAACTTCGACTCCGAGTTCGCCCATATCTCGGAAGATGCGCTAAAGCTTAAAGAATCGTCTGAAAAAAGGTTTATGGACTGGAGAAATACAAATTACAATTTTGTAGATTTTTTTATAGAAATACGTGCAATTACTGTTATTGTGTTCAATACAAATATAAATATAATATTTATAGTTCTTCATTATTTATCGGGTGTAGATAAAATAGCGTATGTAACTGTCATGTAATGGTTATTAATACACTCGCATAAACCATACGAAAGTCGCCTTCGGCTCGTTTCGTATCCCGGTTAATGCTCGTGTATTAATAACAATCATTACATGATCGTTGCATAATATACTATTATCTACACCCGTACTATAATAATACACTTATATGCCCATAATCCGTTTCATAATGAGATCCATTATGATACAAATTTTTCATTACGATACAGATTTTTATTTTGCAATAAATCTCTAGTTTTACTTTTACAAACCCCACAAACCCTATATCAGCAAAAAGCTCTTAAAAAATGCCATGCAATGATGTAATAAAATATAGGGTGATGTATTTGAAAAAGTCGAGTTATTGCTATTTGTAATTTGTCATTTTCAAAAAATCGTAGTAGGCGATAGAACTTCGGCTCCGAGTTCGCCCATATCGCGAAAGATGCGTTAAAGCTTAAAGAATCGACTGAAAAAAGTTGATTAAGTTATATATCAACAGTTTATGAACTGGAGAAATCTTAGATTAATCTAAGGGACAAATAGAAATTAAAATTTTGTAGAATTTTTTATAGAAATACGAGTAATTACTGTTATTGTGTTCAATACAAATATAAATATAATATTTATAGTTCTTCATTATTTATCGGGTGTAGATAAAATAGCGTATGCAACTCTCATGTAATGGTTATTAATACACTCGCATAAACCATACGAAACTCGCCTTCGGCTCGTTTCGTATCCCGGTTAATGCTCGTGTATTAATAACAATCATTACATGATCATTGCATAATATACTATTATGGAATTACTTTTTTAAATCCGCCTATTTTATTTTATGGAAAAAATTTATTAAAAAAAAATAATGTCTACATATAGATATATAGAAACTAAAGTATAATGTTACCTATAAACAATCGTTTTCTTCTAATATAATCTGCATTCGAATGAAAATTCGTGACCTACTAAAAGCATGTTTTTGGTATGTGCGCACAATATGCCATTATGCAAAAGTTTTCGTGCTTCTGTTTATTAAGGTTGTGGTGTTTGAGATAATATCTGAAATTATTTTCAGTACTTTTTTTAGAACCATTAAATACGTAGTCTGTTGTTGCATTCGCTGATAAGTGGTGTGTTTAGATTTTTAGATTGTTTCTACGAACTAGGGGATTCCGTGTGTCTCGTGTACTTACATTTTAATATTAGATCAAGGGCGGTTAATATTTTCAATTAAATATAGGAATATTCTTGCCAATAGGTTTCTGCGATTTAAAAAATGCATTATCAATTTAGAAATTTTTTTAACAGAATTCATTTATCAATGGGAAAAGATAAATTGCACTGAACTGTGCCAATTCTTAAAATTATGAGATAATATTAAAAATGAACCTAAACTGTTTAAATTCAAAAAATGTGTAAGAAAATATATAACTACTCACTCACAGTTGTTTATGGAAATATTGTCTTAAAAATATAGCATTTATTTATTATCAGAATATTAACCCCTCAACATAAATTTTTACAACAATACTATTCTTAGTTATCGGTCACTCAATGCAGCCCTCCTTTTGCCTGTTTTCATTTCTCTGTTTTTAGGCCAGTAGATATAGACAATCAATTAACATTAATTCCAAAAGTTTTGAAACTTTGATGGTATGTTAGTGTATGAATGAAAACAAACTATAAAATTTTGCAGTAGTCTGCGATGAACGGAACATTGTTTAAATTGCAAAAAAAAATTTTATTTACTGAAAATTGCAAATTAGGAATACCGCTAATAATAATGTTTTACAACAAGCATTAAGTTTGCAACCTTTCAAAAGCTACGGAACCTTGTTTTTTCTCATTTGTATAAGTTTTCCATTGTAATTTGTTTAAAAAAATTACAAAAGTTATGCAAACCATTTCTGAAACCTTTTTTCTCGACAAATTGAAATAATTACAAAAATTGCAAATAAAGAGAATATCGGTCTCAGTGGTTATGTAACTTTCCAACCCCATACGAGAAACGGAACCTTAATTTTTTTACTAATATTAGTTCTCCCAATTGCAGTTATAGTGGATTCAAAGAATAGGTTGTAGAATGCGTGAGCGAACCTGCAAAAACGGACTTCAGGGCTGTATTTGGAGTAGTTAGTAGTTAAATATACTAAAAGTCCCCAATACAAAAATATATATTTTTTAAATCTACCTCCATTTCCGTATTGCGGGCGAGGTTGAAAATTAATAAAAACATTCAAAACTTTTGTAAAAATTCCGATATTAAAAAACAATTTCATGAAAAAATATATTTTCCGTTTGTCGCACGAGGTTGCAAATTACAGCACTTCTCAAGAACATTATATTAGTTATTTTTTCAAATTTGCAGAACTTTTGGAATTTTCTTCGAAAAATTGGGATGAACAACAATTTGATTTCGATAAAACAGATCTTTCCGTATTGTTTGAATAGTTGCCCTCGGTGAATTTCTCTGTAACTTTGGGAAAAGATAGGTTTCGATCTACTGATCAAATGTCTCAATGGGCACAAAGCCCAAAAATCACTTCTACGGCCCCTACCGGGGGATTTTAGCCCAGAAATGATCGGGGCGAGAAGATGACACATCGCTCAAGAAACCAGTTCCTTCGCCGGGGAGAAGGCTGAAAATTGATTTTTGGTGCTAAAATTGTCCCCTCTTTCATATTCTGGGATCAGTTCATGGCTGCTGACCTTCTACATACCCGAAAATGGAGTGCGAAAGTGGTAAAAACTTGAATAATAAGACATACTATAAAAACGTATGCGGACCTCGCAAGTTGCGACTGAAAGTTGACAATATTGTGGATTTGATATTTCAATACATATCCTCTTCCCTACACGAGACAATAAAGGGGTTGGGGGGAGGGGGTGAAAATATAATGTTCTTCGAGGCCGCCTTAGGCGATCGAGATTGGTTTTTGGGGTACTGTAGATATCAACTTCCAGAAAAACATTTGACCTGCACTCGGAGGACATTCTGACCGTATTTTGAACCGCGAAGCAGAATAAACAGGCCCGATTTTGCCTTTGTTTCACAATATTAAGTCTTAGAGACGTTGGATTGTTTCGAACGATTAAACATTAAACCAAACCAAGTCGCGCCGCTAAATTTCGCTGATGTGCAGAACCACGAAAGTCAAGGTTGGGTGGCTCAAGCACTAGCCTAAGCTAGACAAAAAATGTAGGGCGATTTAACCAAAATAATGATTCTGCATATTCAGCTATCTTTAGTTTTAAAAAGGTTCCAAGGAAAAAGAGAAGGGTTAGTCGGTTAGTCGGTCTTTGGCTACGAAGGGGTCTCCTACCGAAAAGGTGACCGTCAGAAGAAAATTCGGCGAGAATAAAGAAATTCACGTTTAAATTAATAAAATAAATAAAGTAAGAAGTTGATAGTCCGCGAGTTACGGTCCTGGTTTGGGAACGAGAACCTTCAGCGCAATAGTACAAATTGGGAGAAGCGTGACCAGCCCTTTACTCGACATGCTTAGGTAAGATATAATTCTTAACATTGTCATTTATTAATTTATATTTATCTGAAGGGTGACCCAATAAATTTGTATTTGTTTTGTACTTCTTGTTTTATTTCTCAGAGTGAGTGGTGGTACTAAAGCGTAATAACTGCTAAGTATTCGGGGAGAGATCTCCATAACTTCGTAAAGGTCGGAAAGGCATTTCACCCTGGATACGTAGCAGCAACACGAAGGCCAATAACCGGACCTCGTGACAGTATTATTTTACATTTTATGTAGGCGGCGCCACGTGAATGATTCCTGATGATGAAATTAACTGGTAGCTTTTTTTGACGAAACTTTTTAGTGATTTTGATTAGAAAATGTGACGTAAACATCATTTCTACATAATAGTAGTGCTCTTGTTTGAACACGATAATTTCACCCGTTTTCGAGAAAAATTTCAGCCAATTTGACCGGGAGCCAATTCCCATAAGATTTGTGCGGGGTTCTTTATTAAAAAATTAATAAAATGGCAAAATATAAAAAGTATTATAAGCAACTTTTTTCATATGGCTGTTATGATATTCGTCCTTTAAAAAATTCATCGCTGTGCGATTCATTTTTTAAACTTGGAGTCGTGTCATAACAGAATGCCATATGAAATGCGTTGCTTAATATTTTAAAACTTCGAAAGTTTGCAGAACTTTTGAAATTTTTTCGCGCTATTAATGCGAAAATTCATTAAATCCTGATTTTCAATATCTTCCGTACTCTTCATACAACTGAAGTTTTAAAACTTTTGTAATTATTGTTAAATTTTGTAAAAATCATGTCAATATCTTCTGGCCTATTTATCCTAATGCAAGCACACTATCCTAAATTTTAAATTATGTACAATATATAAAATATCACCAAGCTAAGTACACTGCAAAACAGGCAAATCTTGTCCAGGCATGTCTGAGTTTTGGGGCTATAAAATAAAATAAAAAATTTTTTGTTAAATGTTTAAAATTGAATAAAATGAAATTGAAAATTGAATTGAACAGACTTTCTGCTGTATGTTTGTAAAATTTTCTGTTCACGTTTCAGAGTAAATCACAATAATTTTCCATTAGAAACACCGACGGCTTTTGTAGGTTATATTTAAGAGTTCGTCTTTGATAAAGCATCCGCTTTTGTATACTCACACCTACATTACTTTTTACCTCTGTACCGTACTTCAAGAACAAAGTTGTCTTTGAAGTTACATGTCGCCACTGCAGGCCTTACTTTATCTCTTGCGTTCGCCCGCGATAGAGCACTCGAGCACACCCCCTGAACCCCCCACCTACGTCACAAACGTGTTCAGCTTAATTTATCGAAAACCATATTGGCAATTTCTACGGGCTACGCCTGGTCTTTGGGTTTAAAGAAAACCTCACATTGTATGTCTTACTGAAACGTTTTCCTATTTCGAGCTTAACATGCGAACACAGCCATGGCGTGATCGACATTCAACTGTTTTCAGGGGAGACATATAGTCCTCCTTTTGTTCCGATCAAATATGAGATGAAAAAAATTAGTTCAAGAATAGAAACTCAACTGCTTTTAAAGAGAATTTTTGATTTTTTTTAAATTATCTATTCGAGTAAAATTTTGTTTGATTCGGGTTAACTTTTCCTATCTCTACGGTATTTCTTTTGAGCTATTACATTTTTAAGGAGTGATTTTTTGTTTTAAAGTTTAAAAAAGTTATGGACGAATTTCTGGTGTCACATTTTCTCATTAGAGTAGCAAAGTTTTGTTTCATCAAGACTAGTGCGCTAGTTTACACATCCGTCATCGTGACGGAGAAAATCAATGACGTAAAGTTTGAACGCACCGTATTCGCCAGATTTAGCCCCTACGGATTATATCCTCTTTTTAAATTTAAAAAAATAGCTTGGTGGTAAAATATTTGCCAATAATGAGGAGGTGGAGTCTATATTATAAACAGGGAATCAAAGCTGTTAAACATCTGCGATTAGAATATTGTGTATAATTAGTACAAACAAATCCTTCATGAATATCTTAACGTTCTCAGCATCTACCTTGTAAATTGTGAATTATGTCATCAATACAGTTGTATTGTAATATAATATATTTTAGAGAATATTGTTACTACCCATACAAAAAGGCTGTAAGATCTGTTTGTATTTTGAACAAATAAATAAACAATTTCCAGGACACTCCTTTATTAAATTTTTCAAAATGTTATTCTGGGTCCATAACCTGTTGTAATAATACCAGATGAACAGTTTATTCGTTAATATTCAAACTACTTTATTTGACACACCAGCTGGCATTTCATAAACAGTTGTGTCAACCTAAAAAAACGTAATACAGCCAAAACACATTTAGTGGAGTTCGAAACAAAGTTTGTTAATTTTTGTGTTTTTGGATATCAAATTAGTGCTTGTGTAAAAAAATCTGAAAATTCTCTAGAATTTTTCTAAATTAAATAATATAAATGTAGTGAAAATCCATACGGTAAATAAATAATATTTTCATGTTAGATCTAGTTCGTGCATTGGGGTGGTCCGGTTTGAAAAACAGTATTCTAAAATCGAATAGGGAAAACGAACATCTGTCCATACTTACCCACAGAAACTGAAACAAAACGATTCTATGTTTCCAATAAGCCAAGATCGAGTGCTTTTAGATGTGATTTTATTAGAAAATCGTATCTGTGTGTTATACATCCAGTGGTATTGAGTTTAAATCTCCAGAGTCGTATTGTATCGCCCGAAACTATATAGCGATGGCAAGCAGCCACTTAAGTGCACAAGTCTGGAGGAATACTCAAAACAGAATATTGAGTTTCGCCTCCATTTCAGACAAAACTAATTTGCAAGGAGTACAATATTAAATAACGACCCTTAAAGATTTTACTTAAAACTGCTTTTTTCAATAATAATAGTAAATGTAAGCTTAGAAATGTAAAATAATTTTTTTTTGTTCAATAAGGGTAACTGGGTTATCAAAAATGATTCGTTACTAATTTAGTAAAATTGGAGCAACAATAATAAATAACAAATATATCTACATACTACGTATATAACTTGTATACTAATAAACAACTGAATATAATCGATGAGTAAAATATTGATTTTAATTTATTAACAGTAATTTTTTTTCTAAAAATCATCAACATTTTGTTGCAGAGACCATTTTTTAATTTAAATTTAGGTTGTTCTACATCCTAAGACCGGTTTTATGCCTTTCGGCTTCGTGAGTTGGCTTTTCGAATCCAATAAATAAAATTCCAAACTCGTACAAGTCAATAGCTGTATCCGCTATAAGATATAATTTTTAGATGTGCTACCATCTATGATTAGAAGAGTGTTGACAATTTACAAAGCAAAAATTCACAATGTACTGGGGTTGCAAAGCTTTTATTTGACTGATTCTAGTCAAAATGTCACTCTCTTCTTCGTATCCCTTTAAGAGAATTATACAAAGGTAGCAAACGGTCTTACGATGTCGAATCTGATAAATGAAATTCCTTACTCGTTTGCTAACTTTGTATTAATCTCTTAAAGGGATACGAAGAAGAGAGTGACGTTTTGACTAGAATCAGTCAAATAAAAGCTTTGCAACAAACAATGCAAATTGTGTATGCAACACCAATACATTGGGGATTTTTGCTTTGTAAGTTGTCAATACTCTCTTCTAGTCATAGATGGTAGCACATCTAAAAAGGACCCCGCACAAAAGGATAGGATTTTGCCGTTCGGTTGAATTGGCTGATTTTTGGATATGTTGTAGGTTTTGTCATCCTGAACAAAAGTCTCCATGGGCACCAAGGTCCAAAGTCCATATTTTGGCCGCTATCGAGCTCCAAAGGTCCATTTCTCCATCATAACGTAACCTCTTGAAGCAAGCCAATTACTCATTGAAATATTGTTTTTGATTTATTTTATTATCTAGTTATATGTTTTCGAGGTCGCTGAGTTGGAATCTGATGTCAAAATGACAGAATTGACAGTTGACAGCTATCAACAAGCTGTCAAGTTGACGGAAAAACACAAAAAACTTGAAATAATGATGAGACCATATGTTTTCGAGGTCGCTGAGCTTGAATCTGATGTCAAAATGACAGAATTGACAGTTGACAGCTGCCAACAAGCTGTCAAGTTGACGGAAAAATACCAAAAACTTGAAATAATGATGTGACCATATGTTTTCGAGGTCGGTGAGCTTGAATCTGATGTCAAAATGACAGAATTGATAGTTGACAGCTGTCAACAAGCTGTTAAGTTGACGGAAAAATACAAAAAACTTGGAATAATGATGAGACCATATGTTTTCGAGGTCGCTGAGCTTGAATCTGATGTCAAAATGCCAGAATTGACAGTTGACAGCTGTCAACAAGCTGTCAAGTTGACGGAAAAATACAAAAAACTTGAAATAATGATGTGACCATATGTTTTCGAGGTCGTTGAGCTTGAATCTGATGTCAATATGACAAGGATGATAGTTGGTAGTTACTTTTGTTGTCAGTAATAAACTAAGAAGTGTGGTTTATATTAATTTTGTGTGTGTGGGTGAGTATGTATGAATGAAGTAAATACTAAAGCTTGAAGAAAACAAATGCTTAGAAAGCTCATTATAAAAACATTCACGTATCTATAATTTCAATGTTATTTAAATCAATATCTGCATTCAGGACATTTCCCAAGAGTTGTAAAGAAGGATATTTGTTATTTTCATGATTTCTTGCATAACCGAGGTACCAAAGAACACAAGCAACGTGTGCACATGTTCCAAGTGTTCTTGTTCCTACTTTACACGTACAATAATAGCCAAGGATAGGCTGAGCTTGATTATCGTCACAGTTGTTAGCAGCGTATTCTTCGTTAAAATGAATCCAAACTTGATGATTCCTAGCATTAGAAAATCTAGAGTATAAACGAACCCTAAAAAAACCAGGTTCATTTGTATTCGTATCTAGTTCAATCATTTGCTCTTCGTCGTCAGCTAAATCTTCGCCATTTCTTAAGAGACTATCTTGAACATAGCTAGGTGCTAAACGTAACTGGTATGTTCCATATGTCAATTCTCTCAAATACTCTAACGTTAGCTCAGGAAATAGAGGGATATGTGCATCAGTTAAATTAACCCAATTCGCTCGCCTAGGTCTCAAGTTTTCATTGTTGACTCTATCTTGTACAGCATTTCGCTCTTGTGACTGGATCAACATTTCCTCCGCCATTTGCGCCATTGCTCTCTACCAGCTAACTGTCAGTGCCCTAGCATCAATAGGGTTGACTCCACTAAATATTTAGGAGTTACTATGGAGATCAACTAATGATCCTTTAGCATGGGATCTTTATGTCACCTACTCCACACACATTTAACCATTACAAAAGATTCAAGATCGAATTCTGAAAATCTTATCATGCAAAACATACTCCAAAACCACTCTGCTTATGTCAATCAGTCAATCTTATCATCATATATGCATTAATATCAACAAGGAACAGCGAAAAAATGACTACTCTGAAGTTATGGCGATCTCGAAAACATATGGTCACCTCATTATTTCAAGTTTTTTGTATTTTTCCGTCAACTTGACAGCTAGTTGACAGCTAGTTGACAGCTAGTTGACAGCTGTCAACTATCAATGTCAATATCATTTTGACATCAGATTCAAGCTCAGCGACCTCGAAAACATATGGTCACATCATTATTTCAATTTTTTTGTATTTTTCCGTCTACTTGACAGCTTGTTGACAGCTGTCAACTGTCAATTCTGGCATTTTGACATCAGATTCAAGCTCAGCGACCTCGAAAACATATGGTGACATCATGAATTCAAGTTTTTTGTATTTTTCCGTCAACTTGACAGCTTGTTGACAGCTGTCAACTGTCAATTCTGTCATTTTGACATCAGATTCAAGCTCACCGACCTCGAAAACATATGGTCACATCATTATTTCAAGTTTTTGGTATTTTTCCGTCAACTTGACAGCTTGTTGGCAGCTGTCAACTGTCAATTCTGTCATTTTGACATCAGATTCAAGCTCAGCGACCTCGAAAACATATGGTCTCATCATTATTTCAAGTTTTTTGTGTTTTTCCGTCAACTTGACAGCTTGTTGACAGCTGTCAACTGTCAATTCTGTCATTTTGACTTCAGATTCCAACTCAGCGACCTCGAAAACATATAACTAGATAATAAAATAAATCAAAAACGATATTTCAATGAGTAATTGGCTTGCTTCAAGAGGTTACGTTATGATGGAGAAATGGACCTTTGGAGCTCGATAGCGGCCAAAATATGGACTTTGGACCTTGGTGCCCATGGAGACTTTTGTTCAGGATGACAAAACCTACAACATATCCAAAAATCAGCCAATTCAACCGAACGGAAAAATCCTATCCTTTTGTGCGGGGTCCTTTAAAAGATCTTAGCACCTGTGGTAGTCGGTTATGACGACAAATGGAATTTTTTTTTTAATTTTATTCTAAGCATTTAAATTTAAATACAGAACAAAATAGTACATTAAGCAACGCATTTCATATGGCATTCTGTTATGACACGAGTCCAATTTTAAAAAACGAATCGCGCAGAACTGGGAGCATTTTGTTTTTCAATGAAAAAGTGATATTGCTCATTTCACATCATGGGCGGATCCAGACGAATTTCAGGGGGGGGTGTCTTCCACCTATCAGGTGGAATTGAGGGTCGGGAGGAGAAAATATTAAAAAACCTAACCTAAAGGGGTGCTGTAGCTCCCACAGACACCCCCCTGGATTCGCCTATGTTTCACATTCAGTTTTTGCCTTTAGAAAAAATTGAAAATTAGAGAAATTCTCTGATAAAGTTTTCATTACCTACTCTAATCAAACTTGACATGGTAGGTACTATTATAACCATGATTTGGCGCGGTGGTAGGGAACTTGGAATAATTCAGAGTTACGAGTTTGGAACTTTAAATTGAATTAAATGGAGCAATGAAGGGAAATATTAAAATTTTACATATCATCCATATAATTGATTCATTTTTAATGCTGTACTCCTCAGAAATTTTCCATGTTGTCTTTCTAATAGATCAATATCAGTTTAATAATAAGGTGACCACACTGGTGAACCATACAGGGTATATCACGAAGATGGTCCATTAGCCAAATAGGTATAGAGAACTATAGATATTTGACATTTGGGTTACGAGGCTTTGTCAGTACGATGTATTCAATGAAAATATTTTCAACTTCCGGTTATACCTGAACTAGACATCAACTTTGTTATTTCAAACGCCATGTACCATTTTTCTTTTTATTTTTGGATTCAGCATCAAATTTTGAATAAAAAAATTATTTACATAACATAGGTCTAAGTTTAACAGTTTCCGAAATATTTGAGATTTTTATAAAAATTTTTGAAAAACACCCATTTACTTTAATTTTCGCATCTGGCTGAGTTGTTAAGCTATTGATTTCAAATTTTGTACAGAGATTGTGAGAATATCCCTCTAGTATACGGTGAAACGTCAAATGCGATATTTTATACAGGGCGTCTAGAATGGAGCGTCCAATGTCCATATTTTCAATTCTCAATAAGTCGATAATTTCAAATGAAACACCCCGTATTTTATTATCACGCCTGAATCAGTTTTTCATTCTCTTTCGATCTGTATTAGCTATATTCCCTATACCTAAAGTTACGTATTTCTGAGTTATTGATAGATATATTTTACATAAATTGGTGGGTAATATAATCTAGCATGTCATGAAAATTGAAAATGATAGTTGTAATAAACAAATTACTGGACAATTAGATTATTTTATTTTCTAACTTCGGTCAATTTGTAAGTGAAAATGGCTCTTCTGGGTTACAGTAATGAAGATATTTTATTGTCAAAGTTATTTTTTGTTAATTTACTATTTTATAACGAAAAAAATAATATTTTTTCAATTATCTCGCGTTAATGAAGTTTGAACGTAAATCATCACGCGATTGTTTTGACACTTAAATAAATATTTATTCTCTAAATGAACCCTTTTGATGGAATCGTAGAATCCATTTTACAAGCCACCAAGAAAAAATTGAGCTTTGTATAAAGAGAACCCTATAATTAATTTTATCAGAGTCACTTTCGCGTGTAAACCAAAAATTATATATGTAACAAAACGTACAATTAGCTAGCACGTTTTTAAACATGAGATCAAGTGATTCCGTAACTAGACACTTGATATTAAACACCAATGTGGCACGTATAATATACGTTTTAGCTAAAAAACGAGATAAGAAAGTGAAGGTTAACTATAACAACAATACGGCTTTAGTAAAGGACGGTATATCACTCTCTCTCTTCACTGGATTAAATCCACTTAGTTGTTAAAAAAAGGTTTTAAATGACGTTTCGGCTTTCTATATCGAAATCCGTTATCAAAATGACATAACAAAATAAATAAATTTACTATAGAAACAGAACACTTGATAATCTTGCAAAAATATGACATCAACATAGTATACATAGAATAAGATTTTGAGATTGAAGATGTCAAAATCTGTTTCAATCATATTTTTGTGACGTTTCTGGGAACGAATTTTGAAAGGATAGCGCATTTGCATATTATAAGAGAATTTATACTTCGTCATAAATGAAGTTTTCTTATTAATATTATCATAAGAAAAAACAAGATAAAAACTTATGATACTATCCCGATATAGAGGGTATCCTTTTTGTAATTAACTCTTTTTGTAAAATAGGTATCCAAATTTTTGAAATATCGACCGAACAATTAGAAACACATTCGTTATTATTTAGGCAATCAATGCTGCTTCTTTTACTTTGCGGTTATAATTATTCGGTTCTTTTAATAATCTAGTTGAAGAATTCCATTGTATTTTATTACCAAAATCCCATGCATGTTCACATATTTTGGATTTTTCGAATTGTTTATTTTTAATGTATGATTGGTGTTCATTAAGTCTAATATGAAAAGGTCTAGATGTTTCTCCTAAATAAAATTTATTACATTCGCATGGAATTTTGTAAATGCAATTTTTTGTGTTTTGAATTTCATTAAAAGGTTTTGTATTTACTATTAAAGATTTTAATGTATTATTAGTTTGAAAAACTGTTTTTAAATTAAATTAATTGCCAATCCTTCTAATTTTTTCCGATAATTTTGGAATATAAGGGATTTTTACTATATTTGAATGAATTACTGGGGGATTTAAATTTTGATCTTTAGTTTTGATGTCTCGGTAAAGTTGACGATTTATAAATTTATCACACGCGCTGTTTAAGAAGTGATAAGAATAATAGAAGACAACAGTAGGGATTGGGTCGGTTGGGTGTGGGAAAATTTCTTATCTAAATAGCATTGTAGGCCACGCCCATTTTTAAAGATGACCGCGTTTTATCCAAATTGCAGCGACATCTGAGTGTCGGAACCTATAATAGGAATCTACGTAGAAATCTGTAATCTATGTAGAAATCTATAATCTAGGTAGGAACCTATACTCTCAATGAGTGTCTGTAATTGCCAACTCAACAGGGTTCCCAACCCAACAGGGTTGCCAACAATAATTTTTTAATAACCACTAGATACTAGACACTATACAAAAGTCTAGTGGTTATAAAAAATTAAGAAAAAATTATTAAAGAAATCCAAGAAAAATATTGTTGGTTATTTCATTAATAAAAGATCTTACAGACTTCATAAAAACATTAAATATCTTAAAAACCACAAGATTTTCGGTATGTAAAGGTTATTCGTTTTTTACTTGAAAACTGTTAAGCAATACAAAAAAAAAATAAAAATAGCTTCAAATACTATGGGCGTAGAAAATGGTTGGGAAAAGGGGATATACTCTTCTAACTGCACGCCACTGGATCTAGAAATGAAACATGATTTTTTACTAAAATATGTATTTTTACATTTAAAAACGACCTGCTAAATTTCAAATTAATATATTAATCCGTTTTAAAGTTTTTAAATAAAAACATTTATTTTTTTTAACTTTAACGCCCTGTATTTCGAAAAGTAATCGAGTTGGACCCCTCATTCCTTATATCATTTTGTCTAATTTTACGAGAGGTATCTATAGCCAGACGTTGTAAGTGTCATTTGGAAACACCCTGTATAGGTATTTTGTTGTGATTTTGAAAACGACTTTCGATCAAGAAAGTCGAAACGTCAATTAAAGCCCCCTTTTTCTTTAAAATAAGTGGTTTTATTTCCATTAGAAGAGAAATTGTATTCCCTATATAATTTTAACGGTCGCTTCTTGGACGATAATTAAATAAGTGACAGATTAAGTAGTAAGTTAAAAAAACAAAAAAACAACCTCGTGTATGTCACTTTCAGCAACTTTAAAACCGAGTTTGACGTAATTTCATAAATAACCGATAATGCATGAAAAACAACGCCGGAAAGTTTGTATCAGCGAGTTTTTATTTAAACATCATGAAAGATGAAAAATGATCACCGGCGACATATCCCGTAACCGATGTTAGCACGTACCACGTCATCGGGACACCGTATACTCGATAAAATATTATTCTCTGCTAGACGGGAACTGGAGCTTTATTAATAAATGGGGTTAATGCATAAGCGAGTTTACCTTCAAATGGACCCACTTCACGCAATTGAACAGTTTGTGGAATGCAAAAACCTAAACAAAAATGAACCCGCTTCAAAAAGAAGATTTTTTTTTATTTTAAGCCTTGGTGCGTATTTTGATTTTTTTAAGTCGGCGCAGCTAACTGACTTGCAACTTACTTATCCCATATGACATAATAGTTATTTATGCAACAAGTGCAAAAAGTAAGTGTTTATTGCATGTGACATAAAATTTTAAACTTTAAATTGTGTAATTGTCAGAATAATTTTTGACAGAACTGCATTTGCATTATTCAAATCATAGTAACCGCGAGCTTGTATGAGGGTACATCCACAGAGTAAAGCGGATCAGTCTTGATTATGGCTAAATTATCTCAAGAAGACATTCTTTGTTTAATTATAGCTGGTGAAATTAATACAGATGTAATATTAAATATGCAATTGTTTAAAAGGTAATGCAATCTCCATAGAAAATGGACTATTGCGTCGATTTGAACGTTTATGTTTGTCATGTCAAAATACGTTATAGTAAAATGACAGATGAGTGCAATAAACAACCACTTTATCCACTAAAAATAGTTCAATAAAGTTTTGTTTTTTGTATGAACGTAGAAAAAAACTATTATTCTATTTTACGCGCACGAAGAAATTAAATTTTGAAAATTGTTGTTAATGTAGTTAGTATAAAATTTATACGTTTTAATTTAGTAACACAGACTTGTAAATACCGGTGAATTATTACCACATTAGAGTGTTAGTTGGTGAAAATGCTATTTACATGGCGGTTGAGACAGAGCTGTTGCAACCCCTTTATATGTATAATTTATACAGGGTGATTCATAACTATTGGAACATATGCTAAGGGCAGGTTATTTGGACCAAAATATGGCGCTAGGACCAAATATACCTTAATAAAATATTGCTGTGGAATAAGGTACAGAGCTTTTTGTTTCTGATAACGTCACTGTATGTTTATCAATTGTTATCACACAGATGCACAGTTTGGACAAGGAATATTATTTTATGTATTATTTCACATTTTGTTACAGGGAGCGTGAATGATTCCTAATAATGAAATTTTTTAATGATTTTGATTAGAAAGTATGACGTAAACATCATTTCTAGGTAATATTGGTACTTTTGTTTAAACACGATAATTTCACCCGTTTTCAAGAAAAACGAAATTGAGCAGTTCTGAGCCTTTAAAATATTATTTCATTTATGAAAAGTGTGCTTTGGACTGTCAGATAATTGTTTCTGGTAAATGTCATTTCTTGTCAGTAAATTAGATATACCCTATTGTGGTATGTTTTAAAGCTTTTTCGATTAAAATGCCTCGTCACCATAATTGGTGTGGCATTATAGGCGACCAACTTATTTTTTTTTTGCAAAATGCTTTTAGTGACATTTTGGATGATATTTCACATTTCCCATTAGTTCATCTAACTGGCATATTTCCTCAATGATGGATTAGCAGACGAAATGATTTTGAATGGCCACCAAGAAGTCCTGACGAACTCTGGAGGAAAATACAAAATGTTGCTAATTTTATAAGGGGACAAAATAATGTTTTCTTTGATAACAGAAATTTTTTTGTCAAAAAAAATTTGAGACAAAGCTAAAGAGTTAAAAAAATTCCAGGGAGAAAAATTTGAAAAAAAGTCAGTTGAGTTAAAATAATTCCAGAGAGAAATATATAAAGTCAGTTTAGTTGGAGAGTTAAAAGAATTCCAGAGATAAAAACTAAATATTAACCAAAATTAACAAAAACTGCTGAATTTAAGATAATTTGAATAAAGAAATGTGTATCTCAACATTCCGATTTAATCTAATAATATTAAAGGAAGTGACTCCGCTGCCGGCGCTGGTTTCCAAAAATTTTTAATACGGATGTCAGCTCCGGCATTCTTATAAAAAAATATGGTACCAACATGATGTTAGATGTAAGTAATTAGTATCTAAATGTAATAAAATAATTCAAACGACGAACAATGACCTGTTTGATCAGTCACGTGAGTTTGTAAATGTCAAATATTTTTGTTGATCGAGAACTGATTTTTTAACGAGGCGCAGCCGAGTTAACAAAAATAGTCGAGAGTCTGAATTATCTGGTTATCAAACTCTCTTCTAAGCTCCATTCATAGATGGTAGCACATTTATCAACTATCTGGTTTAGGAATAAATATTGGTTCCTGTACTGGCTACACATTGTAAATACTAAATAAAATTAGGAGTGTAAAATTTTGTCACAATTGGAAAAGTGTTAAAAAGCCTTAATTGTTAAACATTTAGAAATAAATGATTTCTTGGATTTTTGCTTGATTGAGGACCATAAAGGTTAAAATACAAAAATCTCGTATAAGTTTACATGCAGTGCGCGAAATATGTATTTCTCACACTACTTCGCGCACGGTGAAAAAAAGGGTCACTTCGCATACTGTTATGAATTTTTTGACGTTTGTAGAAAAAAACATTTACAAAAAGTCAAAATGCTTTTTAAAAGGGATACTTATAAAAACGGATGTATAAGTTCAAGGTACAGGGTTATTCATTATAAATTACCCACCCCTTATTATCGTTATTTTTTTTTTTTTTTTTTTTTTTTTTTTTTTTTTTTACTTCTGTGTCAACGGCATCGACTACTATGGCCATTAGCCTCGTGTTCTGTGTAGGCTTTGTTACTGTTTCCCAGCGCCACTTTAGGAACAGCACTGTTAATTAGAACCCAACAGTGAATGGTCGAGTGAGGAATCACACCAGGTATATGAAAATCAATTTCTAAATTTTTAATTAATTAAAAATCAGAAAATGATTTCTGCCTTTGGTGTGATTCGAACCCACAACCCTTGGATTATGAGTCCAGTGCTCTACCGCTGAGCCACCCACCCCCCTTATTATCGTTATTATTGCTTATATTAAATGTACAGTGGCGTGCAGATTTCAGGGGATACAAAAAAATAATATTTTTTTTAATAGGATACCCTATATATTTTTACATTTTTATAATCCTCTCGATGAGCTGATTTCAACGATGTATCACATTTGATGTCTAATCTGGATAATAAAGGATCTACAGCCACCTGAAAAATCACATTTTTTGAGTTAAAGTAGCTGTAGCAGCCAAACGGTTCAAAATCGAGAAAAACGGTTTACATGTCTCTATCCTAACTTTTCAAATTCTATACTGTGGCACTAAAAAATATTGTATACAGGGTGATTAAAAATCAGATGGGATTTCCAATATCCAAAAAATGTGTTTTTCAGGTGGCTGTAGATCCTTTATTATCCAGATTAGACATCAAGTGTGATACATTGTTGAAATCAGCTCGTCGAGAGGATTATAAAAATGTAAAAATATACAGGGTATCCTATTTAAAAAAAAAATTATTTTTTTGTATCCCCTGAAATCTGCACGCTACTGTACATTTGATAGCATTTAAACAAAAAAAAGTTATAACCATACAACTTTTATTTGAAACTTTTTTTTCTATAGGCATTAATAACGGTAATTAGGGGTGGGTAATTTATAGTGAATAAGCCTGTACAACGTTATTGAAGTTGTGCAAAATATTTTGGAGGGAGCGGGCAAACCGTTTTTCCTCCAATTAAAAAAATGTTTCCAGAAAAATGCATGTAAAGTTTAAAACTACAAAAACTTATAGATTAAAGCGAATTACCGACTAATTTGCGATTCCAGTTTCATATACAGGGTTCTCCAACAGTGGCGCGGTGTTGCATATCTCTATTTAGGAAACAGATAGGAATACAATTTTTTATAATGTTACCTTATTGAGCGAGCTTGACAAAATAAAAACAGTCACACAGGATATTCAATTTTCCCTGGGCGGGTCCCAACTTTGTTTTTTTAAATGGCAACCTGTATTTTTTATCACTTTTTCGGTTTCTACATAAAAAATAAAAGATACTTTATGTTTATTTCAAAAAAATATTGACGGTTTTCAAGATTTTTAGCATGACAAGTTTTTTTTCCAATATTCGTCATTAAGAATATTTGAAATTATGAAGTTATGCCAAGTCCTATTAAAATTTATTTTGGGTCTAATATTGTACATTGGTGACTTTCTCAAACGTTGTATCTGAAATCGACCTGTGATTTATACAGGGTATGAAAAACAGCTTGCCACACATTGTCACTAAAAATTTACAGAATCTTCCTTATTTCAAATGGAACACCCTCTATATTAAGGCGTGTTTTCCTAGCGACGGGTTTTTTCGGTCGCTGACAACGGAATACGTCGACGGAATCACGTTGGGTCAGCGTAATATACTGCGCCTAAAAAAGAAACCTACGCAGCGTCATACAAGGATTTAGTAATAATAGTAATTTTTTAGTAATTTATTTAACAAATTATAACAATATATATATATATATATATATATATATATATATATATATATATATATATATATATATATATATATATATATATAATTTAACAAATTATAGAATTTAAGACCCATTTATGTCCAGTCTGGATGCGCATGGGCCTACCGGTCTTAATATAAAACATTCTATCTTAAGTATTATTATAAAAAAAGAAAAAAACAATTATAATAAAATTATTATAAAAATTATAGTTTACAATCTGTTACCCTAAACCAGCAATTAAAGTTAAATACGGTTTTTTTTTTAATTTTATTTTATTTTATTTTTTTTTTGTTCCCCCTGAATCATACGATTGTTATTAAAATAAATTCTGTATCTGTGTTCCATCCAACATAAGTAAGTATTTCTTTATTATTTTTTAATTAGGTTTTCGGAGTTTATGATTTTTATATAAGTTCTGTACATATCTGGCAAGGTATTGTAAACCCTGCTCAGTAAGTAAGTGAAATGTCTTTGCCCTATTGATTTGTTTGCAAGGTGAGTTTGTACATATCCACTTTTTTTATTTCTAGTATTATAGGAATGATCAATTTCTTTTAAAATACCTTTGTTTTTATAAACATACATGAGAGATGAGTAAATATACAATTTTTTTATATTAAAAATATTTGTTTCTTTAAACAGCGTATCGGACGGGTAGAGAATATTTTTGTTATGAATAATTTTAATGATCCTTTTTTGCAGTACTTCCAGACCTTTGGTATAATTTTTTGTTGTAGCTCCCCAAGATAACAATCCGTATTGCAGACGACTTTGTACCAAGGCGTAATAAAGGAGTCTTAGATGGGCTATGTCTAAGATTGGTTTTAAATACTTAAATTTAAATAATAAGGTTCAAATTATTACATAAGTTAGAAATATGTTTGTCCCACCGCAAGTGCGAATCTATTATTACACCTAGGTATCTTATTTCTGATGTGGATTCTAAGGAAATTATTTGATTATTATATGTTATATCTAAGGAGGTATATGGAGGAAGAGATCTTTCATAACTTGTGTACGGCATAAAAAAAATTTTTGAAAAATGAATTGTTAAGTATGAGTGACTAAACCATTCAAAAATATTACAAAGGTCCTTTTCAACTTTTTGTTTTAAGTTTATCCAAGTGTCTGCCTCGTAAATTATAGCCGTATCATCAGCAAAACTAATTACCCTGCCGCATGTTGGTACTGTAAAGAGGTTGTTTAAATATATTGAAATTTGTAGTGAAAATTCAAAATGAAGAGGAAGTCCTCACGTTTGAAAAAAATTGGTGCTTTGCTGATCATAGTTTTTAAATGATGTGGACGAAGACGACGAGCGACGAGTACATATTATTCTTTTTTTGCTTGGTTTTTAAATTCCATATCATCCATATTCCACAAAACTTTATTCCCAGCCACCAACTCAATAAGTTGCTCGTCTTCTGCGGCTCAAAAACGGTCAGACGGATCCTCAAGAAATAACATCCTCAAGAGACAACGTCCTCAAGAGACAAAAAGTGACCAAAACAACTCAAACGCTACAGGTCCATTTCAGATACATGGTTTGAGAAAGTCACCAATGTACAATATTTGACCAAAAATTAATTTTAATGGGACTTGGCACAACTTTATAATTTCAAATATTTTGAGTGACGAATATTGAAAAAAAAACTACATATCTTAAAGACTGTCAATATTTTTTTGAAATAAACATACATAAAGTATATTTTATTGTTTATGTAGAAACCGAAAAAGTAATAAAAAATACAGGTTGCCATTTAAAAAAACAAAATTGGGACCCGCCCAGGAAAAATTGAACATCCTCTGTGACTGAATTTTTTTTTGTCAAGCTCGTTGAATAAGGTAACATTATAGAAAATTTTATTCCTGTTTCCTAAATAGAGTATATGGAACAACGCGCCACTGTTGCAGGACCCTGTATATTTCTGAAAAATAAACCTAACATCTGCTCTACGAAAACAAATAGATATACATTAGACAAAGAGGAGTATTTTATATTCGCAGCAAGGTCAATCGATCTTTACGGCCCAATATGAAAATTATGACTTAGTTTGAAAGGAATAAACATAGTTTCCTTGAGAATTTGCGACATCGATGATCGAGAAACTAATCATTTCTTTCTTCCTCCTACGATAGGACCAAAAACGACGAAGTCCATCTATATGTTTGGACCAACACTACAAAAATATATTTATTTTTAAATCCATAAGATTGACTGACTATACTTTTATACAGACAACAGTTACATGTATTACGAATGGAATTGTTGCTAAATTAATAAGGTTGTAAATTTTTTTTATAAAAATGCGATACAATCAAAATCAGTGCACCAGTTTTTATTTATTTATTCAATAGTCTAAAAAGTATTATTTATTGATTCTCCATAATGTGGAAGGACATTTATTATACTGTTTAACTACTACTAAATTTAACTTGGTGTTTGGAATAAATTAAAAATAAATATACATTTTAGCATATCGATCTGGATTCTACGATTGTATTTTTAATTAAGAATACCTGGAGGCCGGCCAATAACAATAGTACAAAAATAGGTAATTACCTGTAATAAGTTTTTTACATTAAACATTCCAAAGGTACTTGTACTCCAAATTGGAGATTAATAATTCATTCATTGTTCGTTAAGTGTATACAAACTGCTTTTTGTCAATACGCAATGTCATTACAATGAACAAAATGATTTAAGATTTGGGTTTATGAGTCGTTTTATAATTCATTACTTTCAACTACAGCTTCTTATTGTTAAGGTCACTGCCACAATCAATAACGTTTAAAATAGTCTTTGCCAGTAAAACTTCAATGCTAGTGAGAAATTAAAAGTTAAACTGTTAAGGTGTCTGTGGTATTCCTATTTTTAATAGAAAATATCCATGGTTGATAAATGTATAAAGAAATGGGGGTGACCTAGTGAAAGTTCTGACTATATCCATCCATTCTTTAATCATATTTTGCTTATAGCTACAAAATAAATCATCATAACCAGACATATTTTCGAAATTGTCCTAAATATCTGCATTTTTATTTCTAATTTAGAGCCATCTTAATTTTGGTTTAACAACACTTGAGTGCGTTGACCCATAAGTGCACTCATTTAATATATGACGTTTCATAATGATATCAAAGGACCGACGCTCGCATAGAAAGTACATCGAGTGCGAAATAAATATGGATCGTGTCGAATACTCGCTATGAAGCTGCCGAGGAGCAAGCCATGACCTAGGTTCTGATTCTTCGAAAGGAAAGATTCTAAATATAACTCGCGCGCTAGCGGATGTGTATTTTAGAGGTGAATGCTAAAATGGATATTATATCTCAACAGGATTATACACGGTGAATTGCTAGTTTAAAATTCAGATGAATTATAAGGAGTTTACAGGATACATAGTGTTGGAAAACATCCAATATGTTTGATCCGGCCTGGGTGATAAGAGCCAGTCCTTCGCACTTACACTGAAAAAAACGAATCCCGGGAATTTCCGATTAAATGAATTCCTGTTGTTTAAACGCAACAAGAAAAAACCGTTCTGAGAACAATCTGTACTTGCAATCTAACAGGCCGAGTCCAGTTAAAGTGACTTGAGTTGTATTAACAGGAAAAACGGTAAGTATAGCATTAATAAGGTACTCCTAATTTATCAGGAATATTTCCTGTGTATATAGAATAATATTTTGCTATATTTACAAGATATTACTGTAAAACATACGTAGGTCGGAACCGTAGGTGCAACCGGAATAAAACACCGTGAATGTTACAGGAATATCCTGTAAATCCCACAATTCAATCCGCTACACTGAGGTTAATTAAATTTGTCAAAGGAATAATTACATAAGACAGAGTTTCTTTTATAATATTACCATTTAGGTTGTATATATCAAAACAGTTGGGTTTTAAGTTTATTTATTGCCTGAGCTACATTATCTTCTGTAACTGGATTAAAGAAGAAGGAATTCATTTCGGAAGCTCATAGTGGTTTGCTAGTTCAATTTCTCTTTTTTTGTCTGGAATAAAACCACTTATTTTCTTGAAAAAAGTTTTAATTTGACGTTTCGGCTTTCTTTATCGGAAGCCGTTTTCAAAATGACATAACAAAATTAATAAATTTACTATAGAAACAGAACACTTTATAATCTTGCAAAAATATGACATCAACATAATATACATAGAATAAGATTTTGAGATTGAAGATGTCAAAATCTGTTTCAATCATATTTTTGTGACGTTTCTGGGAACGAATTTTGAAAGGATAGCGCATTTGCATATTATAAGAAATGGGATTTTGGTCATAAAATACAATGGAATTCTTCAACTAGATTATTAAAAGAACCGAATAATTATAACCGCAAAGTTAAAGAAGCAGCATTGATATGCTTAAATAATAACGAATGTGTTTCTAATTGTTCGGTCGATATTTCAAAAATTTGGATGCCTATTTTACAAAAAGAGTTAATTGCAAAAAGGATACCCTGTATATCGGGATAGTATCATAAGTTTTTATCTGGAGTTTTCTTATGATAACATTAATAAGAAAACTTCATTTATGACGAAGTATAAATTCTCTTATAATATGCAAATGCGCTATCCTTTCAAAATTCGTTTCCAGAAACGTCACAAAAATATGATTGAAACAGATCTTCAATCTCAAAATCTTTTTCTAAGTGTACTATGTTGATGTCATATTTTTGCAAGATTATCAAGTGTTCTGTTTCTATAGTAAATTTATTTATTTTGTTATGTCATTTTGAAAACGGTTTCCGATAAAGAAAGCCGAAACGTCAAATTAAAACTTTTTTCAAGAAAATAAGTGGTTTTATTCCAGACAAAAAAAGAGAAAAAGAAGAAGGAATCCTTCGGCTGAAGAAGTTCAGATCGATCTACTGCATTCTGTAAAAAATAAATTAATAGTAATGATTTGTAAATGTTATCGTCTTTCTTTTAGTTGCTGACTGACTTCAATGTCATATACTCAGACCATACAGAGGCACTAACTAGAATATTTCCCCTGACAATGGAAAGGTTGTTAAATACCATCAAGACTCGCATAGACTTATCTTCAGTATCCGACATGAAGGCCAATTTGAAGAAGCCGCTGAAGCTTGCAGAAGGTATTTTTTATTTGTTCTAAGAATTATTGTTCTTCTATCATGTTCACATTATATCGATTATTGTTTTTTAATAAAGAAATTTAAACTTGAACAATTTGAATTTCATATTTTTTATACCCGACCTATATAGCACTTGAATAATAACAGGAAGAACCCTAAATTACAACAATGCTCCACGGTAGAACTAACCGGAAACTTCCAGTAAAATTCCATGGAAATTAAATAGGAAATCCAAGAAATTCCAGTTAAATACTAGGTTAACTAAAGGAAATTCCTGTAAAAGCTCAGGTTATAAGCTTTGAATATAACTACCGAGTACTGTAATGTATGAATGAAAGATCCTTAATTCAACGAAAAATTCCTGTTAAATCGATTCTACAGTTCCGATTAATTATTGGAAATTCCTGTAAAAACTGAAGTTCGAAGCTTTGAATACAACTATCTAGTTTGTCTATTATACAGGAAATTCCTGTTAAATCGAAATTACAGTTCCGGTAAAAGTAAGGTAGTTCGTTAAAATAACTGGAATATTCCAGTTAACTCAATGTATCGATTCTGTAAATAGTACAGCATATTCCGGTTGTTTCTAGAGGAATTAAAAGACCGGAATCGTCAGGTAAAATTAACAAATATTTCTGCTGTCGCTTAATATAGTGGGAATTTCCTGTAGAATTTGCCGAATTCCTGTTGTACCTATATACTGGTGTAACGTATCCTATTTATTTATTTATTTATTTAATTTAAATTATTTAATCATACATTATTTTATATATCATAAATTATTTTTTTTTGCACCTAGGTGATGTACCTGTATGTGCAATTTGATAAAATTTTTAACAGATTATACCACATTTTTTATGAAATTTCAATACATTTACAATATCAGTAAATAATAAAAATTAATAGTTGTAATGACATTATTAATAAAATTTTAGATTGACAGTTCTCAGTTATCATTCTAATCAACACAGCCAACAGCCACAGACTACTCACTTTTACCAAAACATCAGTCTATGCGTCTACTTTAAATTCAATGTCATTTTAAACTTCAAAATTTTCATATTTTGGACGCCATTTTGAAGGCGTTCCCGAAGAGGTACGCAGGGGCACATCAAACCCTAAGCTTACTTTTTGATGCTCTATCAAAATTTGAAGTCAGAATTTTAAAATTCACAAAGACAAAGAATCAACACACATACATACACACCTACACACATACACACAGATCGAATTTAGATACCGAACAATTTGTTCGGTGAAAATATAAGACATGTTAACAAGTTCCCATGACAATTAGATAAAAAAAAAGAAACAAGAAAAACAAACATTATATATTGCTAATTTATTTTATTATTTAAAAATCTCAGCGAACTGGTTAAAGTTAATAAAAATATATCTCTTGCATTCTTTTGCAAAACTATTTTTCTTTGTTATTCCCCTTATCGCGCAAGGTAGCATGTTATAAACTTTAGGCGCTAAATAGTTAAAGAATTTGAGGTTTATGTTTTTGCGGCTTATTGGGATATTTATATTTTTATTTACTTTAACTCTTGTAAGGTAGCGGTGATTTACAATGCTTTGTAGTGAATTTCGTGTATGTATGTAATTGCATATTGTTGACATGTAAATAGTTCTGACATTGCAAGTATTATATGGAAATAGTAGTTCTGTTATACAAACCACCCCAAACCAAAATAACGTATCTTATCAGTGATTCAATGAATGATTTATATATGATGACTAAGTTTTCCTTATTTAAAATATGCCTTAAACAATAAAAGCTATATATTAATTTGCGAATTTTATTAGAGATCTATGTGTTCATTACACTTCATGTGCTGATCTACAATAACACCCAAGTACTTTATTTTCGGGACCTCATTGATTTTTTCATTTTCAAGTGTAATGAATGAGTATTGTGATCGTGCTGATGCTGTTAAAGAAAAGGCAATATATTTAGTTTTTTAGTTCAATGAAAGTTTATTTGTATTCAGCCAATTTTTTACTCTGGTTAAGCCTGTTATCATTTTGTTTTTAACATCATTCCAGTCAACTCCATCAAAAACCAAAACAGTGTCATCAGCAAAGGGAATTATTATACCTTCAATATCCACACCCAGGGGTTTAAGTACACAATGAATAGTATCGGTCCCAAGACCGTTCCCCGAGGTACTCCAATCTCTATTTCACGTTTATCACTAAATGTACCATTGAGTTTAACAAGTTGATATCTATTATTTAAATAGCTCTCAAAGACCCTTAATGCAGCCCCTCTGACTCCATAGTGCTCGAGGGCATTTAGTAGCCTATTGTGGGGGACTGTATCAAAGGCCTTTGATATAGTTTGATTATTTAATTTTTGTTGAATTATTTTGCGATTTATTACAATTTTTCTAAAGTATGGTTTTGTCTCATTAATGATTTGATTTTTTAATTGTTTTACATAATATGTTTTCATCATTAATATTAAATGTTTTGCACTTTTTAATTTTACTTAATTATGTCTTCCCCCTCATAGTGCATGGTCACATTTCTAACTAAATATCCCAAAAAGGAAGGTAACATATTAGTGTTGAAATTTCTCCGATTGGAGCTCCTGATCAAAATCTACCTGCCCTCTCAGCTATAATTACTTTATTTAATTTTGTCGCCGGGAGCATTTCTCCATGTCTCTCATTAATTCGTAGCGATTCCCTGGAATCTGAATAAACGTTCCCTGGGGATAATTTCGACTTTCCAGTTTGTTTTCTCACCGTTCATTCGAATATTTTGATTTTTGTTTCTGCGGACTTACGGACTTTTTTCTTTGTAAGTCATCACTTCCAATTTAAACTACATTAATTTATTTCGAGTATTTATTTTTACTCGACAGTTTCATCTGTACACAGGTTGTTTTCTTAAATTGCGTGGTTTGGTCATAGTTTTGTGTTTATTTTGAGGTAAACATTATCCCATCACACCAATTTGGATTTCGCGATAAACATTCTACTATAGATCAGATCCGTCGAATAATAACTGAAAAAGAAAAACCATTGAAAGAAGATAAAATTTGCTCAGCTATATTTCTGGATATCGTTAAAGCGTAGGGCACCATGGCCTGATAATAAAGTTAAAGAAAATATTTCCTCTGCAACTGGTTGAAATTTTGCAGTCATACCTATATCAGCGAACATTTAGAGTTAAATTGGAAAATGAGTACTCTGAGCTCAAACCAATAAATGCAGGGGTCCCGCAAGGCAGTGGTACTATATCTTTTGTATACATCTGACATCCCGGAGAGAGAAAACATAATATTAGCCACATTTGCTGATTACACAGGAGTTTTAGCAGTAGGAGCAACTATAGAAGAAACAACGGTCAATCTACAAAATGCAGTTAATGATATAGAACACTGGTCTAAAAAATGGCTTATAAAATTTAATGAAGACATATTAACTTTACTAACAAAAGAATAAGTTACCTCCCAATCATTCTAAATTCTTCCTAATAAGAAAACAGCTCAATATCTGGGTTTAAATCTGGACATCAAACTTAAGTGGAGAACATGCTAAAAAAAACTGAACAGTTGAAATAAAGTATAACATTATGTAGGTAGGCACTCGCAGCTTTCCATTCAGAACAAATTATTAATTTACAAACCGGTGTGGACTTATGGCCTGCAACTATGGGGTTGTACCAAAAAAAGCAATTATAGATGCTTAGAAACATTCCAAAACCGAATATTAAGGAATATTACAGGTGCTCCTTGGTATATTCGGAACAACGATATCCAACGACCGCCAAGTCGAATCTATCTCAGATGAAATTAAGAAACTCGCCACGTGATCACTATATGAAAGCTAAGGGAAGTGTGGAGGGGGGTACATTAACATGTAAAAACATTGCCTGAGGTTGTGAAATAAAATCACACTTGTTCCCAAGAACGAAGACATTAAAAATGTCCTACACTGCACCAGCGTCTGGACTTCAACAACTACTACTCCTTGGGCTATATGCCCCTCCAGGTATTGAATTACGAAAGTCCAGACGTGGTTTGGCGCCCGACCAAGTCGCGGCTTTAAACCAAAAACTTCGATTTTATTATTAAAGGAGCTTGCCATTCTTAGACCGGTTTCGTAATTATTCTTCCTCATCAGTAAGAAGCAGGCTAGCTCGACATCCCGTCTCTAAGGGCTGTCTTGGGGGGGGGGGGGGGGGCAAACACTGATTAATTTTTGACTCGAGGTAACTTTTTTAATTCTTGACCAATCCGGGTCAGCAAAATGGCAAACTCTTTCATGAGGACACTGCTACAGGATGTATTAAGGAGGTGATGATTATCGCGAAAACGAACAAATGGCGACCGAATTTCGGAATCTGCAAATTTTATTTTTCGATTTTAGCAACGAATGAGTAAAGTGGGGAAAATTTTTTATGCGCCATCGGTTGCGGAGTTTTTCTCTCTTTGATTTGAGCCCTACAAGGACTCGATCCGATAATCAGGAAAGGAGGGAGTGGGGAAACGAGTTTTGCCCTGTAGAAGGGCAAGAAATAGGGTGACTTCGTGCTAGGCACATTTTCAAGGACAATCGGTTCTCTTTCAAAAAATTTTTTCCCCAAAGCTCTATCTATATTAATGTCTGCAGGAGTGCGTGATATATTTATAAAAGCGAGTGCGCTCGCTCAGCCGCCGTGAAATTAGATGCCGGAATAGTATTTGTGAGAGAGCAGAGAGATGATGTGAGAGAGACGAGAGATGAAAAGGAGCGCTTAGCTCCTATCCCGGCATCTAATTTTACGGCGGTTCAGCGAGTGCACTCGCTTTTATAAATATATCACGCACACCTGCAGTCCTCTATATACTTAGAGTTTTGTGGTAAAAAAAATCTTGAAAAACAACTGATAGCGCTTGAAAATGAGCCTAGTAGGTAGTCACTAAGCCTATCCTTTGCCCTTAATACACCCTGTAGCAGTGTCCTCATGAAAGAGTTTGCCATTTTGCTGACCCGGATTGGTGTGTGTTTGCCCTCCCTCTTCCCCCCAAATTAAACTAGCGGGTTGAAATTTGGATACAATGCTTGGGTTACGACTATCTATCGGAGGAAAAAAATCAAGTCTTGAAGTCACTTTCTTCCATGCAAAAAACGCGAACACGGTTCTAGGTGTGTTCTCGCCTCGGCGAAAATCCATATACTTTCAAATCGCAATATCTCGAGAACCGCTAGATTGATTTGAACGGGTTAAAATTCAGTTTAAGCGTTTTCGCCAGCACTTTATTTTATATATAGAAGTCGTTTCGATCCGAATAAACCTCAGAGAATTATACGTGCGAAAAACCGATTTTCCATATGTTTACATGTTAATTGACCACCCCCCCTCCACAACTCCCTTAGCTTTTATATAGTGATAACGTGAAAGAGGGACCTCGAATCTATGAAATCGCAAAAAAAAATTCGAATAGAGCGACGTCGTTTATCGGGTATTTTTTCGCCAAATCGACTCCACTACATACTTTTAAGAGAAAACCAAATTTCACTTCTATTTTATGAGGAGTTTCAAATATAAAATTGTATTTATATGCGCGCCACTGGGAACACTTAGAGATGGAATGTTTCTCTACAGCTTTAAATTTCTGAAACGATGAGGCAGTACTATGCAAAGATATTTAAGAAAAGGGTGGGAAAGCATATTATTTCAAAACTACTTAATATTTCTTAAATCAAATGGGAGCAAATTTTCATAGATTTAATACAGGCCCTTCTTTTTGTGACTTTATTTAAAATTAAGGAAATAAATACTTTTCGAAGGTTTACAAAAAAATCAAGAAGTGTACGCCCTAAGTTTTGTAATTATTAGTATTTCGTGAATATTTCACAAAAATCAGACTAAAACTAAAGGCTTAATATGATTTTAAAATTTTTCAAGGGTTTCGGTTTGCTCTTAAATTAAAAAAATAAGTAAAGAATAATAAAAGTACCCTAGATCATTTATTTATTGTCAGCTTATCCAAATGTATTAAAATTAAATTATATTTTTCTTGATATTAGATATCACATTCATAATACATATAGAGGGGCGGAACAAACAAAAATAACGACTGATGTTTTCTAAAACAAAGAAGCCTTTAAATTCCATCATTATATAAAAGCGTAGCTTTGTATTTTTAAAAAATACTTAATGGGGTTCCCGAAGAAATAAAACGTTGCGTTGAAAATCTGACAAGTAGGTTTTATGGCGAACGTTCAGCCAATTCATTTTTGTTTCCAATTTTGTATGTTTTTACAAATAAAGATGCTAGAGAGGAAAATTAAATTGAAAATATTTCATTTATTGTAAATATCTGCAGGAGCGCTAAATATGTTTTGATATGCCGTTTTTCTTCATTAACTTCCTCTATATTATAACAGTTTTCAAGATGTCAATGACAGAATCAGTCGCAACTGAATACTTACGTTGTAATTTACTGCGTCAATGTAAAAAAAAATATCAATGTCAAAAGCGGGAAATCACTTGTAGGGTACAACCACATACATCCTCTCTCAACTGTCGTTAATTTAAGGTGTATTGCAAAGGTCTTTGCCACGTAATAGAAACGGTTGTGTAACATGGCGGTGACTAAAATGGGGAACACTTTCTTGGTGCCAGTTACGTGGTGGTGTAGTGGTCGACACTAAACACGAAACTTTGTTCACTGCGCATGAAAAGTTAAAATCTGTAAATTTTTCATCATAGAAATTAAATACTTAGATGCTTAAAAATGTGCTTTTTATCTTTGTTATTAAAATGATTAATTATGTATGGAAATGTAGTAAATTTGAAGCCGTACTGACGAAAATAGAAGTTTTCCTAATTAGTGCGCAAAGTTATGTTTTCCCGCATGGCGAAATCTGTTAGATGAACGACGCGAAGCGTGCGGGAAAGTGCAGCAAGTATGCGGGAAAGTGCAAGTGAGCGGGAAAGTGCTACTTTGCGCAGGCAAATCAATACGCAAAGTAGCTACTTTGCGTACAGTTTAAATAGCGCGTTTATTTTTCTCATCATGGCGATATTTAAACTGATTTTTGTGTGGCAAAAACGTGGCGAGAATAACTGCAATCATATAATCAAGTGCGGCCACTTTAAAGGTATATTAATGGTTCCCAAAATGATACTAAAACTATTACGCCCACTTTAAGCTCACTGCCACTTCTAAGTGGTATTTAAGTGTACCTAATGTTAACGGTATACATAAATATAGGCATATTATTATTATTAATTATTATAAATGAGTCATCCTGTAAATGCACTTTAAAAATAATGATTTTTCCAAAATTGGTCTGCCCATCAGTCTCACTGTTTGGAATTAATTTTTTTACCGCCGTATTTGCACATGATTTATGCGGACTTCTGCAATATCTACAATTATATTACAAATGGAAAATCGTGATGGAAACTGATGTAATTATGCAGTATTGTGTATGGTTTATGCATCATTTATACAAGGCGGTCCACAGTAGCCGGATTTTTTTTAACCTACTCAAAATATAGTGCAATAGGTGTCGTATTAAAAAAGGATCTTTAGTAATGCCTTCAGTGATCCAAAAGTATATCAATGCATAGGTCAAGCAAGCTGTTTTAATCATCCTGTGTTTACACTTAGTCACTACAGTCTGTATGCATATTATTTATTATAAATATGTGTATGTCTTATTAAAATAATAACTTCTATAATCTGACAGTTGTGACAACTATTTAATGCTGAACAACAGCCAACTAAGTTTTTGTCGATTTTTGTTGATTCTCCATATAAATGTATGTGGTGTGGGCAAAATGCCGTGAGAAAAATTCTCACAATATGAGCAATACATTGTTTTGAAATTAAGTAAGCTATGAGAAATACGCTAATTTTCATAGAAATTGTAGAAAAAATCATTGTTTTCTGCACTTAATTACGGATTATTAATGCATATTTTTAAAATAGCTAGGATCCTGAAATTTGCAAAATGGTTAGTGTGTGTAAGTAATGAAAAAAATAAAAATCAACCAAACGGAGTTTGAAATATTGAAGAAATTGATTTTTTCTACGACTACTATAGAATATAGTGGTTTTCTCATAAAACAAGGCCTTGGAATACGTTTACTTATTCCACAGAAATGTAACTGCCACATAGATCAGTGCAGATAATTTTTGAAACCAAATAAAATAATAGTAGGAGGAAACCCATTGGAAAAGGAAGAGAATATAACAAACATGAAAGGAAAATAATTTAGTGGCGCTCAGGGGTCGGGAAGTGGAAAGGGGGAGTTTTTAAGGGTAGAAAACTGTTTATCTCGATTTCCGGCAAAACTACAAGTCTTATGGAAAAAAGTTAAATGGCAAAGTTGTAGGTAATAAAAAGATATACAACTTTTGAATTTACACCTTTTTTCACATAACCTCAAAATTTATGTGAAAACTTCAAATAACCAAGTTTTTGGTTTTTTATTTTTATCTTTTACAAAAAAAATTTTTTTTTCACGAAATTTGGTGTAAACTTACCTTTTTATGTCCCAAATACACTGTTTTTTTTTTGTTTTAAAATATTTATTTTTTTAACCTTATTTTGACTTAATATCGAAAAAGCAGTCTAATTTTCAATCGAAAATTCTCACGTCAAAATATTTGCTTTTTTAAAAAACTCGGTGGGCTTTTTGTTCGTTGAAATCTCTACTTTTTGATGGTGTAAAAAAATATACATTACTACGGTAAATCTTCTCCAAAAATGCAAATAAGAAACGAAGAAAACTCCGAATTTCTTTTTTTTAAATCATCATGTACAATTTTGAGCTATTTATATAAATGTATACTTTAATTACTCGAAAAACGTAAGATACCGTATTACATTGATAAACAAAAGAGTAATTACAGTATAAGCTTAAATAAATAGCTCAAAATTGTATATGATGATTTAAAAAAAAGAAATTCGGAATTTTCTTAGTTTCTTATTTGCATATTTTGAGAACATTTACCATAGTAATGTATATTTTTTTTACACCATCAAAAAGTAGAGATTTTAACGAACAAAAAGCCCACCGAGTTTTTTAAAAAAGCAGATATTTTGACGTAAGAATTTTCGATTGAAAATTAGACTGCTTTTAGATATTAAGTCAAAATAAGGTTAAAAAAATAAATATTTTAAAACAACAAAATTACAGAGTGTTTGGGACATAAAAAGGAAAGTTTACACCAAATTTCGTGAAAAAAATTTTTTTTTTGTAAAAGATAAAAATAAAAAACCAAAAACTTGGTTATTTGAATTTTTCACATAAATTTTGAGGTTATGTGAAAAAATAGGTAAATACAAAAGTTGTATATCTTTTTATTACCTACAACTTTGCCATTTAACTTTTTTCCATAAGACTTGTAGTTTTGCCGGAAATCGAGATAAACAGTTTTCTACCCTTAAAAACTCCCCCCTTTCCACTTCCCGACCCCAGAGCGCCTGTAAATTATTTTTCCTTTCATGTTTGTTATATTCTCTTCCTTTTTCAATTGATTTCATCCTACTATTATTTTATTTCACTTTTTACCATTTTCAAAGCTATCTGCACTGGTCTAACACTACATGCATTTAATAAAAACTTAAGACCACCTACTATTTTATGTAGGAATTTTTTTATTGGTTAGGTACGGTCTTAAAATGTCAAAATTTAAAAATAGATACGTATAGGTACTTAACAGTAACTGTTTTTTTTAGAAATAGTGCATTTTATACAATTATTCTTATACAAAGTATAAATTCCGTATAATAAAAAAATACTATCTTATAATACAAGATTTAGAATGGATATCGCCAGCGATTATTAAAATACTACACCTGAAATCGCGGAAAAAGCTACAGCGGTGACTTTAAACCTACTACCAGAAATTTCCAGAGCAAAATATAAATTGGAGAAGAAAATTCAAAGTAAAATCATTTTCTGAAAGGGTGTTTATTTTGAACATTTATCGAAAACGTTGAAGGCATCCACTATGTGGTCTCAATATTTCATGTTAAAAAATACATTCAACATTAAACATAATATTGATATCTCAACATACAAATCTACGCCTCTTTTTGAAACGCAAATCTGATTATTATGTTCCCAAAAAATCAAAAACTTTGTAATCGGAGGAAATATAAATAAAGCACCGAATATAACGTTTTTATTGATAAAGGTAAGTCTGACTACAAATTAACAAATGTTATTTTTTAAACTTTTATAACAAGAATCTTTGCGGTACACTGTTTTAATCAAATTATTATTTTATACTATTCACAACTTCCAGAAGTGTACCTTCCTCGCGGGGGGCAAAGAAGAAGAAAAAGAAGATATGGATGATCCCTGCAAGGACCTACACAGCGACATTGAAGACGGAAGTGACGAGAATGATGATGATGAAGACGAGTCATAAAAAGTTATCTGATTAGTTATACAGGGTGAGTCACAAGGAACTGTACATATTTCTACCATAAGCAGAGGCACCTTAGGGGATTACCAAATGACCATTAAAAAATGTCTTCTGTTTTTCTTTAATATTGTACAGAGCGATTTATGGATTTGGACCAAAATAATGTTTGGTCATATCTTTTCTATTGGTGTCTAGCAACTAACTGACATATTCAGAACTAAAAAATTCCCGGGCCGGCTTCGCGAAAATTTGTTTAATTGCTATAATTGAAATAATTCGCCCTGTACATGATTTCTCTAAAATGTGATATGATTTCTCCAGAGGACATAAATAGACAGTTAAACCTGGATATCTGAAACTTGCCTTTCATTTTTAATTAAAGAATCATTTTAAAGTCAAATTGAAAATTGGCGATAATGAAATATCTTACTGTATAATAATGCTTATTAATTATAAAGAAATCTTTAAAATGAACAATAACGACACACACTGTATTCCAGTATAGTAAATAACAGAATTTGAATCAATTTACAGAGCCGGATTTAAAAATATGGCATATCTGGTACATGTCAAAAATTCACCCTGTATGTTAATTTTTCCACCAGCAATAGACTGAAATTAGATTGAAAATATTTGCATTAACCTAGTTTTGTCATTTGTTTCAGCGAAAATCGTGTGTAATTATTTTAATCGGAATGAAATTAACAACCCCAAGAAATGTTTATTCATAAATTAAGAAATAAAATAAATAATAATAACCAAAAACAAAACAGTTTTAACAATGCGGAATAAAGTAAAAAACAATTTAATAAACATTACGATTTTAAAAGATGTTCAAAATGAAATCGATTTGCCTCAATACACTTTTCTTGGCGAATGTTTAAATGTGTAATAGACTTTCTTATTGTCAAGGGGTTATTTCTGATATGTACTACATACTGCAGCAGGCTGTGACAATTTGACATGATCGTGGTTGAAATTGTTTGTGTAATTTGACATTAGATCTTGGTTTCTTTAAGTGTTTTAATAATTAAAAGGTCAATTACGTTCGGTATTCATAGGGTGTTTTAATTTTTTTGTTCAAAAATGCCAAATCAAATTTAGATACCATTTCTGGAACCGGTGGATAGGACGAGGAGGTCCTATTTCATGGGCACCAAGATCCCCATACTATAATCCAGTTGATTATCACATTTGCGGGTATTTAGGTAAAACAGCTGGTCTACGCAGAAAATATAAATACGCGGCAACAGCTCATTGATAGAATTATTCGCTGTTGCAATATTATCAGAAATAACCCATTGACAATAAGAAAGTCCATTACACATTTAAACATTTCATTTTGAACATCTTTTAAAATCGTAATGTTTATTAAATTGTTTTTTACTTTGTTTCGCATTGTTAAAACTGTTTTGTTTATTGTTATTTATTTTATTTCTTAATTTATGGATAAACATTTCTTGGGGTTGTTAATTTCATTCCGATTAAAATAATTACTAAAACTAGGTTAATGCAAACATTTTCATTTTAATTTCAGTCCATTGCGGGTGAAAAAAGTTACATACAGGGTGAATTTTTGACATGAACAAGATATGCCAGATTTTAGAATCCGGCCCTGTAAATTGATTCAAACTCTGGTATTTACTATACTAGAATACAGTATGTATCGTTATTGTTTATTTTAAATATTTCTTTATAATTACTAAACAGTATTATACAGTAAGATATTTCATTATCGCCAATTTTCAATTTGACTTTAAAATGAATCTTTAATCAAAAATGTAAGGCAAATGTAACAAACATTTCAAATATCCAGGTTTAACTGTCTATTTATGTCCACTGGAGAAATCATATCACATTTTAGAGAAATCATGTACAGGGTGAATTATTGCAATTATAGCAATTCAACAAATTTTCGAGAAACCGGCCCTGGAATTTTTTAGTTCTGAATATGTCAGTTAGTTGCTAGACACCAATACACACTTTTACTAAAAAATGAAATAAATCGACTTAATCGTTGAAAAGATATGACCAAACATTATTTTGGTCCAAATCCATAAATCGCTCTGTACATTATCAAAGAAAAACAGAAGACATTTTTTAATGGTCATTTGGTAATCCCTTTGCTTATGGTAGAACTATGTACAGTTCCTCGTGACCACCCTGTATGCTACATTCAATTTGTCTGATCATTTTCTTCAGCAATGTATTCAATCATTTACGACCAATTTCAGACATACTGCTATCTCAGAGTAATAATATACATAGAGATGCTCTGCCTATTCAAAAACAATACATTTGTAGACAACCAAGATCTGGTTGTCTCTCTCTAATAGAATGATGGCAAGGGGACGGAGGGGATTGTTTACAAACAGTCCAGAGGACTGTGTCACCAGAGGCGCGCGGAAAATATGAATTTTAAGAAATTTAGAAAATGTAGGTATTTATTAATAAATATTTTTAGTTTGTTTGCTTGGAGATTATTAAATTTTATCAAAATTTAAAATAGCGAACGAGTTTTGTAATTCATGCTCACCTAAGGCTGTAAAGTACGAGATTATTAATTTTTTATTTTTGGTCAGATTCTATTAAAAAAAAATAAATGTGTTTTCAGGGTCGAAGAGTGATTTTTTTCTGAAAATTTCAATAATTTAATATCGCGGACAAATTAAGTGATTATGTCTGACATGGAAAATGTGTCTGGGGTATATTATAAATTTTACAACATGAGGAAAAGAATATCAGACCATTATTGTAATCCGAATGTATTCAATATTGTTACCAAGAGTAACAAACAATTAATTTCTTGACATTATATAAGAATTCAGAAAAGTGTAGTTACTAATTTTCTGATTAAGTATAGGCCTAATATATTGAATAATTTGATAGTGACTGGAGGGTTCTGAAATTGATTAAATATATAAATAAAAAACTTTTACAAGACAAAACTTTACTAGAATACATGCAATTGTTTACAAATCGTAGTACATTTTGTAATACATACAAACCAATAGGTTTTTGAACAAAATTGATTTTGTTAACAAAGAACGTTCCTATCCTAGGAACAAATGTATGAGTAATTCCTCAATTTATTCCTGACTAGTTGAAGTGCCTCATACCACAAGTTCGAGACATTCTTATCAGAGGGAAACCTATAAACAATATTTTCACGATCAAAAACTCGTATGACTATCAAATATTAATTCCATCCAAAATTCTGAGTTACCTACGCCCATGGTTAATTTATTGTTTACCTGTGAAATGTTGCATCAACATCAGAAAATTGCGAAAATCCACAAACAATACAAGTTTTAACCATCTTCAATAATGCTTTCTATACTATACAGTCAATATCTCAGTCAATAAGCACTCAAATCATCAAAAACTTCCAAAAATTATACAATGAATAACAACCACGACGCCATCAACAAGCACAAAGAATGAGAACAAATAATATAATTCCGATGGAACACGAAAACCCGGTTACATCAGATCTCGATGAAACACGAACCGGTATTATCTATTTTTGTTACTCAGAGGACTGATGTAAACATAAACAAATAGATGTTGGCTTCAAAAACAAGATAGATAGATAGATAGATAGATCTGTATTAACTACTTTTACTTTACAAAAGTTTGTAGCACGTCAAAAAAAGAAGAAAGTAAATAAACATACAAAAAGTTTTATACAGAGATATATACGTTACATTACAGACATGATATAAAAAAAAAACAAAGGAAGTAAAAATATCACAGCAGAGATACGGTGTTGTGATTGCCTCGACAATGCACAATGTAATCTTCAACAGAGTAAAAACAATATTTAAGGATGAACTTTTTTAAGTGTTTTTTAAATGCATTAATGCCCAAGTTTTTTAAATTTGACGGCAAAATATTAAAAAGCTCATAGTTCGGTGAGTTTGACTGCGAAGTATTTAAACGAAAGCGGCTGCTTCTGATATGGTGAGCACTGCGCGTGTTATAGCTGTGGATATCTGAATTTTTTGGCAACATTGACTGAATTCCATGAATTTCAATTAAAATATGAAATAAAAATAAAGATGGTAATGGCATGATTTTAAGTTTTATGAAAAACTGTTGGCAATGATCTCTAAAACCCAGACCGGCGAGCGCCCTTATTGCCTTTTTTTGCATTCTAAATATGATTAACGCATGGGAGGAAATATGTAGTTTTAAGAGTACTAGAATTAGTAATCGTTTTCAACTGTCGTAAAATAAATAAGGAACTCGAAAGTTTTTTAACTAAATGATCAATATGTGCCTGCCAGCTTATGATAGAAAGGCATCTCTTTGTATATTATTACTCTGAGACTGCTATGGGTCAGTGACGTCAGATTTGTTGACATTTTTGAAATGCTACAAAAATGTAAGGCAACAGGTTTTTTGTCTGGCAATTGATTTTTCCGCATTAACTGACCCGATTTCATATATAAAAGTGATTTTCAGAAAAGGACTTTTCTCACGAGCGTGAAAGTTTGTTGCACAATGCGGTTACTTTCGTAGTCATAATATGTATACTTGTTAAAATACATGCAATGTATAACTTAGAAATTCTTTACGCTGCCACGCTGTCTGTAGCAGTAATGTATACAAGCAGGGTAATTATAAACTTCCATTAGTTTTAGGCTCTGTACCAATTCTAATTTACGATTCCAGTACGATTTTAATATATTTTTGACGTTCCAAGCAGATTGTGTTAACATTTTGACCTCAAAAATAATTCCAATAAAGGAATCCGTAAAAAAAAGTGAACAAAAATGTCTTATCTCACGTGATGTAGCCAGATTGATTGGCTCCGTTTTGTATAGGTCGTGTGTGCGGAATTTGAAACGTCCACCCGATCCGCCAGCTTTATGAGTTTAATCGTCTTAATCCGTCCAACTCTAGAACTAATCAAAAAATCAAATCCCTTAGCAGAAAACACAATTTATATCAAGTATAATAAATATATAACCTGGCAACACTGTATGACTTGTTGACTTCTAAAATCATTTTAGTCAATAATGTGAAATATGTGTGGTTTGTAATTTCTATATTGAGAATCGTTCCAACAATCCATTTTTCATATTTACGGTGAGTTCGAATGATGGATTTTTTGGATCGGCGCGATTGATTTCTGGCAGGATGGAATTCCGATCGTACCATAAAAATCCGCCCAATCCATTCGCGTTTGCCCATTCACGGTCACTTTTTGGAGTGTTCCGTTCCATTTGGAAACATCGTGTTCCGGGGAATAACCGTTTCATTAATATAGCTCATTGAAATCGTCAAGTGACTGTTTGCGATGCCTGTATACTTTTCTATATGGACGTCACTGGTTCTAATTTAATACCGTTTAATGTCCATATCAACGCTGTTGTCGCATCTTGTATAACGTATATAAGTCACAAAGTTGTTTTGTCACAGTATTAAAACATCCACTTCTATTTTATCACACACACAAAAATCCCTAGAGAAATTCATCTCCGTATAAAACGTCCTCCCACTTTTTTTGTCACCGTAAAACAAATTGTCTGTTTATTGAAGAAAAAGGCGCCAAAAGGGCATAAGACAAGTCTATCATTTCTTTTCACGTCGAAGGCCAGTGGCGGAGGTGGAGCTCTCGAGCAGCCACTACCACATATTATCAGTAGTAATACCCCTAGGGCCTTGATAATACCGAGATAATTTTGTCATAGAGAATGCTGTAAGCGTGTTGCTTGATAATAGCCCGAGGCCGAAGGCCGAGCAACACGCTTGAAGGATTCTCTATGACAAAATTTTGAGGATTTATCAAGGCCCGAGGGGTATTCGATAAGATAATTTTTTACTTTGTAGATTTAAACATTTTTAAACTAGTTGTCAGTTTGACGTTTAATTAATTTTTAATCAAAAACTTGACTTGATGAAAACACCAAACTGAAAACACCACATGTAGGGTGTTATCGCTGTAATCCATAGCTGATTGGATGAAATTTGACACATGACTCTAAATTAAGTAATTTGATTGGTTACTATAGTTAGTGGTTACTATAGTTAGTAAAAAATTATCATAATTATCATCTTAGTAATATTTGATATTATTAGAAAGTATCTTGAGAGAAAAATGAATCAATATAAACATGAAACAAATGTGAAATCAGTAAGAACTTGGAATACATCGCACAATGCAAAAGAAGTAAATACCACCCAAAGTACTTCTGAAAAAAAAACAAGAATTTGCCCAAGCAGGCCCGTGCGCGGGGGTGGGCTTTGGAACCTCCCTCAAGAGGAAAATTTTTGTATCTTTACTTGAATTATTAGAAAAAACTTTTCTTTACGATGGACCAACTAGGGTTCCTTCAGTCTTTTTAATGAACTCCCCCCCCCCTCCCCTCTAGCAAATCCTGCGCACGGGCCGGGGCCCAAGTTCTTGAAAAATAAAACAAAATGAACAAGAAGCGAGAATTTGGATCTGTAGTTTTCTATAAATTTAAAAAGACAATCAAAATGGCATCGAAAATTCTTTTCCATAATAATAATAATAACCAGTTGAGAATGCTCCTCCATAGACCGAACAAATTGTAATGAAAGTATTAATAAAATTTAAGATTGACACAGCTAGTTCTCATATTCTAATCAACACAGCCACAGTCTACTCAATTTTACCAAAAACGTCATTCACTATGTTAGTTTTAAATTTCCAAACTTCTTACATTACAAAATGTTTAGATTTAAATTAACAATGCGAATTAATTGT
Organism: Crepidodera aurea; assembly: GCA_949320105.2. Classification (NCBI taxonomy): domain Eukaryota; kingdom Metazoa; phylum Arthropoda; class Insecta; order Coleoptera; family Chrysomelidae; genus Crepidodera; species Crepidodera aurea. Next base: position 22,282,528 of record OX439479.2, on the reverse strand, counting down.
TAAGTAAACAAAAGTCCCTAGAAAGAATCTGAAGATCAAAAAATTAACAGTCGTTTATTTTATTACATTTTGAACTACTCAATTAAACCTATGACAATTTTTTCGCTTTTTGATAGAGAGTATCTACTACTTTACTCATACTCTGAATTGTTTCTAGAGCCATTTCATAGGTTTTGTCTACTTTAGTTTCTTCAAATACTATCCTTGGTCCAGAATACCATAGAACTTGGCATCTAGGATCATCTGTGACAATTTTTTCTTTACCTGTAGGACTGGAGGTTTAATAGTTTTGGCTATATAATCTACCTGGGCTCTAGAATATGGCTCGATAATTCTGCATAAATTTTGTTCCAACATATTGTCATATAGGGTTCCTAAATGTGCTCTTACAATAACGTCATCTTCTAAAATCTGCGAGTGATAGTTCGTCGGCGGCTTGTGCAACAGCATGGCTTCAATATCTTGCCCACCATATTTAATTGCTAGTTTTCCACTAACAATTTGCTGCTCATCTTCAGGACCATTAATCATAGTTTTTGACAAAAGCATGTATTTAAGAGCTGTTAGAGCTTTAGGAGGCTCAACACTATCAAAACCTTCAAATGCTTCATAAAAATATGAGTAAGCAGTTTTAAAATCCTTTTCGTCCGCCGCGCCGTATGAGTACACCAGACTGTAAGTCTAAAGCAGCCTGCATTTTTGGAGAGCAATATATTGCATTAGCTGTTGTTCTTGCAGATGTTAAAACAGCTCGGGCTTTTGGTAAATTACTTAAAGCATGATATGTTTTGATTTCAAGAAGTTGAACTTCCACCAACAAATTTTTGTCATTCAGCTTTTTTAACTCTTTTAATAAAGTAGACTCTAGGTGTAGAGCTTCAACATACATTCCAGTGTCAAAATAAAGAGCAATAAGTCGAGCTTCCAAAGATTGGCGTAAGAACGTTCTTCTTTCTTCTTTTGCCTATTCTATGCATTCTTTAAAAAGTTGGACTTCTAGATACCCCAATACCTGCTTCCAAATCCAAAAAGTAGTCAACAAAAGATCTAACTAATTTTGCAGCTAAAAAAGACTAAAAAAAGGCCTAGTAGCCTTTATGAGCTCTGCTAGTTCCTTAGCCTTGCCATACTTTTTGTATTTTTCTTCCAGGTTAAGAATATCTTGTTCTTTATTGACAATATTTTCTTCATCATCTTCATCATCTCGATTCGATTTCAACAACTTGTCATGTTGAGAAGGTACAGATTGAGCTCTTTCGAATAACATTGCACCAGCCATATTTCTCACTTCTTCACTGCAAGTCATCTTCTACTTAAATTCAATGTCATTTTAAACTTCAAAATTTTCATATTTTGAACCCCATTTTGAAGGTGTTCCCGAAGAGATACGGAGGAGAACATCAAACCCTCAAATTAATTTGCTACTCCTTACTGACGAGGCACAATAATGCCGAAACCGGTATAAGGATGGCAATATCCTTTAATAATAAAATCAAAGTTTTTGGTTTAAAGCCCCGACTTGGTCGGGCGCCAAACCACGTCTGGACTTTCGTAATTCAATATCTGGGGGGGAATATAGCCCAAGGAGTAGTTGTTGAAGTCCAGACGCGGGTGCAGTGTAGGACATTTAATGTCTTTGTTCTTGGGAACAAGTGTGATTTATTTCACAACCTTAGGTAGATAAAAAATAGAATTAAATTTATATTAAACCAGTTGAGAATGCTCTTCTAGCATTGCAATAGATCGAAAAAATTTTAATGAAAGTAATAATAAACTTTTAGATTGACAGATCTTATTCTAATCAACACAGCCACAGTCTACTTACTTTTACAAAAATCGTCATTCACTATGTGTCTACTTTAAATTCAATGTCAGTCATTTTAAACTTCAAAATTGTCATATTTTGGACCCTATTTTGAAGATGATCCCGAAGAGGTACGGAGGGGCACATCAAACCCTAAGTTGACTTTTTGATGCTCGAACAAAATCTAAAGTCAGAATTTAAAAATTCATAAACACAAAAAAGCTACACACACGCACACACATCGAATTCAGATAACGAACAAATTTGTTCGGTGAAAATATACGCCTTTCAATTCACCCCAGAAGCAGAGCTTGTGCGGGAAAGGGCTATTATTATTTGCCGTGGCGATCTGGGGCAACTTAATAATGACTAATTGTGGGAAAATCCAAAAAACCTCATAACATCACAGAAAACGATGGACTCCTCCAGGATTTAAATCTTAGCGTAAACTAACATCAAAGTAATTAATGTTAAATACGCTACAAATCAAATAAACCAAAATAAATATAAAAAGACGACGATGGATTAAGAAGAAAATGATCAAAAAGCAACACGAGTGATTTAATTATATAAAATAAAATAACGAGAATTAAAATTATACCGTTATTGGAAATATTGTGAGCAAATATCGACAGGAAAAGCTCCTGGATCAGGTTTTTGTCACATAGAAGGAATAATAATTATTATGACTACTTAGAAATGGATAAATCTGTAAGAGACAAGTATTATTCGATATTGTTAACTTTTCGAAAAACAAATGTGAAAAAATGCTATGCAAATCTTTTAAATGGTCTAATTTATTCACAAGAAAATGCATTTCCTCGCAAATCCAAGTTTGCTTTACAAACATTTAATGAACGTGCCTTTGAATTATGCTAAAACGTTTGGATTTTAAACATTTTCAATGATTTATGACTAATTTCGCGACCTTTGTTGGTTTTAAAATACAGTATTGTTTTCTATTGAATGCTATCGGGGTCATCTGTTAATCTTTTTTATTTATCACGATCTTCTGTTTTTAATTTCTGTATTTCTTGTTGAGATTATTCAATTTGAAATGGTTTCCGGCTAGCACTTTTACATAATTGTAAAAAAATTACAATTGGGTTGAACAAATTATTGAGGAACTTAAAAACAAAAAAGCTCCTGGCTATGATGAAATAAACTCTGAAAGAAATTGGCTCCTGTGTATCTGTTCCTCTGTATCTGTTCCTCTGTCGTATCTGATTAATCAATGATTACTAAAAGACGTCTTTCCGTCAGCACTAAAATTATTAGTGATAACTCCGATCCATAAACAAAAAAATAAACATGAAATGACAAACAATAGACCGATTTGTCTGATAACCAACATTGCCAAGGTTTTTGAGAAAATAATAAAGAAAAGAATTATTAGCTATTTAAACAAGTATAATATTTTTTCGCCAAAGCAATTTGGTTTCAGAGAAAATATGTCCACACAAAAGGCTAGTATATCTAACAACTTAAAGTCACTGGATATCGGAGAGCCAACTTTGGCAATATTTATTGACCTACAGAAAGCATTTGATACTGTATACCATGAGCAGTTATTGAAGGTTCTAGAAAGTATTGGTGTCAGAGGAACTCCATATGAGCTTATGAAGGACTACCTTTCAAGTTAAAATAAACGGAAAATTGAGCGAAGAACGAGTTCTCAAATATGGAGTGCCGCAGGGTACAGTCTTGGGGCCACTATTGTTTGTAATATAATCAATGATCTATTCAACATTCAGACTTGTGTAGATGTTGTGAGTTTCGCAGATGATACTGCACTCATTTTCACTGGAAATAGAAATGAACAAAATTTTCCACTTTCTCAAAAGTAAACTTTTGACAGTAAATCTATCTAAAATCTACTATATGCCCTTCACTTGTCTTTCTTCTAATTTGCCATTATTTGATAACTTAACAATAACCAATAATAACTGTTCATGCGAAAAATTTCAAATCCAACGTGTGAAAGAAATCAAATATCTGGGGATATATCTAGACTCTCACCTGAGGTGGACTGTTCATGTATCCTATGTATCAAAAAAAATATATCATTGTTAACTGAAACAAATTTTAATGCAGATCAATTGAAAATTATATATCATGCACTTGTTGAACCACATCTCAATTACGGTATCCTTGCATGGGGCGGAGTCACAAACAATCATTTAAAAAGATTAGAGGTAACCTAGAATCTCTGTACAATCAGTCTAAGCTCTTCGATAGCAGGCATCTCTTTTGTCATTCGCTATTGATTAATCAACACAAGCATAAATATGAATTGGTGAGTCTCCAACATGATTATTCCACAAGAAATAGAAATACTACTTCTAGAGTTCCACAAGTTTCCAAAACTATTACTCAAAGAAGTTACTTTTTCCTTGAACCTCGAGTATACAATATTTTGCTTACGACTTGAAAAAAATCAATTCTTTATCGCTTTTCAAAAAACAATCCAAAAATTGAATTATCAATGAATCCAGGATTAACATTCATAGCCTTATTGATCTTAAAAACATTTATTACCTAAACTGAATTAATATACAGTGTCATTGCGAAAGCACGCACCATATGGGAAACTTTTTTATTAAGGGTTTCTCGACAAAAAGTTATTCTTGATAAAAGTTTGTGCATCCCCTAAAAGCACCAACAAAATATAGTAAATCACACGTAATATACGAGGAGTCTTCAAAAATTTGAATTTGAGACAAGAGTAAAGTACCCTTATTTTGAAAAATCTCGGGAAATATTATTTAGAAAAGTTGTTCAGCATTAAAAAATTCATCTAGGTTTGAAGTCATGGCCATCTAAGTGAAGTTTTATTTTTTTACCCACTTTTTTTAAAATGGGGACTACGAAAAAAAAATTGGTAAAACGATAAATAGACAACATCCTGTATACGACGGTTTATTTAAAAAGCCTGTAATATTACAAATTATACAACTATTGTGTTCACCACGGACAATTTTTTTGAACAATAAAATAACTTTTTGGTGCAAAGTTGTTTTTATTTTTGTTAACACCGAAAATTGCTCAAAATTATACAGTATTGTACATCAAAATAAAATAAGTATTTCGGCACACTCATTGATTTTCTGGAGATTTACTTGTTTAAAGGGTAAAAAAATTAAACTTCATTTAGATGGCCATGACTTCAAATCTAGATGTATTTTTTAATGCTGAACGACTTTTCTAAATAACATTTCCCGAGATTTTTCAAAATAAGGGTACTTTTCTCTTGTCTCAAAATCAAATTTTTGAAGGCTCCTCGTATATTACGAATGTTTTACTATATTTTGTTAGTGCATATCTAGTTTTAGGGGATGCACAAACTTTTATTAAGAATAACTTTTTGTCGAGAAACCCTTAATAAAAAAGTTTCCCATATGGTGCGTACTTTCGTAATGACACTGTATAAGAGAAATAGCACTAGTCGGAGGAATTATCCTCCTCATGAGTTTCGTTAATCTCCATATTTTGTAAAAATCCTATATGTGTTTGTTAATATTACCAATTTATTAATATTACAACAAACAAGTAGTTATCTACTTTTAGCGGCTGTCTTCATTGTTTATTTCCTAATCTTACTCTGAAATATAGCTCTACTGCTATATTGATAAATAAACAATATTATTATTATACTATTATTATAGTTTAAATGTGCAAATAATTAAAATACAACCACTAAATGACATGTTTGCATAATTTTTATTACAAAGTATTCTGTAATATTTTGAAAAACACAATTTGAAACTCATAAAATTTCAGTGAACATTCAAATATTTACTTGGAGGCGCTCGATGCTACGTCACAAGTACTATGAATTGTGTGTCGTCTACAGATCGATAGATAGCTTCGATTGGCCTCGGTAGCCTACGAGCGCTATGTGATTGGCCAAAGCCGCCAAAGTACGTGTGACGTAAATTCCCGGTCTTTTTTCGTAGTTTGAACGAGAGTATTTTTTCGGGATTTTTTTTTAAAAAAGAACTACTTCGACTAAAAAATCGAAAAAAATATGGGGAAGACACTAGACACTAGATACAAGTCTAGTGGTTATAAAAAATTAAGAAAAAATTATTAAAGAAATCCAAGAAAAATATTGTTGGTTATTTCATTAATAAAAGATCTTACATAAAAACATTGAATATCTTAAAAACCACAAGATTTTCGGTATGTAATTTTAAAGGTTATTTGTTTTTTACGTGAAAACTGTTAAACAATACAGAAAAAAATAGCTTCAAATACCATGGGCGTAGAAAATTGTTGGGAAAAGGGGACATACTCTTCTAATTGCACACCACTGGATCTAGATATGAAACATGATTTTTAACTGAAATATCTCTTTTTACATTTAAAAACGATCTGCTAAATTTCAAATTAATATATTAATCCGTTTTCAAGTTTTTAAATAAAAACATTTATTTTTTTTTAACTTAACGCCCTGTATTTCGAAAAGTAATCGAACTGGACCCCTCATTCCTTATATCATTTTACGAGAGGTATCTACAGCCCGACGTTGTAAGTGTCATTTGGAAACACCCTGTATAAAAATAAAAAAAAATCTAAGTGATAAAGAACGAAGATCTCTTACTTTTCATTATAGTAAACGTCCACATTTTTATGGTTTACCTAAATACATAAATAAGAAATACCATTAAGACCAATAATAAGTTCTCTAAATTCACCTTGTCAATATTTAGCAAGATTTCTACTTAAAATAATAGATCCGTTATCAGGAAATACTAATTCCTTTATCAAAAATTCAAAACATTTTTAGAAAAATGATCAAAAATCAAAATTACAAATTCAGATATAATGGTTAGTTTTGATCTAGTTAGTTTATTTCCAAATGTTACTGTCGATAAAACTTTTAATCTTGTGAGAAAGAAGTTGACAAGTGATAATACATTCATAACTAGAACTAAATTAAACGTCTCAGCAATTCTAGAATTGTTGGAGTTATGTATTAAAACTACATATTTTCAACTAAATAGTGATTTTTATCAACAGAACTTTGGTATGGCAATGAGTTCACCTTTATCACCAAAATTTTGTGATATTTTCATGGAGGATTTTGAAATGGAAATTGTAAATAAACAAAATTTAAGACCTTCTGTCTGGTTTAGATATGTAGATGATATCTTTGCAATTTGGCAACACGATAGGGAAAATATTGATACATTTTTACATAATTTTAATAATTCGAAACCTACTATTACATGTACAATTGAAATTGAAAATAATAAAAAATTACCGTTTCTTAATGTACTAATACACAATAATAATAAGTGTATTGAAACATCAGTTTTTAGAAAAGAAACACATACAAATAGATATCTAATTTTTAATTCAAACCACTCAATTTGTGTTAAAGGTAACTCTTTCCGATAGAGAAAAAACAATTTGTTCAAATGACAATATTTTAAATAATGAATTGTTGTTAAATATGCCTTGAACAACTACCCAAATAAATTTATAAATCGTGAACTTTATCGAGAAATCTAAAATAAAGAACAAAATGTAAATCCCCAATAGTTCAATTAAATATAGAAAAAATTCCTTATATTCCAAAATTATCCAAAAAATTAGAAGTATTGGCAATACATTTAATTTAAAAACAGTTTTTCAAACTAATAATACATAAACATCTTTAATAGTAAATACAAAACAAACATCTAGACCTTTTCATGTTAGACTTAATGAACACCAATCATAGATTAAAAATAAACAATTCGAAAAATCAAAAATAAGTGGGATTTTGGTAATAAAATACAATGGAATTCTTCAATTAGATTATTAAAAAAAAACTAATAATTATAACCGCAAAGTTAAAGAAGCAGCATTGATATGCTTAAATAATAACGAATGTGTTTCTAATTGTTCGGTTGATATTTCAAAAATTTGGATGCCTATTTTACAAAAAGTGTTAATGGCAAAAATGATACCATCTATATCGGGATCGTATCATAAGTTTTTTATCTGGTTTTTTCTTATGATTTTATCAAGTAAACTTTATTTATGACGAAGAATAAATTATCTTATAATATGCAAATGCGCTATCCTTTTTTAAAATTCGTTCCCAGAAACGTGACAAAAATATGATGGAAACAGATTTTGACATCTTCAATTTCAAAATCTTTCTCCGTGTCCTATGTTGCTGTCATATTTTTTATAAGATTATCAGGTGTTCTGTATCTATAGTAAATTATATTATGTAATTAAAGCCCCCTTTTTCTTTAAAATAAGTGGTTTTATTTCCATTAGAAGAGAAATTGCATTATAATTTCGCTTAAATGCAAACAAAAAATATACCAATTCACAGATAAAATATAAAAAACACTTAAAAACTTATAAGATACGTGGCCGTCTTGTATTTTGAATTCCTCTTTAAAAAAATGGCTGTGCCTCTAGTGGGGATTATTTGAGTGTTCAATGGCGGTATTAGTCACGTCGTGTTTATGGAAAACGGGGATCCAACAAATTGATTATGCAAATTGGGCGTTTTTAAGTTAAGTAAGGAAATATTTTTCTGAGGAAATTAAAAAAATATGGAAACGAGTGGTTATATTTCGGTTTGTTTGGGGGGAAGAAGCCAGTCAAGAATATAAATGAAAAATTCGTTATTTGAAATTGTAAGAAAAAAAATTACTTTAATTTCGCGATGTAATCATCAAAAAGCCGTTTTATCAGTGATTTTATATACGGGGTGGACCTATATTAATTAAAAAGTTGATTTTGAAACTATCAAAAAATTATTAGAATTAAGTAAAGGCTTCCGATCACAAACACTAAAATAATAATTAAAATCCGTTTAAGTACGTACAACGAAATGCAGTAGGAAATCTAAGATGGTAACCGAACTAAATGAAGTAAATATTAATAGAAATATCCAGTATACAGAGTGATATACCTTTTGACTGAGTCATTATATTTTTACATTACTTTAGTAACGTAAAAAAATTGCCGACTTCCGGTTTGTTCGAAAATGACTCCAACTTCCTGTTTTAAAATGGTTGAATACTAAATACCAAACTATGAGTGATACAATCGTCAAATGTCATTTCAATTTTAACCAGAGCAGGCTGTGATTTTTGGTACCTAATAACTAGCAATTTCATATACAATTATGGTATAGGGCGAGGCATAAGTTTACAATACTTTTTACTTGATGCGCGATCACCAGACTTAACTTGTCTTGATTTTCAGACTCAACCTACGACCAGAGAGATATGAAAAACCGGATTCGTAATGCATTACGTTACATACCGAGAGCAGAAATTGAAGCTGCAGTTTTTTCTACCCATGAGAGGCTTCAGCAATGCATAGAGCATGATGGTCAGCATTTAGAGCATTTAACATTAAAAACCTTTCTTTTTTTAATCGGTCCTTTTACTTACATATAAAAGGAATTAATTAGTTTAAAAAATAAAAATTTAAGGGATTTCCGTATAAAATTTTCTTTGGCCTAAATTTTAGGTTAGGAACAAGATATCGAAATGCGGTTTTCGCGAGCTTGTTAAGAGCAACATTTAGCTACTTTTTCATGAAAAAGAAATCACACCAATGTATTTAATTTTTTTGAGAAAATTAACCATTTCTGTCGAAATGTCGAAAAAGCCCTCTGGCGGCGACATGTGATATTACAAAACTTCAAATATTCTAACATCTGTAGCCCAAGAATAGCTCTTCTCAACTAGCCCAAGTTTGTTAAAATCGGCTGAGCCGTTTCGAATATACAGGGTGTTTTTTACTGAAACCTTTGAATACCCCCCACCACTTAATTTTTAGATATACAGCAATAATTGTCAAACAAAAAAGATTCAGATTATCCTCTACTTTAAAGATGTTAGGTTAGTATAGCGGAATTGACAGAAACATCACTTTCTTAGATTCAAGATTGCAGTTACGCCCCCCTAGCGGCCATTTTAGTAAATTGAAAATATTTTCCAGATTTTTCTCTTGGCCATTTTAGTTATAACTTTTTTCCGCAAGCCTGTACGATGGATAGTTTCTCAGATACAATACCTCGCATTCTTATTTGGCCACCCTGTACATTCCTTTTTAAAAATCATAACTTTTTCAGATTTAACGCTAAAGCTTTGAAATTACCAATGAACAAAGACAAAGGACTGAAGACTTTTTAGACTCTGTTTGAAATTTTTATTTACTCTACTTCTATCTCTATCGATTCTATCCGATTTCCTACTCGATTACAAAGCCTACAATCAACAGAATAAACACAAAAAACTCATTTAAAATAATACTTCTTAACAAAAAATCTAGCAGTAGAAATTTCTCGAGTGCTTTCATAAGAGCCTAGAATCTAAACACTCGAGTTGGTAACTGCTCATTTGAGTGAACTGGTAGTTTATGTGAGAGATCTCGTGCGGTAGGTATTTCGGGGCCATGCTTTCAACCCTTGTATCCTATGTAAACACCCTTGCCTAAGTGACCCGTTAATTTCTACTAGTGGATCGAAATAAACCAATTTGTTTTACTTATTAAAGTCCGTAGTTTCACCAACAATTTATTATGGTATAAACTGTTAGAACAAAAAAAAAAAGGTTAAAGAAAATGTCGAATAATAATATAATTTGTTTAATAAGTTTCACTGTGTAAAAGTGGGGAAAAAAACTTGTGCATTCGATAAATTATCATTTATAAGTGAATTAGGTAATGTTAAATACAATTTATCATGAAAATAAACCCCTTCCGAGTTATAGGGCGTAGAATATTACGATTTTCACCACAAAAATCGTATATTTCTAAAAAAAATGTATCTTTTGCCAGTAACTTTTTTTTGGCTGATAATATGGAGATGTACAATAAACCATTTTATCTACGCCTTGTACTGTCAATGTCAAATATTCTACTGTCAAAAACACTCATGGAATTACGCACGTGCGTAATTTTTCCATTCGTGCGTAATATGCTATTTACAACACTTGTTACGTTATGACAAACTTTTTCATTGGAATGGCCGTTTTTTCAATATTTGTCACGAAAAAAAGACATTTTTTTAGAAATTACTTTTATTAGTCTACTGAACCTATTTATTTGTGTGGGTGCATTCCCTTTTATTATTTAAAGACTGTTTTAAAACGTATGAGAAAAAAAGACATCAAACTTAACGGATATACACTCACCTTTCTGTCTTTCCATCCTACTAGAGGCGGAAAACATATCACAAAACTGAGTATCCAAAGTCCAGCTATTAGTCCTTTGGCTCTGGAATGAGACATGATACTTGGATACGTTATTGGTCTCGTAACTGCAACGTATCGGTCCAAAGAGATGACACACAGGTTCAAGATTGAGGCAGTGCACATCCAAACGTCAACTGCCAGCCACACTTGGCACCAGACGTCTCCAAATATCCACACCTTAAACAAAATTCAAACAAATCAAAATTATAAAATCACAAATAAAAGTTTAGTAGCAAAGCAAATCTTAGAGTTGTATTTATGTCTGATTCAGTTAGCGCAAGATTCACATAATGATTTCGTATCATAGACACAACAAAAAATCGGCTTAAGAGAGGGGATTAGGTTAGGTTAGGATAAAAAAATAACTACAAAAAAGTATAATACACCAAATAATAAAATTCGTGTAGATAAAGAAAAAATATTGCCATCAATTGTAGGCTATAAATTGCTTATGCGACCATTTGCTGTGGCGATAAACTGCTGGCGATCAATAATTGCTTGCCGTAAATTGCGGGCGTTAAACTTTCCCAAGTAGCATTTTTCGTGGACGGAACGTGGCGGCCACAACATTATAAACTTTAAAGTGTAAAGTCTTTGCCACGTAATAGAAATGGTTCTATAACGTGGCTGTGACTAAAATTGGGAACACTTTCTTGGTGGCAGCTACGTGGTGGTGAGCTGGTCGACACTAACCACGAAATTTTGTTCCCTGCGCTTGTCTTTTTGATTTGTAGCTTGTTCTCTGTCGTTCATATTTTCCTTGCTTTTTCTTAACCTGACATAACTGTTAACTTAAGTACTTACGTACTGAATAATAATAAGGTATAATTATTATATTATTATGTAAATACAAGAATATTGGTTTATCAATACTGAAAGGCAAAAAGTTGGAACGATTGGAAGTTTACTGTCAAATATAGGTGTTGTGGCGCCGTTGGAATACTTCATAATATTAAAAAAAAAGTTAAAATCTGTAAATTTTTGATCATGGAAATTAAATACTTAGATGCTACAAACTGTTTTTATCAATCATTGTTATTAAAATCATTAATTATGTATGGAAATGTAATAAATTTGAAGCCGTACTGACGAAAAAAAGTTTTCTAAATCGCGCGAGTATTTTTCTCATCATGGCGATCTCAAAAATGGCTGCAAATGTCTGCGTTTAGAAAATAAAACTTTAAAGTGATTTTTATGTGGCAAAAACGTTGCGAGAATTACTGCAATCATATAATCACTTTAAAGATATATTTATGGTTCCCAAAACGACACTAAAACTATCACGCCCACTTTAAGATCACTGCCACTTAGTATTTAAGCGATATGGTTTGGTGGCTGTAACTATTATTTTCCACTTTAATGTTTGTGCAACTTTGAGGTAGTCTCGCTTAATGGTTATAACGTTTCAAACACCTTCAGTGGCACCAAAATATTATAAAACTATTAAGTGGTTCCGAGAGGTGAACTTTACGTGACTAGAACTAGGAAAAAATAAAATGAAGTTATTCTTACTGTGTAGGGGTAGATTTAGTGATTATTACGTAACAGCCACCCAATCGAAGTTGCGATATCAGTTTGTGTCACTATAATACAACTTGGGTTCCTAGACCAGCTTCGCTTGATCTGTATTTTTTTTTTATTTAAAAAGCAATGCTTTATCAATACACCAAAGTTACAAAAGTAACGTTACTAATAATACCATTGTAACTAAAGGTCACAAATTTTGACACGTATGATTCAAAAGTTAGTGCTTTCTAAAAATCGTAGATTTGCCAATATTCTCAGCTAGCACAGAACGTGATTATCACGTGGACTATGTACTTTACATAAAACTAGTGAGAACAAATTCATCAGCATCACGCGTTCATGTCCCAACAAGATACATTTCGAGGCCGTTCCTTGTTCTTTCTTATTAGTGCAGCTTGCATTGCATTTTTGTGAGAAATTAGTGAAATTGAAATGGAAGAATTATTAACTTCTTGGGACCTGGGTGAGCTAATACCGATATTGAAATGTAAGTAAACTGAATTCACTTACTTGTAGGTATGTAAATACAATTATTATAAGAACACACGAGGCAAAATACAAATTGTAATAGAAAAGAGCTAATGCGAACAAATATGTACCTAATATGCTTGCCGTTATTCTTGTAGCAAAAACTATTATGCTGTTTGTGGGATTTTTTGTAAGTCTAAAATGCAGGATGTGCCAATGTAATTTCGTGTATGTAATAATAAAATTGTGTTTTTCTGTGAATTAATGCTTAAGAACTATCTTTTATTATTTTTAAATAGGTCTATAGTTTAGAGAAGAAAGGAGTAAAGTAATTTAATTTGTAGAAGTAGTACAGTTTTAAGAGGTAGACATTTTATTTTTACCTCATCCTTCAATGCGTAGTTTTAGTTAAAATGAAAATTTTAATACATTTGATCGGCCTAATAAAAGATTTCGTTTGATTTAATCATGTTTCCATGGTTTTTACTGTAATAAACCTGTTCTTTTGACAGATAAGTTAGACTTTATTTATTCATAGCCGTATCGTATGTATTTTAATTGGCACGGATTTTTGTATTAATATATATTTCAAAATGGCTTCATTCTAAAAATTTTATCAGTTCTCCTAAATCATTGAAGGCAAAATTACTCGTAATAGCAAAGCAACATAAAAACAAATTCAAAATAAACAAAATAAATTATCCAAATCTCAAATGTGGCCGAATTTTTATTTTTCAAAGAAAATTCAAAAACCTCAAAGTCAGTACCACATAAATTCTAATATAAAATTAACCAATATCTAATTTTATATTAGAATTTATGTAGTACTGACTTTGAGGTTTTTGATTTTTCTTTGAAAAATAAAAATTCAAAATAGTAAGTAGTTTATGATGCAAGGACGAGAAGTGATTCTTTTTCGGACGATTATCATACAACATTTTTTATTCGAATATAAATATACTAATAAAATAAAGAAAAATTCTACCTAGTTCTACTTATAGTTTTGTAGTTTGCCAATGTCAATGGAGCTTGTGTTAGAAAGCGTAAGAGAATTTTTATAAAAAAACCACATATCACAGCAAGTAAATATGTTATTCCGATAATAAAATACACCAAATATTATTGAACACAACTATTAATTTAATGCTAAAAGAAAAAGGTAAGCCAAATACCAATATTTTACTTTACGGACAGTTCACAGTTTACCGTCCGAAAAAGAACGAAAAAAGTCCTAGGCCGAAAAGTGCTTCTTCTTGTTATTGTGTACTATATCGAATTTGACGTTTTTTGATATATTCGAATAAAAAATATATTATAGATGAGATGGCCCGAGAAAAAGGAATTGAAATTCTCAGATTGCCTCCTTACCATGCAGAGTTAAATCCCATTGAACTGATTTGGTCACAATTAAAAGGTTATGTTTCTCAAAACAATAAAACATTTAAATTACATGATTTTGCGAAATTTGTTTTTGAAGGCAGTTTCTGATGTAAATGGAGAATATTTGAGAAAAGTGGAAAATTCATTTTGAAAAGTGGATATAGAAATGGAAAACTTAATAGACCCTATAATAATAAACCTCAGAAAAGACAATGATAATGATACCAGTAGTTATAGTGAAGGCAGTGACTTTTAAAGATAGTTCTTGAACTTTTTATTTTTTTTTAATCGTTGATTTTAGGTACTGAAGTGTTAGAGATTAAAAAAAGTTTAATTCATTAACAACATATAATCCTCCGTGTTATTTATTGGTTTATTTTTATTTTTATTTTGCAAAGTACGCCTATGGAATGTGACGTTATATCCCCACTTTTACTGCACTCCTCTGTTATTCAGAGTATAGTACAGGACAGAATGATTTTTCTTAAAGAATGCCCCACATTTTATAGAATTTATAGATTGTATGTAAAAAACAAGTATTTTTTATTACACTTATGGTCAGGCCCGTGCGAAGGATTTGCTCGAGGGGGGTTTTCATTTAAAAAAATCGAAGGAACTCTAGTTTGTCCATGGTAACGAAAAGTTTTTTTCTAATATTTCAAGTAAAGATACAGAATTTTTCCTGTTGAGTTCCAACCACCCCCCCCCTTGCGCACGGGTCTGCTTATGGACTGAAATTATTACTTTTGGAACCAAAGCCCTTTAAAAATAAGGTTTTTAACTTTTACTCAATATTGTGTCTAAATACCTACTTACTTATTTCAAAATTTGAGAAAACAACTTACTTGTTTTTCTATTTTAACTTGTTGGTTATACCTACCTAATGCTTTGCAATAAATAAAATTGTCTTATTATTTTTTAAGCACATGAAATAAATCTTGAGAACATCTTCAAACTGGATGAGGAGAAATTATCCCAATTATAGGCCAGAGGATTAAATTTTTACAACAGTGGAAAGAATTAAAAGTGTTATTAAGGTTACCAGTGATAATATTCAACCAACATCAATATATTTTATAGCTAGTATTAACATTTTTTGAAACAAACTTAGTTGTACTAGATTTAAGAACAACGTATCATTGAATGGTAATTTATATTAAACTTGAACCATTAAAATATATCTTGGTATAAGATAATAGTTTCTTGAATGAAAATAAAGTATATTTAAAGAACGTTTAAGTGTATTTCATTTAAGATTAGAATATACTGCAATTGGATGTCAGGTAGTCTTAAATTAAATGGAGATATTTTAGTTAAGGCAACTTGATTAGTGATTAATCTTAAATTGAGACTAGTACTACTTGCGGCTATTTAAACACAACAAACCATTGAAATAAGACCATTCATCTTGAATTTTCTTCTGTGTAGTTAAATTATTTACTTTATGATTTATCTAAAACTATCAGAACATGCGTTTTTCTTAAGAAAAAAAGGAGCAATAAATTTTTCATTAGGGCATTAAATTAGCACTTAATTATGAATATACGTTTGTTTTGTTCTGCTGACCTTGCTCTGCCAGCTTCATGGGCATACGTATTTCGACTTAATAAGTCTTCGTCTAACGAAATGGAAACATTAAAAATCTATAGCATATTCTGTAAAGACATACGTAATTTCAACCTTACAATTGGACGCTGTTATGCATAAAGCATCCAATCCACATGATATTGAATCTGAGATATTAATGGTTTTGCAAAATGTTATATAAAAACATCAGGAGCGTACAATTATCGGATATTAATTTTCTAGAAGATAAATTAATTTTTGATGTATTAAACATAATTAAACAATAGTCATTTACAAAAATGTGAAATACTGCAAAATCAATCCTAGTATTTTGGATTAGTTTTGCAGATTTCATTATATTTGAATTTGGAAAGTGGATTGGATAAGCAGTATATTTTTAATAAAACTAATGATAAAATGGATTCGGTATTTTTTGCAAAATAAAAATAGTTATTTTTTTGATAGTTTGGACGAGTTATCTTATATTTTAGATATTTGTGGATTGGATCGTTTATGCATAACAGCGTCCAATTAAGATTAAGGCTCATAAAATTATGTTGTTACTAAAACATCGTTAGAAAAGTTGATACTAGAGTTCTTTATTATTATTATGATTGTTTTAAAGAACAACTCAATACACATAAAAAACTAAGCTGGTTAATAATTTATTCGTGAAAATAATCGACTTATATTAGAACAGCCATTACTAATGATTTTCGTTGGGTAATATTATAAGAGTTGCGTGATACTTTTTTCCGTGACAGAAATAATATACATTAGTAAATACATATAAGACACAATGTATTGGAATTCGAAGGGCAATTCAATGTCAGAATTACCAAAATTTATTGATCCGAATATCACGATATCCTCCAAAGAGGTGTATATTATTAATAGAGTTGTTTAGCGGTATTTTTATACCTCGAAAATTAATAAATAATTTTAGTACTTATAAATGAATTAATTTAGTTGGTTTTATGTTTAACTTGACATCAAAAATAAGTTTAAAACAACTAAAACCCGGCTACAAAAAGTAGAAAACAAAAACAACATTTTTATTAATTAAATAAAGGGTTTAAAAAGAGTATGATAGTCTTTGTTAAGACCAAGACAGGATTTTGAATGGGTGCTGGAAATGATACCGCTGAATTGCTCTTTTTTGTAATTTGAAAATAGATTCGAAGTGGTATAAGCTACAACCCCAGAACGACAAACCATAGCGAGGTGAGATTCGAATAATGAAAAGTAGGTTATTAATGCAGTAGTAGGGGTTACCTCTTTAGAAACAGTTTTAATGGCAAAACATGCAGAAGATAATTTTTTTTGCCAAGGTATCAATATGAGTGGACCACTTTAGGAATTTGTCTATATAAAGACCTAAAAACTTAATTGAGTCCACCGTTAGAATCGGATTATTGCTTAGAGTTATAGGCTGTAAGACATTGCTACGGTATTACTGGTGTTAAAACAAAGCCCATTCGAGTCAGACCAGGACTTGATAGTTACTAGATCTTTATTTATGCTAGATGTAATATCTGTATATCAGAACTACTCCATAAAATTGGACCTAATACTGAACCTTGAGGTACTCCACTGCTAATTGGCAGATTTGAAGAATCTTAACCATTAGCACGCACCTGCTGATTTCTATTTTCTAGGTAAGTTTTAAACCATTGCAAAGGAGAACCCCGTACGCCATAATTTGTAGTTTCTTAATTAAGATTTCATGGTTAAACAATCAAAGGTGTGCGAAGTCACAAAATACTGAAGCTGTAAAATGTTTATCATTAAGTGATGTATATATTTCATTGAGAACGGAAAACATTGCGTCACTAGTGCATTTTTTAGGTAGGAAACCATACTGATGAGGTGTTGGGATGTTTTGTTTGGAAAGAAAGGACAGTAGTCGATTTTTCATTAGCCTTTCTATTATCTTCGATAAGGTAGGTGATAAAGCAATAGATCTATAGTTACAGGTTTCGGTTTTGTCGCCATCCTTATAAAGTGGGATTATTATAGCTGTTTTTAAACAGTTCGGAAAGATACCAGAGTCAAAGGATTCATTAATCAGCGAAGTTAACATGTTAATTACTACATCAGGTATATTTGAAAATATTTTAGTGGACCAGCCATCATTTCCATAGGAAGATTTATTTTGAATGCTGTTTATGGTTTGCACTAGTTCGTGCTTATCCACAGGTCCTAGGAAGAAACTATTAGTGATCCTTTTCGTAGGTAGGAGGAAGGAGAGAGCATCCTGACCCGGAGCTATGTTAGAGCTGATATTCTTACTTACATTAACAAAATAATTGTTTAGTTCATCAGGACTAGGATTAACAGTGTTTGAAGAACGGGTTTTATTTCTTAAGTCATTTATAATAGACCAGGTTTCTTTGGAAGAGTTTTTAGCTCTTGAGATGCGATTTTTATAATAGTTTTTCTTAGTAGATTTGATAATTTTCCGATACAGTATTCTGTGGTTGTTGATATAATTTAATATTAGGGGGTTATCTGAGAATTTTTTAATATACATAAGGGACCTCATATTTTTTGAAGAAATTTTTATTCCTTTAGTTGTCCAAGGTTTATGACGTTTAGTTTTAATGGGGCGAAGGGGAAAAGCTGTGTTGAAATTTTATTTAGGAAGTCCAAGAATTTAGAGTCAATATCTTCAGAAAAACCATTCCAATTAGTAGCTAGACACAAGTTATAAAATTTTTCAAAAGAGAAAAATTTCTACCTAACTGACTGACTTTTTTGGAGCTGTGCGTGGTATCACAAATTTGGCAAAAACTGCTTCATGGTCCGAAAGACCTGAGCTAATTACTTGGTGCGCCATATTACCAAGGTGTTATCCAGCTATTAAACAAGGCCCGATTAATAACCCCAGTTGGGAATTACTTACTTGGCCATTTCTAAAAATTTTAAGTTTCGAGTTGTTTTTATTATTTGTTGTAATTTTCATTTAATTGTGTTTCCTTTATTTTTATTACAAAATAATTTACGCCAAATTGTTCAACGAAAGTAGTTTTTGAAATTGCAGATGTCTAATGATTAAACAATAGATTACTGAAGCTGAGATCTTCAGTGATCACTAATTATCTTATAGACTCAGTTCAACATTGTATATCAAATTTTTATGTTTTTATAAGCGTTTTAAAAATTCTGCACCGTTCTTAACCTGGCTCAAAACGATTACCAAATTATATTCCGCTAGGCTAAATATCGAGTGAACATTAAGTTGCGTGCTATGAATTTTTTTTCGTGACGAAAATAAAATACATCAGTAAACTCCGTTGATATTCACGAGCTTGCAATGTTAATTTAACTGCTTTATTTCTGGAGTGCCAGTATATTTATTTAGAATAATTTTTAGTCCAGTTGTCAGAGACTTTGACCTCGCATAAAATGTGATATTGCTGAAACTTGGCACTTAGGTACTTGAAAGGGTGTAGAAAACGTTAAAAAAATATTGGAATTTTTGCGTTATATCTCGAAAAATAAAAAAAATTAAAAACTAATAGCACCACGTGAAAGCGCGGAAAATTTTACTATTTATATTATAAGTTATTTAAAAAAAAGTTTGCTATGTACGCTTTGAATTGAGCATCTAATCCAGTCAATAGAGGGGGTTACTTTACAAACGGTCCGGTAGTTCTAAATTTTTCATATATTGTCTAGGATGGTTAGTGAGTGATTAAAATGTAAAATGCACAATTCCTCTCCATCCGCGCCAGTCGCCATATTGAAAAAACCGAAAAAAATCGGCAATTTCTTCATATTTTCGTAAGTAGTATCACAAGGGCGTCAAATTTTTTCGAAAAAAATCGAAAAAACGCGTTACTAAGTAATATTTCAACAAGAAGCATAAGTGCTGGTGGCAACAAACGAGGATTTTTGTACCTGCACGTAGGTATTAATTTGAAAACTGAAAAACAGGTAATTTATTTAATCACAAAATACTACAAACTTAATTATTTATGGTACAATTAAAATATATTGTTTGAAATCTTTGTTAACTCATTGATAACGTTGGGTGTAGGTTAATCTTTAATGTTGATGGGACCAGCTGTAGAGTGAGAAGCTCGAGGAGTGGCTGCATGTTCTTCTGTTTTCTGTTTTTTAGCTTGAGGTTCTGAGGTTCTGAGGCGTCACTTCTAAGGGTGTTTATGATGTTGGAACAATGCTCATTCTCTATTTGCAGCTAAGGCTTAATTGAGTTGCCTGAACTGTGGACAGTAATTTTAATTAATTGTTGTTCACCCACTCCTTCTTTAGCCGGGCTACTGACTGTTTTCGACCGCATAGAGTTCTTTGTTATTTTTATTTCTTTTGTATTTAATCCTGCCTTCTCTGCTGCTTCTTTAGTCCATTTCGAAAGTTCGTTTTTTCCCACTGGAGTGTTTTTGTACCATCCACTTGATTGTTGTTTGTTCCATGATGGGTTTAATATTAAGAATAATCTATCAGTTATTATTCTAGATGAACGTTTAACCATTAGAATTTTAAAAAGACGGACTGGACAAAAGGTAGGGTTCTTCGAGTTGGGGACTAGCCATTTACTATCGGCCATTTTTTTTGAAGAGAGGATTATATTCTACTCTTCGTAAGAAGTAGGATTTTTGAAAATCAGTTATTTTAAAAAATACGTAACCTGTTTTAATCCCAGAATTATCCACTTCCTCTTTAAAATAATGAACTCTGCAATTTACTGCTTCTCCACCTCTGCAGGCAAGTTGTACTGAAGCGATATGGTAAAATTTTCGCTGGAGTCCCGCCGGAGTGTCTTCGTTCCATAATAAAACCATTGCGTAGTATTCTTCCAATTTTAATAAGCAGAGCTCGATCTCCTTTTATTGGCGCACATCTGCAAATTCCTTCGTTTCGCATTACTAGACTTGAAGATAATATCTAAATGGATCAAAAATTATTTTCCACTTCAAAAAATAAATCTCTTGCATTTTTTTGCAACGATGTTCCACATTGTCTTCGCAACTAGTTCTTTGTAATTTTCACCGATTTCTTTCTTCATATTCCACGCCCAATTTTTCAGGATTAGGTTTAGTTGCTCTAAACTTGTGGTTTCCAAAAGCTCGTATTTCTTTGCCTTAATTCCGTAAACTGTTTCCATATTGACGTATGGGTTTTAACGGTATTGTACGGTACACTTTTCTCAATCGCTAGAACAATATTAGTCATAGAATCACAAAATTTATTGACAATAAAATCAGAAAAATTGTTTAGCGTCGTTTTCTGGTATCCTAGGAGACAATAATTACTTGTTATCAAAGGTATTGTAATTTTTGGTGACAACAGCTATCAAGTTTTGCCGCGGGTAAACACGACAAAACTACTGACAGGACCTGTCATACATTTTTTTCATCTAGAAATTTCCACCAATCGGAAATTAAGACGAGGGAAATAGTCGAAGGTAATATCCCAAGACTATGACAAATAGCCGACTATTATTTTCTAATTCTATCGAGAGTACCTTGTATTTCGAGACAATTTGATGAGACCATATGAACATTAATAATCTGAATAACTCCCGAGAGCTTTAGCTCGGGCGAGTTATTCTTTGATTATTATAAAGTTCATATGGTCGAATTGAATTGTTCCGAAATGCAAGTTGCTCGAGATGAATTAAAGAAAATAATAGTCTCTATTTGTTATAGTCGAGTGATATTCAGGAAGATTATTTCATGAACCCCACCAAATCATTCGCTAACATTGTCTCGAAACAGACTCTTTTCTCTTTTTGATATTTTCTGGGGTAGATTTGCTTTTATTTTCACTGATTTCCGTAGTGGAACATGAACCAAAACGAGACATTTTCAATTTTAAGTGAATGTTACGTCAAGTTTTGACACTTAATAGCACACTTATACAATCGACTAAAATAGCCGCTCATATTTCTTTATTTACCTAAATAGTCGATCATATTGCATATAATGTGACTAAATTCATGACTTTTCATTGACGCAGCCATGTGTGAATGAAATAATCGCTTATATCGCTGCCTCCACTGTGGGATACGGCTTTATAGCCTTTTTTGAACTCTGAAGGAATGTGAAATAACTTCATCTGAGAATAATAATGGTATTGTGCATCAGCTGCAACGAGGTCCAAGACAAGTTTGACAAATTTCCGGATAATGCGATTTTTTAAATTTTTTTAAAAAGTGCATATATCTCCGTAACTATCTGTCCTAGAAACAAAATTTAAAACTTAAATTATAGGAAATTTAATTCTCTACAACATTGTACAGAACTCTTTTTTAGCTAAAATGCACCTAAACGAAGATATAAGCGAAAATCTGAATCAAAAATTGAGAACTACCGGACCGTTTGTAAGGCTTAAAGGATTAATCCGATAATGAAGGTTTTTGTATTGTATACAAAATACTGATAAGAAAATAATCACAAAAATCACTATGATATGAAAATTAACTGCTGACATTTTTTAAAAATTGATGTTTATTTATAAATTGATTTGACTCTGATATGACGATTGCAATATATGAGGAAAAAGTTACGACACTTGGAGATGTAGTAAATATTCTCATTGCGTCTAGTCTGCGTAAATTAAAAAAAGATGGGTAAAATGATACACAGGGTACTCATTGTACAGCCCTATTAAAGAAATTCTCGGGGGTCATACCACTAGAGCTCAGATTTGGCCGGATATTTTTCATAAGTTTGATGTATTTTCATTGGAAATTTAACGAGATGTGTAAAAAATAACGAGAAAGTAAATACGAGAAATCAAACTTACAAAAAATATCCTGTCCAAAATCTGAGCTCGAGCTGGTATTTGGTAAGATAATTCCACGAATTTAAACTGACGTGACACATAAATAAATAACAAACATACATTGTTAACCGGGCAACGTGGTATTATCCTTTTTTATCCAGTTATATTTTCTCTTCCTTCCTATAGCAAACTACGATTTTTGAATTTTCATATGAAATTTTTTACATATGAGTGGAATTGTCTAGATTAACAAAGTTTACTCTAAGACCAAAATCTAGCACTTAAATACTTTGGTGTACACATTACAGTTATTAATTTAAAACACTTCTTTGATTGAAAATTTAATTTACTAATGTACCCACTCTACTAAATTTATTATGGTTTCATGTGATGCTTTAGCGAGAAGCTCGAAACTTCTTTAATAATTCCGGACACGAGAATGAAGTCCAGAACTTTCAAACACGTTATTTGCAAATGAAATAAATTTCTAACTTGTGCAAAGCCCGGGATTCTCAAGAATTGGGAAACTAGGTTTTCAAACAATACAGAGGCTTCTTGTTGTTCTTTTTGCATTATTAACTACACGACGATATTACTTGTACGAACTCTGTTCCACACTGAAAAAAAATTGTTCCCTTGTAGGTTGAAAATATTTAAAAACTACGAAGTAAATTAGATTATTATCAATGCATTAAAGTGAATACTTCACTAGGAATTATTCCTACAACTGGCCAATAATATTTCAAAAAAATTTAGAATTTCGATCTCTCTTTATGACTAAAATTTTTTTGCTTAAAAAATTTCAAACGGCAGCAAATGGTGCCCTAGAAACTGTCACCAAATGGTGGACATAGTTACATAGTTGACACAATGGTTACAGTAACGAGCCAAAAAGAAATTAATTACCTCGGAGTAACCTTTGACCATAACATGAGAATGGGACAACATGTCAGGAATGTGGCCAAAAGCGCTGAAAAAGTCGTAGCAAACATTAGTAGGATCCTACCCAATACTGTTTTTTTTTTAAATAAGGTATAATGTTCAAGTAATCTGACCATTCAGGTGATTATCATATATAACTTAATTATTTTTTTCATCTGTCAGCCAATAAGAGCTCACGATCCTAACCAATCATTGAGTTTTATACTGATAAAACAGCCTTTTCGTTTTTCTTTTTTGATTAAACTATTGTTTACCTTTTTTGAAATGTCAAATATAAACATTTAACAACTTTTATTTAGTATTATCAATTATTATTATACTAAAGTGTATTGCAAATCTATGTTAATACCCAAATTTCAAAATATATTTGTAAACTAACCTGTTTTATTCGTTTATTTTAAAACACAACACAGCTCCATCCATAAATTCGTTTAAAACTGACAAATAATGTCAAAGTCTAAACGTTACCCTTATATCAATAATCTTAAATACCTACTACTGGATAGGCAATTTATATTACGTTTGTAGGTATACAATCAATTATATCAATATTTGACGTTTAAATGTAAAAGACAATATCGAACTTTTGACTGTAAAGTGTCTTTCTCTTTTTTTAACACAAAATGATTCAAAAAATAAACTTTCCAAATACCACTCGCCCTTATTTCAGGCAAAACCACTCAAACAAACTGATTTGAGATAAAATCACTCGTCCTGCGGACTCGTGATTTTATCAATCAGTTTGTTTTCGTGGTTTTTCCAAATAAAGCCGTTTTCAGGAAAACCAAAAATTTTATCGATAAAATTTGGAGAAGGAGGTATTACTTTTGATACAATTTAGTAAAATTACTGGTCGCTCAGTTGATTAATTTGAAAGATTTAATTGTTATATCGCGACAGATCGTGTTTGTCCAAGCGTATTTTTTTAATATATTAATAAATTCTTGTATTTTTAGTATTTGTTTAATTTCATTTGCTAATGTTCTAAATCTCACTGACTGAAGGAGGGTAAATACGAGGTATAAGTAAGGTAAGCCTAGGTTGGTACATACTTCGGAGGGATTATACCCTAGGAATATAAGGGGAACAGTTTTAGCTTATTCTGGAGGTTGGTTAGTTAAAATTGCTAAAATTTGGAAGTGGGGAATTTAATCTCCTGGCGCCCATTTTAAATTATGATCTTTTAATAACTCACGACCCTCTCCACTGTGGTTAACCGGCATCCCAAGAGGATTATACATAATCCCACGAAAAGTATTTAGAAAAATGGCAACATCACCCAGCTAATTTCTGGACGCCGGTGTTTTTAGGCATACTGTCACAGGTTCAATGTTATAGAGAGCAAAAATGCCTATACCGCGGGGACACAGTTGAACACACATTCTTCAAATGTGAAAGAGAGCAATGATACTATTATTATTACTAAACCAAAACAACTGGGATGATATAAGTTACCTCGCAAAGGCAGTACTAAAAAAGAAAGAAGCGCATGTCATACAGAGGGAAAGGAAATAGACAACACACAAGAAACATCTATAACGGTTGATCTACTGGAAGTAATACCGGAAGGTAGTCCACGGAAAGCCGCGGAGGGGTTTTAGTCGGAGTAGCAGCCGACACTACCGGACTCATTGACCTAGTTTACGGTGCCAAGCGGTTTCCCCTCCATAGAGAAAAACTATAACCATCATAAAATTAGTGCCATTGTCCCTTAAGCTTCAGAGCTTATCCACTTGCCTGTCCTAATTGTTTTAAATTTCTTGTACAAATATCATCGTCATGCTTGAAAATACTATGAGAAAGAAAAACAATATATTTGATATTTCCACTAGCAATTAGAGGGCGTTATGTAACACTTAGCCCTATTTACGTTTATTTTGAAATATTTTAAATGGAATGATATACGAGTGTAGTCCCAGAAGTATTTGCCCTAAAAAAGAAAAGAAAAAATTTGGAAAAAATTCTATGTCTATGTGAAAATCGTCAAGTAGCATCAACCATAAACAAATCTTTTAGCATCGATTAATTTTTTTCTGATTTGGAAACAGAAAATAATCTGAGAAGGCTAAATCTGGCGAATAGGGTGGAAAAGGAAGCAATTAGATCCTGATTTTGGCCATCGCGATAACTGCAAATGCTGCAATAAGTTCGCATAATGCACGCCGTTGATTTCTTTTCCTTTTTGAAGATAATTAATGAAAATTATCCCACGCACAACCAAAAAAACTAACGTCATGACAGGACCTTCAGATAGACCTGTTTTAAGACTATTTATTTTCTTTAATGCTTCAGGGTAGATTGTATAAACGTATGTCAATGTAAATTGCGCGCTTTTGAGAAATTGGTTTTTGGAGCCTTGGAGCATTTGTAATTGTGTTTGTGTTTGACTTCTGGTTGCGTAGTTGTGCTCAAATTTTGTGCAATATTTGGGATGCTTAGAGATAATTAATAATGCATTGATTTGGAATCGCTGTTTTATTGTGAATACATTTGCTTCTACATATAATAATTTCGTAGAATATAGCCGATTTTTCTTCATTATTAATTTCAGGTCAGGTGACCTTTGCACAGTATTTAAGTGTTCTAAATGCGTTTGATGATATGCTCCCCATGCTACTATACCTTATTCTAAAATTGACTGAAGAAGCGCATAATAAATTGCAAAAATGGTTCGTTGTCATAATTTGAGTGACACATCCAAAACTTTCAAACTTTTCGAAAATGATAAATAGAACAATGGTTGTCGTCATGGTTACTATGTGTTACCATGGTTACTATGTTATTGACAAGTGCCCACTTCGAAAATTTGATGCTACTTAAATCTGATTCCAGTTTATTTCAATAGTTATAGTAAAAGAGATGACAACCAAGATATTTGTCTTATAGCAGCCCGTCTGAAAATCACTTTTATAGATAATGTCGGGTCAGTTGATGCGGAAAAATCAATTTTCAGACAAAAAACTTGTCGCCTTACATTTTTAAAGCATTTCGAAAATCTCAACAAATCTGACGTCACGACCCATAGCAATATGACTGAAATAGACCGAACAAATTGTAATGACAGTATTAATAAAATTTTAGATTAACAGTTCTTATTCTAATCAACACAGCCACAGTCTACTCACTTTTACGAAAATCGTCATTCACTTTGTGTCTGCTTTAAATTCAATGTCATTTTAAACTTCAAAATTTTCATATTTTGGACACCATTTTAAAGGTGTTCTCGAAGAGGTACGGAGGGGCACATCAAACCCTAAGCTTACTTTTTGATGCTCTATCAAAATCTGAAGTCAGAATTTTAAAATTCATAAACACAAAGAATCAACATACACACAGATCGAATTCAGAATTTGTTCGGTGAATATTTGTGCTAAAAGTGCAATTTAAGGCATACATGTGAAAGTTTGCAAGACGAGCGAAGCGAGTTCTGCAATTCACATTAGTGCTTTTAACAGATATCATAAATAACTATTTTTAAATTTTCGTCGGTAGTTTTTTCCATTATTCACGAAATCTTAAACATGAAAGTAACCATAGAAGCTTTCAGAAAACCAAAATTGGTACCACAATGCAAAAGATGTCAAAATGTATCGGGTAATATCAAACAAAAGATTGTTAAAAGCCACAAAATAAAGAACCAAAATCTGGGGAGGCCCACCCATCTACAGAGGATGCACCACTGCTGTAGCTTTCCAAATGTTACGAAACAGACAAACATCAAGAATCACACCACAAAACAAGATAGCTGATATAAAAAATTCTGCTGAAAATCAACCAAGAGAGGTAACTCAAATGCAAACATACGCTCAAACGACCAATAGTCAGCCACAACAAGTTACAGGGAACGATTTCAGTCCAATAATAAATATGCTACAAATATTAATAGGACACATGAACAAGCAAGAAGAATTCAATCTTAGAAAGACTAAATAGGATAGAAGTTAGTAGATGTTAAAATGGCGGAAGATCTAAGAATATTACAATGGAACGCAAACGGCCTGTTGCAGCACCAGCAAGAGCTGTTACTAACCTTAAACAACCAAAAAATTGATGTATGTTTAATATCAGAAATGCACTTCACAAAACAAACATACATTACATTTAGAGGATATCAAATGTATCATGCTCTTCATCCTAGGAACACAGCCAGTGGAGGAGCAGCAGTATTAGTCAAAAATAATATAAATCACTGTGAAAGGCAAAATTTAGAGACAAGCCATTCAAGCTGCGAGTGTAAGTATCAAAACCAAAAAATATAACGTAAGAATAGCAGCTGCATATTTTCAATCAAAACACAATCTAAAAAAAGAAAATTATATCCAAGACTAACCAATACAAAAAGTAGAGAACTACATGCAGCAATAGAAAATATAAATGGAAAATGGCACTCAACTAGAAAACCCACGTATTGGCATATCGATGAAAACAAAACACCAGATTTGATTGACTTTTTCATTTCAAGAAAAATTGCAATAAATTTTATGAACATTGAAGAAGCCGATGGTCCAAATTCTGATCATTCTCTAATATTACTAACAATTAGCGAACAAATTATAGTAAGAGAATATAATCCAACTCTAACAAATAACGGGACAGACTGGGAAAGTTTTAAAGAAGATCTAAGCGACAGAATTAACTTAAATGTACCAATCAGAACTTATGAACAACTAGAGGAAGAAGCCGAGAAATTAATGATAAACGTACAGCATGATACAATACCAAACAAATCATAAGAAAAACCAAAACCCAAAGAAATTCGGGAATTAGTGCAAAGAAAAAGAAAAGCCAGAAAAACATGGCAAAAGACTAGAACTCCAGAAAATAAGAACACATTAAACAATCTCACCCAGCACTTAAGAAAAGAAATAGACAAAACCAAAAATAAATCATTATCTAAGTGAACTGACAGATGATCAAACCACTGACTATTCGCTATGGAGATGTACAAAAAGAATAAACAGACCAATTCAACAGATCCCGCCAATTCGAAAGGAAGCTGGATCATGGGCACGTGACGAACAACAAAAAGCAAACTTGTTCGCCTCATACTTAAAAAATATTTTCCAAACTCACGACATGGGAAATAATAATCAAACCGAAAATGACGATGGTGATGATACGGATCAAGAAATGAACAGCCATGAGCGAGAAAACATAACGCCTACCACACCCAAAGAAGTAAGTAAAGTAATTAAAAATAGTATTAACCACAAGAAGGCTCCGGAATTTGAAGTAATATCTGGAAAAATACTACAGCAGTTACCTAGAGAGGCCATCGTGAAACTCACAAACCTCATGAATGCAGCATTCAGACTCCGTTACGTACCAATAACGTGGAAAACAGCTGAAATAATTATGATTCCCAAATTAGGAAAACCGGTTAATAAAGTAGGATCATACAGACCAATCTCATTATTACCAATTATCTCCAAACTTTTTGAGAAGATTCTACTAATAAGAATGCAAACTATACTTAATCAAAACGAAATTATTCCATCCCATCAGTTTGGTTTCGTGCATCGTATAACAGATATAATAGAGAGAATAAAATATGCTCAGCCGTATTCCTAGACATTGCAAAAGCATTTGATAAAGTCTGGCACAAAGGCTTGTTACTAAAAATCAAAAGATACCTACCTACTCAATTTAGCTAATACGCTCATATCTGAAAGAGAGAACCTTTAGGGTCAAACAAGAAAGCGAATACTCAGAACTACATTTGATCAAAGCAGGGGTCCCCCAAAGCAGTGTTCTGGGACCAATATTGTATTTATTATATACTTATGACATCCCTGTTACGGAAAACGTTAAATTGGTCACATTTGCAGATGATACTGCAATACTAACTGTTGGAGAGTCATTTGAAGAGACGGCAAATACTCTCCAAAATGCAATTAACGAAATAGATACCTGGATTAACAAATGGCGCATTAAAATTAATGAAGGGAAATCCGCCCATATCAATTTTACATATAAAAAAGAAAACAATCACCCAGTTATACTAAACAATAAAATGATCCCTTATCAGAAAACAGTTAAATGCTTAGGACTGCATCTGGATAACAAACTAAAGTGGCAGGAACATATCAAAAAGAAAACAGAGGAACTGAAACTGAAATATAAAAAGCTATATTGGTTACTAGGAAGAAGCTCACAACTTACAATCAAAAATAAGGTCAGGCTAGTATACAAACAGATCTTCAAACCAGTATGGTCTTATAGTCTACAACTATGGGGCTGTACCAGTGAGAGTAATTTTGCTTGCCTTCAAAGAGTCCATAACCGAGTACTAAAGGAATATAGTCAATGCCCCGTGGTATGTCCACAATAAAGATCTACATCGGGAACTCCACATTGAAACACTTATAGAAGAAATAAAAAAGATTGCTAAGGGTCATGAAGACCGGCTCCATAATCATGTAAACAGCGAAGTGTTAGAATTCCTAGACAAACGCATCAAACCTTTTGAACTTAAAGCACAGTTCAGTGAATCCTAGCCACAACAGTGAAGTGTGCATAAACACTAATTTCTAAGGAGGATCATAGGTGCATTGTTTCTTATTAAAAAAAATATTCACAAGCCGTGTTATCCTAACACCCTGTATACAATAATTATAATAATAAAGTAGGTAATGAAGCTAATTTAAATTTCTGTAAACTCATAAAAAATCCTTTCATCGCGCAAATTAACGGATGCCATTTTTATTAGAAAAATGTACTTTCCTGGAGATAAAAATTTTGCAGTAAACGAATGTGCAAACAAAAGGTTCAAGTTTAGATTTATTAACCGTATTTTTTACTCGTGTTCCAGAGCTTTAAAAATATTGACCTTCTTACTCAGTTAATTAAAACGTTTTATTTTAATGAACTATCACAACAATAATTTTAAGTAGACCCATTTGGTTTCTTTTGAATATAAAAATAAAAACGTAAAAGAAAAGAAACACACTTTAGTGAAATGATATTTGAATGTTTAGAAACGGGACTGAATTATATTTTTATGCAAATAAGTCACTTTTGAAAACTGGCAATGTCTCCTCAGGCTTTTACAAACAATAAAAAAATATTTTCAACTCCGCGAAAACTTCTGAAAACTTGACCGTGTAATAGAACAAATTTGTTCGAGTGCCGCTGCAAAAACGAGTAATGAAAAACAGGCGTTATGTTAAAAGTTTTCAACTTCTCCGTACTGAATGTGAGTTCTAAATGAATCTTTTGACACTAACAAGCATTTGCTGCTGGGCAATGATTTTCACTGGGGGGATAAATTCTTCCCGAGGCGTTAATACGTTTTGTTATTTGCATTAAAGGCGTTGTTTTATTATTTTTATTCATTTCTTTAAAATTACAATGAATTATACAGTTCACTCTAAGGGTCCAGCCAGTTTAGCTTATAAAAAGTTCAGTTGGGTCCATTGTTATATTTTAGTTAATTATTCATTTTTGCCTGAAGTATTCATACAATTAATTTCAGGCCTCTGTTTTCACTTACATGGAAGATAACCCTTAACTCATTTTTTTCTGGAATTATAACAGGTATTCGTAAGTGATATCATAAGGGCATCTAACTTTTCCGAAAAAAATCGAAAAAACACGTTGCTAAGTAAAATTTTAACAAGGAGCATGACGGCTGGTGGCAACAAAAATCCGATTCTGAGACGAGGATTTTTGCAAATGCACGAATGCATATTGTTAAAAAAATATTACTTTGCATTGTGTTTTTTCGATTTTTTTCACAGGAAAAATTAGATGCCCGAATGGTATTTGACAAGACTATTTCATGAGTAACAGATTATTCTGCAAACACATAGCTTACAAAACATACTACCTATTATATATGCTGACATAATAAATATGTAGGTATTAATTTGAAAACTGAAAAACAGGTAATTTATTTAACCACAAAATACTACAAACTTAATTATTTATGGTACAATTAAAATATAAATTGCAATGTTGGTACACAGTAGAAGTATTGTTTAAAATCTTTGTTAACTCATTGATAACGTTGGGTGTAGGTAAATCATTAATGTTGTTGATGGGTCCAGCTGTAGAGTGAGAAGCTCGAGGAGTGGCTGCAGGATCTTCTGTTTTCTGTTTTTTAGCTGGAGATTCTGAGGCCTCACTTCTAAGGGTGTTTATGACGTTGGAATAATGCTCATTATCCATTTGCAGATAAGGGTTAATTGAGTTGGATGAACTGTGGCCAGTAATTTTAATTAATTTAGCCAGGTTACTGACTGCTGTCGACCGCATGGAGTGGTTTGTTCTTTTTATATCTTTTGTATTTAATCCTGCCTTCTCTGTTGCTTCTTTAGTCCATTTCGAAAGTTCGTTTTTTTCCCACTGGAGTGTTTTTGTACCATCCACTTGATTGTTCTTTGTTCCATGATGGGTTTACTGAATAATCTATCAGTTATTCTTGATGAAAGTTTAACCGTTAGAATTTTAAAAAGACGGACTGGACAAAAGGTAGGGTTCTTCGTGTTGGGGACCAGCCATTTACTATCGGCCATTTTTTTATCCACCCTGTACTGTTTTATTGAAGAGAGGATTATATTCTACTCTTCCTAAAAGCAGGATTTTTGAAAATCAGTTATTTGAAAAAATATGTAACTATGTTGTCTACCTGTTTTAATCCCAGAATTATCCACACCCTCTTTGAAATAATGAACTCTGCAATTGACTGCTTCTCCACTTCCCCAGGCAAGTTCTACTGAGGCGATATGGTAAAATTTTCGCTGGAGTCCCGCTGGAGTGTCTTCATCCCAAAATAAAACCATTACGTAGTATTCTTCCAATTTTAATGAAGCAGAGCTCGATTTCCTTTTATTGGCGCACATCTGCAAATTCCTTCGTTTCGCATTACGAACTTCCCTACCAGACTTGAAGATAATATCTTTAAATGGATCAAAAAATATTTTCCACTTCATAAAATACATCTCTTGCATTTTTTTATCTTCACAACTAGTTCTTTGTAATTTTCACCGTTTTCTTCATATTGCACGCCCAATCTTTCAGGATTAGGTTTAGTTGCTCTAAACTTGTAGTTTCCAAAAGCTCGTGTTACTTTGCCTTGCAGAATTCCGTAAACTGTTTCCATATTGACGTATGGGTTTTAACGGTATTGTAGGGTACACTTTTCTCAATCGCCAGATCAATATTGTAATAGAATCACTTCCAAATCTTCTCATTTTCACTACAAGCTGACTAGCACTGTTTAAAAACAATTGTTTAGCGTCGTTTTTGGTGTCCTAGGAGACCATAATTAGTTGTTATCAAAGGTATTGTAATTTTTGGTGAAAACAGTCAAGTTTTGCCGCGGGTAAACTCGAAAAAACTGCTGACAGGAGCTGTCACACAGTTTTTCATCTAGAAACCATTTGTATTTCAAAATTGCGCATTTGTGATTGGTGGAAATTAAGACGAGGGAAATAGTCAAATGAATCCAATGCCAAAAAATAGATATTAATTCGGTCGAACTTGCATACATCAACAAACACTTGAAGAAACTTGACAAATCAGCATTTGGACACCATTTGATAGCCCTAACAGAAATTCAAACATTTTACACCACATAGCACCACACAAAGAATTTTATGAGTTTCAATTTGTTCGAAGAAGTGAACATTTTTAAAGAACTTTCCAACAACTATTATTGCTTGAACACTCAAGTAAACTTGAACAGAGGCTTCATCCGCCTTAACCAAAGGATTAATAATCAAAATTAAATTCATGGTCGTTGTTAATTTTCATCTTCTTTTTCTTTTCATTATTCAGTGAACTGTCAATTTCTTCCTTCCACTTCGAGTTGATACTAGAATTTTCCTTATTGCAATATTGGAGTCAATCTGGCTTTCGAAAACAGACTCATGAAATCGAGTAATTTTTTTTCCCAATCGATGAAATCATTTCCCCCCATCATTCCTGCATGAAATGTTCGACCCAGGCGGCGGTGGAGAAGGGGAAAATCACAGCCGGGTTTTATTCCACACCAAAATTGAAGAGCTTGACAAAAGACGTAATCTCGTTCCAACCTGAACCCGGTAACTCAATTAGTTCGCGAATTATGGCGATTTGAAATTGCAAAAATTAAAAAACTTAATTAAATATTTCTCGAGAGGCAGTGGAGATAGGGCCTTTTTTGTGAATAAAAGGGTAATTGACTCCCCATCTCCACTGCCTTTCGAGAAATAATTAATTAATTTTTTTCATTTTTGCAATTTCAAATCGCGATATTTCTCTAACTAATTGAGTTATTGGGTTCTGGTTGGAACTAGGTTAAGCTTTTCAATTTTGGTAAGAACATTTTTTTTGTGGGATCAAACCCGGCTGAGAGGTTTTTAGATAGAGGATTTCCTCCTCCTCCACCGCCGCCTGGGTCGAACATTTCATGCAGGAATGATGAGGGGGGTCTAACTTCATCGATTGGGAAAAAAAATTCTTGATTTCATCAGTCTGTTTTCGAGCCGTTTTTTTCGATTGGGAAGAAAAAATTCTTGATTTCATCAGTCTGTTTTCGAGCCGTTTTTTCGGCAGATCTACTCCATTAAAATGAATAGTTTGAGCATTATGAAAAGTCATGTCATTGAAAAGGCGTTTTTGGAAAAAAATTAACAGAAATCCTCGCTCAACAGATTGCCTTAAATTTTAGAGATCAGCAGGGTTTTGGACTTCCTAATATTTTTACAAATTGTTATTTTCAAATATTGTTGCTTCGATGTGGCATAGCGATTCGCTGTTTTAAGTTATATTCAAAATTTTTACACGTTGTAGATTAATGTTTTAAGTTATCTATTGAACAGTACATTAAACTGTATGATAAGAACTTTCTAGCAATATTCGTAAGTTATGTCATTTAGTTAATGAAGTGAACGAATTTGGCATCCTTTCTTAGTTTTAGCTCATATCTGTTTGAACATACACCGTTTCAAAAAAAGGTTACTGAGAAGTGGCTAGTTACTCTGCAAACAATTTGATTTGTCCAGTTCTAAGAAAAAAATAACGATGGTCAGTGCCGACCTAAGAGCAAAATGTTGTGTGTGCAAGAATGAGTTTTGGCGCCCCTTGCAATGAAAATGAGTATAGGAAACCATCCAAAAACGAATTAATTATTGAATTGGGCACAATCGTGCTCTGTAAAAACAACGAAGCGGGAAGTTTAGAACCAGTTGAACAAAAGTTATGAACATGGCTAATTTGCATTAAAAATAAGAAAAAATTACGGAATTTTCTTTTTGTTTTTTTTTATTTCAGCGCCGCTTCCCAAATCGTACGTGTGCGACTGCACACCTCGCACACGCCTTAGGCCGGCTCTGACGATGGTTGTGATTCATACATTTCAGATCCACGTACTAAAAAATTTTTTTCACATACCATATATGAAAATGAAACATATCTACCCTAAAAATAAGACCGAAAGTAATATTTTCTGGCCTTGGGCCGCAAAAAACATAAAGAACACGATTTAGTAGTTTTTCACTATCTACGCACCCGGTCATGTAAGTTTTATTTATTACTAATTTTTTCAGTTTACCTAAATTGTTTGTTTTGGAAATGTTATATATAATACTATATACTATAATAAAATGATTAAGAATGGCATATTTGTCTTATTTTACTAAGTAAAATAAATTTTCTTTGTTATTTATATATCAAAACCAGTTTTTCACTATGCATTTTCGTGGTCAAAAACCATGTAATTTTGCCATGTATAAAAGTTGGATCTTTTCGTAATGTGTTATTATTTCATCCTGGTGGCCAGTATAATATTTTCCTTTCCTCTCATGATTCAGGAATAACACATAACATTTTGTCCCTATTTTAGTAGTTACGGTAAATTTGAAACTCATAATAAATTATTTCAAAATACCAGAATCGGTTAAAAATAATATAACCCCATAAGTCATAATCTTCTTGAGTAAACCAGTAAGGAATTTTAATTTATTAGATTCGACATCCTAAGACCGGTTTCTGTCTTTCGACTTCATCAGTTAGGCTTTTCGAATCCAATAAATAAAATTCCAAACTCGTACAAGTCAATAGCTATATCCGCTATAAGATAACATTTTTCATAATCTTCTTATTCTTATAGCCCAGTGTCAGAGACTTTGACCTTGCACAAAATGTGATATCGATGAAATTTGGCAGTTAAGTACTTAAAAGGGTGTAGAAATCGATAAAAAAATCTTTTCTGCTCTAAAGTGTATGGTAATTTCACAATTTCGAAAACAAAATAGAAAATGTGGTTTTTGCGTTATATCTCGAAAAAAAAAAAAAAAAATTTCGAAAAACTAATAGCACCACGTGAAAGAGCGGAAAATTTTACTAAAAATTATATTATAAATTATTTAGAAAAAAAATTGTATTACTATAAAAGATTATTCAAAATAAAGGAGCAAATTCAAAAACTCTACGCGCGCCCAGTCGTTGAATACAAATATTCAGGCGAGGCGTTCGGTAAAAACTAAAGTATCTTTGCCTAAAATGTACGAAAGAAAAAAAAAGCACTTTAAAAAAGGAGACTCTAATCTTTCTCAGGAAGCCATTAGTTTTTAATTTTTTTTGTTTTCTCATAGAAAATTTGACTGGAAGTTATAATTTCTAAAATTCTCACTGATTTTTATAAAACTGAAGAAATCTATTAATAGAGGCATAACAAAAAAATCCTTGTAGATTTATCATTATTATACTTTTACTTTTGATTTAAATGTAATTAAAATGATGAACATTTTCTCTATTTAGTAAAACTTATGTTTTAAGATTATCATTTTTTTTACAATATTCATTCGACGCAATTTTTATTTTCAAATTAGTGTTTATATAAATCAGAAATTAATTTTTTTTAAAATAAAGTTAAAAATACACTTTGTAATGTATGATAATTCAGAAATAAACCCTATTTTGAAAATAAAAATGGCTGCGAATGAATGCTGTAAAGAAAATGATAATTTTAAAACATAAGTTTTAATATCTTGACCTACAAAATTTTTTGATTCTACTATGCATTTTGTATAACGATAACAAACATTTACATTTTTCATCAAAAAAAAAGTAACGATGTGCCACGAGTTATTCTTGATTAAAGATATTTTTTCGTGAGATTATGTAATCCGCTTTGGATGCCGGCTAACCACAGTAAAGTGGGGTGTGAATTAATAAATGTTGTTAATAGGAAAATATGGGCGCCATGATATTGTTTTACCCTCATCCAAAATATAGTTCAATTTAGCCACTCAACCTCCAGAATGGATCTAAATTGAGCCCACTAATAAAAACAAATAAACTACGTCGCAAAAAAAATTTGCTTACCTTAATTCGAATTAAAAACTACTTTTGACTACTAGTAAATGAAAAACTATTTATCCAATAACTGTTTAATATTCCAACTATTTAAATTACACAGGTCAAAAGAAATCCAAGGGATCCTATACTAAAAGTACAGTAACTGTTTTAATATTCCTTGATAACAAATATTTAAATTACACAGGTCAAAAAGGAATCCAAGGGATCCTACTAAAATTGCATGAAAATTGCGCGAGTTTAGAAAAAAATTAAATTAATTAAATAATCACGAACAATAGGGGTGTTACACCATCCGCGAGAGCTCTCAAGGTCGTTGGAATTGGGCGTAAAAAAATCACCACTCGCCCCTATAAATCGCTTACAAAATTCCAAAAATTCAATTAGATAAAAAGAGAAAATATATGAAATTATTAATTTAGAGACCTTTAAAATTATTAGTTAACAAATAAATACACATGAGCAAACATAAAAAGATAAGAAAAACTTGCGGTTGTTCCAAACTCCCTCGTTTTTAAACGTGGATTTTCTTTGACCAAACCAAAATTAAATTGCAGCTACTTGCTCGTCAACACTAGAAAAAGATCGCTGAACGCTTGAAAGTATTCCTTAACGCCGTACACTGGATACTACGACGTGCTTATCCTCCGCCCAACACTAGAGGGTGCGTATCTTCCGCCCAATACTAGATGGTGCTTAACCTCCGTCCAATACTAGAATGTGCTTAACATCCGCCCAATACTAAAACCCTAAAATAATATACATTAAACTCCCTAATCGAATATCCCTCGGCCCAGAAAGAAATTTACAAAATTCTAACAGTTTATACAATAAAAACATATTTAAAAATCTCAACATACCCTTTCCTACAGTGAAGGGGAATTCTCGAAGAATCGGGAACTTTTCTAACAAATGTTTCCGTGGAAGGTGAATTCTCGGAGAATCAAAATCGTCTCAAATTAGTTTATCCCGTGGAAGGTACTATCCCTATAACATTAATAGGCCTTACACACTTTCCAAACAACATAATACTCGACTTTCATGAAAAACGCCTTACCTGACAAAAATGGCGTCGTCACGAACGTGGCTTGGCTTAGTACAACATGTCGATATCCTCATCTAAGAGTTTCAGACCAGAGTAAACACACCAAATCAATAGGCACCCTGAAGTCCAATAAATACGGGAATCGCTCGTCTATCCCAATCAATGGTACGAAATAATTTCCATAAAACACTGGAGATCCCCCAAAATTTGTCTAAACCATGTCACAACACTTTCTCTCCCAAAAAGCAAGCCGGTAAGAATTTCCTTTGATATGATTCTAGAACGAATTCAACCACGCAGGTCCAGAAAGATATTCACCTATTAACCGCCACGGGCTACTAAAAACGACTTGACCAACAGCTGACCGGCTAACACTCTGTACAGTACCTCAAATTTAACAGAAGAAGTGACCGGAATGACAGATCGATATATGACATCGATAAAATAAAAGTAAACAAAGAAACTACTTCGATGTTCAAAATACGTTCATGGCGAAAATACCAAACTAAATAGCTCGTTCAAATGGATATAAATTGAGTCAAAAACTTGAGGCTGAATGTAACACATCTTATGTGATATACGGTTCCTAAATAATATAATTCGATCCATATAGTGGTTCACACCTACCCAAGAAAAACAAGGTATGGAAACTAATTAATGTATTAAATTTAACAAACCGAATTTCAATATTAAAGTCTAGCATTTAACTCGGAAAAAGATGATTAAAACCAAAACTATTACACATATTTTTAGCACATTTTGACAAATGTCCATTTTAACAGTGTTACTCAACGTTCCATTAAATATTTACCTAAATCCATGATATCTGAAATTGAATTGGCAACGTTGTGTTTTCAACTTTGAATTTATGAGATGGCTGTCATTTGATAAGCAAATTATATATGTCAGTCAAATGAACATTTTTTCCTTTTTAATACTTTTCAGGCTTATTCTGGTTATAAATTGCTACTTGGGCACTTGTAGAAAAGTTATCTACCTATGCGTTTGTATTGGAAAAATATGTTAAATAATCGCACTGTCCCAATATATATTTTTTTAAATGTGAAAAATATTTTTCCGCGCAATTTCTATTGCTATATTGATTTTATCATGTTTTATAGCATCTGTGAAAATTTCATGAAAATCCCAGCCGGCTCCATATTCTTAACGTTTACCCAGAGATGTGCGTGTCAGTAATTGTCAAAATTTGTAGGTTATTATGGCGAAATTAAATAATGTCAAACCTTGACGTTGTTGATATTTACAAAAATAGGTTATTTTCTTATGACGATTTTCCATCATCACTCCACCTACGGTTTCGCCGGCCACTGTTAGACCAACATTATATATCGCGACTACGTTACTGAACGTTGCTTTGGAACACCCCACGCACAAAAAGATGATGTGATTTCCATCGATGATCGATGATTGACAATTAACTCTTTTGACAATGCCAAAAACTGACAAATTAAACTAATATTTATCAGTTTCTCTTCTAGTGAAAATAAAACCACTGATTTTAAAGAAAAAGGGGGCTTTAATTGACGTTTTGTCTTTCTTGAATGAAAGTCGTTTTCAAAATGACATAACAAAATATATAATAAAAATGTACTATAGAAACTGGTTATATTATCTCTGTGTAGTCTGCCGTTGCTAGGAAATAAACTAAAAGCTTAACTTTTCTTTTAAATACCTCGGAAGATCGAATTTTTACAGATATGAGACCTGCACCTTTTGCCGATTTAGATAGGAATTAGTCTACCCTGAAAGTTTCATTGAATAAAACATACAAACCTTACTCGTTTAATAGTATTTGATTAACCAGTGATACCTAATGTTCACCATTTTAATTATCTTTAAAATGTTCTACACACTTTGAAGTACTTAAGTGCCAACTTTCATCGATATCACAATTTGTGCGAGCTTCTGGTCAATATCTGACTCTTGCAACTGGGTTATTAGGCTATTCCACATTCGCAATTTTCCCATATTTCATAAAAAGCGTATTTGATTCAAACAAACAAATATGCGACATTTCTAGTATTGCCAAAGCTTCTAAAATTAATTGAATTCCAGAAACTATCGAATGAAAAATGTCAGAAACTCTATGCTAATAAAAAATATGCCTACAAGTACTTTTTATCATTAAAAAGTCTACTTTAAGAAACAGTGTTTATAGTGATATTTAGCGAACAAGCTGTTTTGAATTACTAAAGAATTTCAAAGTATTCATATGTGAAAGTCCATAAACAAAATAATTTAGATTTTCTAATGAATTAATAGGTTTGTCAAAAATTCAAATAAAACAAACTTTTTTAAGCAGCTCTTGGTAATAACAAAAAATCATAAATTAAATCTGACAGCACCCCATTTGATAAAACGATTTAACTTATAAATAATGTTTTTTTTGCAATTTTCACTAGCTCTTCCATTTTTTAGATTTAGTAAAAAGTAAGATTCGCAATAATTTCGGATATCCCTTAAACCTCCCCACGTCTCCTTCAAATGGACGATGAAAAAGAACAGAGGAAACAATAGTTTAATGCTGAGAAAGGCCAGAAATTAAAGGAAAAATCCTTAAGTGATCATGGACCTGATGGGGTGGAACAAACGTCGGATTCGGATT
Source organism: Crepidodera aurea (assembly GCA_949320105.2). Taxonomy (NCBI): domain Eukaryota; kingdom Metazoa; phylum Arthropoda; class Insecta; order Coleoptera; family Chrysomelidae; genus Crepidodera; species Crepidodera aurea. The sequence goes on along the minus strand of OX439479.2, from coordinate 22,241,897 downwards.
CAATGACTTCGAAAACATATAGAAATGGGGGCTGGTCCAGTGGACATGAATTCTTTTTTTTTTCGTGTGGCTGTGTAAGATTTAAAATAAAGATTTCATTTCAGCCAAAGGTATGTTGGTAATAAACGTAAAATGAAAGGAGGGTGATAAAATAATAGTAGAAACATAAAATTAATTTAGTAATAATAATAAACAATAAGAATAATTGTAAAAATTGGAACAAAACATAGAAACTAAAATTGTAGTCGGGTGCTTAAGCAAACATCATGGGAACCATCAAGGTAGAACTCAACTCAAACAGGGAAACGCCATTCAGAAATTTTAAGTGACGAAATATAAGACAAGACAGCGGTCAAATACCTCCTGGGGTACTGAAATTTGGATACTGTGATTTCACTCAACGGAAGGATTAAGGCAGGTAATGCAAATTCTTTAGAAAACGTAATCCATTTTCGTAATGGACATTATGTGCCGTTAGTCTTTGCACTTATAAAAAATAAAAAGACAGAAGCTTATGAGCAAGTGTTTAGATCTGTAATATCTGTTTGTGATAGCAAGAATCTGACATATAACCCCAGTGAAATTGTGTGTGATTTCGAAGAAGCTATTCACAAAGCAAGCCGAAACGTTTGGCCTCCGGCTGGTTGCAGATTCTACATCAGCCAAGCTTGGCTGAAGAAAATACAGAATGTTGGACTCAAAAGAGAGTATTCCTACAAGGACAGTAAGTTGGGGAAATGGTTACGCTGGTCAGTGCTGATATTTCGGAATGCTTCGTTGAAGAATTGATTGCTGAAGCCCCAAACGATACCCGTATTTCTGAATCTGCGAGATTTCCTCCAATGATGTATACAGGGTGTCCCATTAAGAATAGGACATAGAACAACCGCAGATTCTCCAACTCAAAATAAAACGATTAAGCGAAATATGCTTAGATAAAATGTTACTCGTTTCCGAAATACGGGGTGTTGAAGTTGAAAACTGAAAAATTATTAATGGCCATAATTTTTTTAATACATCGTATAATTTTACTCAAATCGGCACACTTGTTAAATATCATAAAATGCACCTAACAGTAAAAAAAACAGTTCAGTACGTTCTACCAGTAGCGTACGGCAGGAGTAAGTAATGCTTGTACCCCTTCTAAATGTTACGCCGCTGTCTAAATTTTAATTTTGACTATAATTTTAATTTTTTTGATATTTTCTAAGTCAATAATGTACACTTGTTAGTTTGTTGTAAAGTCATTGTTTTTCGAGACATTCGCAGTTAAAGATAGATAGACATGTACTTTTTATTTGTATTATTATTAATAATATTCATTTTTACAATTTTGTCTTAAAACCAAACAAAGTAAAAACTAATGTAATGAAATTTTTACTTCAACAAATTTTCAATGTGTCCACCATTAACTTGTATACACTTCCTTAGACGTTTAACTAAAGACTGTCTCACTTTAAACAACTGATTTGCTTGATTTTGTCGAATTGTAGCAGCAGCATTCTGAATTTTGTTCCAAAGTTCCTGACGGGTATTTATTGCTTCACCATAAACAAGACTTTTGATGTAGCCCCAATAATAAAAATCTAAACGATTAAATTCAGGACTGCGTGGTGGCCAAGCAAATTCGCTTCCACGTCCAATCCAACGATGTGGAAAACGTAAATTTAGGTAATTCCGAACATCTAATATGTAATGTCTATCTATCTTTAACTGCGAATATCTCGAAAAACAATGACTTTACAACAAACTAACAAGTGTACATTATTGACTTAGAAAATATCAAAAAAATTAAAATTATAGTCAAAATTAAAATTTAGACAGCGGCGTAACATTTAGAAGGGGTAAAAGCATTACTTACTCCTGCCGTACGCCACTGGTACAGCGTACTGAACTGTTTTTTTTACTGTTAGGTGCATTTTATGATATTTAACAAGTGTGCCGATTTGAGTAAAATTATACGGTGTATTAAAAAAATTATGGCCATTAATAATTTTTCAGTTTTCAACTTCAACACTCCGTATTTCGGAAACGAGTAACATTTTATCTAAGCATATTTCGCTTAATCGTTTTATTTTGAATTGGAGAATCTGCGGTTGTTCTATGTCCCATTCTTAATGGGACACCCCGTATAGCCCAAGCCGAGAACGGACAACCAACGCCTGTGAATCTTTTCATAGCCACTTTAATAAAAGATTTTATTCTCCGCATCCTAATAGTTTTGTATTTTTAAATAAATTGAAAAATGTTCAAATAGGAACTGATGTGCAATTAAATAGCGTACATTTACAAAAAAATATTAAAAATATTAATTATGAAAAAAAATTAAAATATGAATCAAACTTGATAAGTAAATTTAAAAATAAAGAGATATCTATATATATGTTACAAGTCATGTTCAAATTAAATATATGTATGATTTTAGAAGAAGTACCCACTTTTTATTATCTTAATTATTTAAAACTAGTAAATTTTTCGTTCAAAGATATAAGAAGTAAATAAAACTATAGTTTCAGACTTTGCGCGCAATCACAGTATACCTTTTGAAGTCATGCACCATGGGCTTAGGACACCCTGTTGAGAACCCTGACCGTTGCGCGCAATTGCAGGCTGCCCAAACCAGCGGTTCTCAAACTTTTCAAATTTTGTACTACATAAATATGAACAAAAAATATATTTACCACCATAAAAGCATTTCTCCATTAAAAATCAATGAATCCTAAATGGAGAGTTTATAATCAAAGAATAAAACAATTATACATTTTTTTCTGTAAAAATTTTACCACTAAGAATGTACCACCAATGGTAATCTATCTGAGAAGGAACTCAATATGGAATATAGGACAGCGTAAGCCAAAAACGGTACATCACAGCTCTAATGAGAATTATCAATACATGATTTTCCTGAGATGAACAAGAAGGTACCAGCTAAATAGTTTTGCGAATTGATAGTTCATTCCTCAGGATGCTTAAAGTTCAAAGTTTCAGTTTATCGGAATTATGGATAGAGGAATAGTATATTCTGTAACAAGGATGGAATCTCTCAACATTGTATAGGTAGTATTTTTATATTCAAGCTTGAATTTTTGCGGTAGCAAATTATGAGTTATATTATCGGCAATTTTTTTATTTCTGGAGGAGTATTTTCAAATTCTACATCTTAATCGTTCGATTTTCTTCTCCTTTTTAATAAATTAAAAGTTTTTACAAACCAATATTAGGACCACGTCAACTAATACTGACAGTTAATTTGACATTCATGGCAAACCTTATTTTTGTAAACAATCACGGAATACAGATTCTAGCTCTAGAGATAGAATGTAATACATATAAAATACATAAGAGACAAAAGTTTCAGAATTTTCTTTCAATCTCAAGAGCGAGAATGTTTCTTTTTTGTTATTATAAATGGTTTCAGTAGTGGCCGTGGAGAAAATGATTTAATCATAAATTCTAAAAATTACAGAGGACCAGGCACCTTTCTTATGGAAAAATGGTTTTCCGTCAAATTTTCTGATACATTGGTATGTTGTATAACTCGATGGCACTGACAAAAAGTGTTGTGTTGGCCCAAACTGATCCTATGGCTAGTTTTCGAGGTACAGGGTGTTAAACATAGGAAATGCCACTTTTTTGTAACCAGATGTCTCATAACCGACCCGTTTTATTCGCGTTTGTTGTAGAAAACATGAATTATAAATGATTTAGGATTACTATTTTATAAACAATCACCGTAAAATTTGGTTACTTACAGGGTGGTTCGAAAATAAATAATATGGTTTTTTTGAAGAAATCATATTTTATAACAGCTTTAAAAATACGAGAAAATGTTATTGCATTCTGAATATATAGTTTGAGTAATTACTTCTTGGTGATGAATCATATTTTATACAGGGTGACTCATAAATGTAGTTGCAGAGGACATATAGTGTTTTTAGATTTAACGAGTCGCTCCGTATAAACGACGTGTTATAAAAATTTTGTATTATCTTAAACAAATGTACGATCTCCCACTCTATGTCATACAGGGTGTTAAACGGATTGCAAAAACTGTAAGAATTAGAAAAGCTGGGTTTTGTGCACTACCCCGTATTTTAAAAGTTTTAAAAGTTCATTATTTAACTGATTAGTGGGTAATATAATCTAAAATGCCATGAAAATTGAAAATGACAGTTGTAATAAACAAACTTCTGGACAATTCGTTCAATTTGAAAATTAAAATGGCTCTTCTCTATATATGGCTAATGGGCCATCTAAGTGACACACCCTCTATACCTTTATACAGACAACGGTTTTGTAGGTATAAAGTAGGAAAATATTTGATATGTACATCTATTTCAGACACATCAAGTGACCCAATAGAATTTGGAGTTAGGATATGAATCATATAAAACATGACAATAGCGCCTGTTTCAAATTTTCAAAACATAGTTTTAAATTTTTTAATATGTATTGAAATGGAATTTATTATTAATGCGGGTTGTTTGGAATTTAGATACATAATCAAAATTTATAATAAAGTGGGTTTTTGGTTTAGAGTAACATGATTAATGGGAAAAATTATGTGTAGGGGTCTTTTAAATGTGACAGGGTTGTTGTGGGAGGTTTGTTTATGTTGATTTTTCAGGAGTGAGTAAATAGATGTCAAAGTCAGATTGGTAAAAATAAAATCTTAAAAAATTAAAACCTTTCTAATTACCAATTTTTACAAATTTGGCGCCCAACGTGGGGCACTAAAATAAAGTTATTTAAAAAAAATGGATTTAAGTCCTATGATGATGGATGCTCTGACAATGTTCTTTAACAGAATTGAACACAGAATAGAGGAAATGAAACAAGACAATAAAACGTTAAATGATAAACTTGATGAGGTGAAACAAGAAATAAAAGAGGAAATGAAACAAGACAATAAAAATTTAAATAATGAAACAAAACAAGAAATAAAACAGAATTTAAATAATAAACTGGATGAGGTGAAACAAGAATTTAAACAAAATAATGAAACAATAATAGAGAAAATGGAAGAAAAACTAGTAAATGTGGAAAAGAGATTGGAAGAATCAAAATTATACATGATGGAAAATAAAATAGAAGTTACTAAACTGGAGATGGAAGAATCATGGAAATAGAAAATTTTTCAAATAAATATAATAAAATAAAAACAAGAAAAAGAAGAGATTTTCAAAGAAAAAATTGAAAAAGAAGTAAAAGAAGTTAAGCAAGACATTAAAGAAGAAATATAAAATCTTTGAAAATTAAAACTTCGAATTTCTAATTTATTAAAACCTTTCTAATTACTAATTTATTACATTATAAATGAAAAAAACTCATTAATTTAGCCGCCCTGATTGTCTTCATTTTAATAATCCATCATAATTATTTGTTTGTTAAATTTTAATTTGATAAAGGCCTGAAATGGCCAATTAAAAATCGTCCATCTTCTATACAACCAAGTGTATTTTATATTATTTTGTCTATTGCGGAACTATAATAATAGTGTCTTGGAAATTTTGGAAAGTAGATCAATATTGTAAAAGTACCCGGACAGTATATTTATTTAATCGTTAAAATATACGAATTATTATGGATAATATAACAATGAAATGATTGGGGTGGCTAAAAAACTGTTTATCTAGCATGCAAAGAAATAAATTAATAATAATAGATATTTTCGAACATAAGTGCACATTTAAATGACATTGTAACTTTCTGGGCGAATAGGATCGTTAGCTAATTTCGTACGAGCCTGTGAAGCTAATTTACAGGACTGGGATGGGTTGATATTTACAGTTCCCTATAGTATCCAAATTACGCTGCGTGAATATAAATCTATGAGCGACATGTGAAACGGATACACTGACAAATTTACCAGTGCCAGTGGCATGTGGTAAAAGTTTGATGAAAGCGTGTGGTTTACATTATAATAAACAGCCAGTAAATTTCAATTACAGTTTATACAAACCTAGCCCAACTTTACTTACTTTCATACACTGGGTAAAACATATTTTACGTTTATACTGTCAACTTCGGAAAAAAAAAACAAAGTAAATAAAATATTATGAACACTAAATGACTTCAAGTCGGTGTAAATATGTTATATTCATACGATAAAACTTGATATTATCATAAAACAAATCCAAAGAACCACGCACAAATCTTATGGGAATTGGCTCCCGGTCAAATTGGCTGAAATTTAGATATGTTGTTCGTTTCGGCATCCTGAGCAAAAGTCTCAATGGGCACAAAGCTCAATTTTACGTATTTCGGCTCCTACGAAGCTCCAAAGCTCCACGGATTTAACATTATTTACTACTTAAAAAGGTAATCTTTTCAAAAGTTTAGTATAGTAGTAATAATGTACAGAGCGATTTATGGATTTGGAACAAAATAATGTTTTGGTCATATCTTTTCAATAATTATTAAGTCGATTTGTCTAATTTTTTGGTAAAAGGGTGTATTGGTGTCTAACCAACTTCGCGAAAATTTGTTGAATTGCTATAATTGCAATAATTCACCCTGTACATGATTTCTCTAAAATGTGATATGATTTCTCCAGAAGACATAAATAGACAGTTAAACCTGGATATTTGAAATTTTTGTTACACTTGCCTTACATTTTTAAGTAAAGATTCATTTTAAAGTCAAATTGAAAATTGGTGATAATAAAATATCTTACTGTATAATAATATTTAGTAATTATAAAGAAATCTTTAAAATAAACAATAACGACACACACTGTATTCCAGTATAGTAAATACCAGAATTTGAATCAATTTACAGGGACGGATTTAAAAATCTGGCATATCTGGTACATATCAAAAATTCACCCTGTATGTAACTTTTTCCACCCGCAATGGACTGAAATTAGATTGAAAATGTTGGCATTAACCTAGTTTTGTCATCTGTTTCAGAGAAAATCATGTGTAATTATTTTGATCGGAATAAAATTAACAACCCCAAGAAATGTTTATTCATAAATTAAGAAATAAAATAAATAACAACAACCAAAAACAAAACAGTTTTAACCATGCGGAACATAGTAAAAAACAATTTAATAAACATTACGATTTTAAAAGATGTTCAAAATGAAATCCATTTGCCTCAATACATTTTTCTTGGCGAATGTTTAAATGTGTAATGGACTTTCTTATTGTCAATGGGTTATTTCTGATAATATTGCAACAGCGAATAATTCTATCAATGAGCTGTTGCCGCGTATTTATATTTTCTGCGTAGACCAGCTGTTTTAAATGCCCCCAAATGTGATAATCAACTGGATTATAGTCTGGTGATCTTGGTGCCCATGAAATAGGACCTCCTCGTCCTCGTCCTGTTCAGCATTGTTAAAACTGTTTTGTTTTTGGTTATTGTTATTTATTTTATTTCTTAATTTATAAATAAACATTTCTTGGGGTTGTTAATTTCATTCACATGATCTTTAATTAAAAATGTAAGGCAAGTGTAACAAATATTTCAAATAACCAGGTTTAACTGTCTATAGAAATCATGTACAAGGTGAATTATTGCAATTATAGCAATTCAATAAATTTTCGCGAAGCCGGCCCTAGAGTTTTTTAGTTCTGAATATGTCAGTTAGTTGTTAGACAGCAATACACACTTTTACCAAAAAATGAGACAAATCGACTTAATCATTGAAAAGATATGACCAAACATTATTTTGGTCCAAATCCAAAAATCGCTCTGTACATTATTAAAGAAAAACAGAAGACATTTTTTAATGGTCATTTGGTAATCCCCTAAGGTGCCTCTGCTTATGGTATAAGTATGTACAGTTCCTCGTGACTCACCCTGTATGAGCAAAACCCAAATGTTCTGAAAGATTACGATGCTGAAGCTGGAAAAATATTTTTTCTGAAATCGCTCAAGAATGCCTACTTTCTCAGAGCAATTTCAGTCCCCAAAATACGCTATTCTAGTATTTTAGACCGTTGCTAAGCAACGATCGAAAACTGTCCGGCAAAATTTTTGCCGTACAAGGTCAAACTTTTTGCTGCACAAGGTCATCAAAATGGATCACCCTACATTTAAGACAGTAAATAAATAAACGCTAACAACCAACTCATCTTAAGTAGATTTATTAAATATATTATAACACATATTATTATAACTATTTTTGTATATTTATAGTTATGTTGCAGTTTGTACAATTATTAAACATGGGCTGAACTCTACCTGAAAAGTCATTATAAGTATAAGTAGGTATTAAACCGAACTAAGTAGTGAATCTCTGACTTTTCTCATAACAATAAACGAACAGTGATTACGATTTCATAGGTAATTAGATGGTCATAAAAAATTGTTATGCGTTTATAAAAATTTCTTAATTTATGATAATGTTGATTGCGATTTCAGAAAAAATAGTATGTTTACCTCGCTTTTACTACTAGGTAAACAATGTACTATATGATGTAGACACTTACTAAGAAGGTATTTAACATAAAGTAGTTCACACAGGAGTAAAAGAGGGTAAACTAATAAAATTTATGATCCTCTATCTTTACTCTATAGTCTATAGTTACAATTTTGACAGACTATTATTTATCAAATTTTATGTTTACAGGTTGAGCATACCTACTTTTCAGATAGTTCTTATAAACGCACCTTGAGTCGAGTTTGCGTTTTTCGCGGGAAAGCAAGTGACTATGGGACCCCGGCATCTACTTTCACGGCTCCTGAGCTAGCGCACTCGCTTATCTAAATATATCACGCGCACCTGCAGGTCCTGACACAGTACTTAGGTCATGACTATCTATCGAAGGAAAAAGAAGTAAGTCTCTAAGTCACTTTCTTCCTCGCGAAAAACACGAACACGGCTCTATGTGTGTTCTCGCCGCGGCGAAAATCCGTATATTTTCAGATAGTAATATCTCGAGAACCGCTGGACTGATTGCGACGGGTCAAAATTCAATTTATGCATTTTTGCGAGCCCTTAATTTTATCCCTATAAATCGTTTCGATCCGAATAAGACTCAGCGAGTTATGTGCGAAAAAAAGATTTTCCATACCTTTACATGTTAATTTACCCCCCTCCACACCTTCCTTGGCTTCCATGTAGTGAAAAAGGAACCTCAAATCTATGAAATCATAAAAAATTTTCTTCGAAAAGCGACTTCATTTTCACGACTATTAAATGCAATTTTTTTCGACAAAAATCATAACCAAGAGAAATCAAGAATATTGTAAAATAAAATTGGCTGCTCTCTACTCTTTCCTAACAACGAAATAAGTATAAATACAACTAATCGAATATCCAATAGGTTTTAGAAAATTCTTTTAAGCTTTAAATATCGACACAACAGGCATTACCCAATAACCTTGCAAAATCGATTTCCCAATATGGAATTCTTCCATTCCATAGATATTTCAAGCGATGCGATGCCGATGTGTCACTGTTGCACTTGGAATTTCCTCAATCGCACTGGAAAAATCTACTTTAAATTTCTATCTCAAAATTGATCGGGACCTTTCGCACGTATCGCAATCCTTCTACCACTGACACAGCCACAAATTATGTTCCGGACCAAAAAAAAATCCTTTTAAACACCTCGATAAAAACGTACTAAAAACTTTCTTGTCGGTTTTATGCGTGGGCATATTTGTTTTGGACCCTAAAATGTCTGGAATAATATACTGTTTAGCTCAAATGAAAATAAAAACATTTAGAGACGTTAGTCTTTGATGGTAAATAATGAAAGCCTTTAACAAACTTTTTTGGTGGCTCATTAAGTTAGTATAATTACTAATAAAACATTTTTTAGGCAAAATTCGATTTTATTTATGAACATAGGCTCCTTCAACAGTGACACATTCATTCCAACGCTTTTTTGTATATGCGACCAAATAGATCTTTTGTGTATACCCATTCAAAAAGAACTAGGCTTTTGAGAAAGCCTATTATCCATTTTGTAACCTGATCAGGCTCTAGGAAGACCTGCTCCAGGTAATTAGGGCGCCTGCGAACAGTTACCCTTCATGTTCTACTGTCCACTTTGCCCATTTTACAGAGACGGTATCTGAATGAGCAGTGTCCAGTGAGAATTCCTGTGATTACTCTGAGATTAGATTTCTGAAGCCCCAAGAGCAATTTAGCGTAGCGATCAGAAGGTCTGTCTTTGGCTTGGAACAAAGTTACTTTGTTTGCAGTTCCAGACTGTTTTAGACTCAGAAGTTTTGAACTTCAGAGCCTTTAAAGCAGTCTGACTATCAGACGCTGACTATCCCAGAGCTATTGATATCCTAGTAAAAGGACCTGTAACCCCTATTCCTACTCCTTCGTTTATTTTTGACCCATCAGTGCAGTAAGTGAGTGCACCTCTTGTAATGAGAGCAATTTTGGTTTGTGTTAACTCACGTTCATTGATAACAACGTCTAACGTGAGTTTAAAATCCTGTTTCGCAGACATAAAGTTCGTGGGCATCTTCATGAATTGGGTTGCTCCAACCCTTAGTATCTCAAGATGCTCCGTTGAGTCGCCGTGTTTCAAAGATTTGGCCTGTGTTAGGCTATAGGCATTTTTCAGCGCGATCCTCCGTACACGTTGCACCTTTTTCAAGTCTATTATAGCCCTTTGTTTCGTTGTTTTGTTCCACTAAAGCAACGCAACATAGGTAACAATCGTAGATCATTTTTAGTTTCAGACCCCACGTTTCCCCAAAAAGCCTGCGGCACGTCCTATGAGCCTTGCCTTGTCTTGGTGAAAGAGCACTTTTTTCTTCTTCATTTGAGGTAATTTCTTCCTGAAAACGCACCATATAATATTTTCTATTGATGATTCTTCCGCTCTCAAGGTAATCGATGAATAAAATGTGCGCATCACAAATGCGAAGGCTAAAACCTTCTCAGCTGACATTTGCGTTATTTCTCGCTTTGGGTGGCTTTCGCCACTTACTGGCTACTAAGCTGATTACCAATTGATTTCTGAAGTGTAGTGATGGATGTTTCGCTTCAAACGATGCACTGAATTAAAGCAAAAGGAGTACCCACTTAGAACAGAGCTTTCTTATGGAAAATGCTGAATACACTACGTTCTGATATCTTTAAGGAATTAGCTCTCACGTAATTTCAATTCACCCACGGCCAATACTACTTTTTTTATGTTTTCTGAAACACCTGCCAAAATTGGGCGACCAGAGCACTTAACATCATCGGTGTTTGTACGGCCATGTTTAAACTCAGCAAACCACTTTTCTACCATTTGTCTTGATGGTGCAGAGTCCGAATAATACTTATCAAGGCATTGCTTCCTCCATTTAAAAATTACAAAAGAGGTGTCACTCTAACTTGTGAAATTTTTATCAAAACCTTTGCAACCCACAGTGCAAATTGGGAATTTGTTGCTTTATTTTGCCAAAAGTCACTTCTGGGTTTTATTAATTAGTTGTGATGATAGACGCTAGTACGTTTGCGAACCTATTGTTTGAGGCACTTCCTAAAAATCATATAGTTTTGTTAACAGTGGTATCTATATGTCATCCTACGAAGTTTGTTGAGTTGATTGAGTTTGTATTGTATTGAAGTTTGTATTGAAAATGGACATTAAAATAAATGCAGTTAATAATAATAATAAATTAAAACTCAAAATCGTACCTGGAATGAACACAAATATAATCAAGTGAAAAAAAGTAATGTAGTTGAAAGCTAAGCCGTATTTTATGAATATATGAATATAGACCAGTGCAGATAGCTTTGAAAATGGTAAAAAGTGGAATAAAATAATAGTAGGATGAAACCCATTGGAAAAGGAAGAGAATTTAACAAACATGAAAGGAAAAATAATTTACAGGCGCTCTAGGGTCGGGAAGTGGAAGGGGGGAGTTTTTAAGGGTAGAAAACTGTTTATCTCGAAAAAAGTTAAATGGCAAAGTTGTAGGTAATAAAAAGATCTACAACTTTTGTATTTACACTTTTTTCACATAACAAAAAAAAATTTTTTTTCACGAAATTTGGTGTAAACTTACCTTTTTATGTCCCAAATTTTTTTGTTTTAAAATATTTATTTTTTTTACCTTATTTTGACTTAATATCGAAAAAGCAGTCTAATTTTCAATCTAAAATTCTCACTTTAGAATATCCGCTTTTTTAAAAAACTCGGTGGGCTTTTTGTTCGTTGAAATCTCTACTTTTTGATGGTGTAATAAAATATACATTACTATGGTAAATGTTCTCAAAAAATGCAAATAAGAAACGAAGAAAACTACGAATTTCTTGATTTTCTTAATCATCATGTACAATTTTGAGCTATTTATTTAAATTTGTACTTTAATTACTCTTTTGTTTATCAATGTAACACGGTATCTTACGTTTTTCGAGTAATTAAAGTATACATTTAAATAAATAGCTCAAAATTGTACATGATGATTTAAAAAAAGAAATTCGGAGGTTTCTTCGTTTCTTATTTGCATTTTTGAGAAGATTTACCATAGTAATGTATATTTTTTTACACCATCAAAAAGTAGAGATTTCAACGAACAAAAAGCCCACCGAGTTTTTTAAAAAAGCAAATATTTTGACGTGAGAATTTTCGATTGAAAATTAGACTGCTTTTTCGACATTAAGTCAAAATATGGTTAAAAAAATAAATATTTTAAAACAAAAAAATTACAGAGTGTTTGGGACATAAAAAAGTAAGTTTACACCGAATTTCGTGAAAAAAAATTTTTTTTTTGTAAAAGATAAAAATAAAAAACCAAAAACTTATTTGAATTTTTCACATAAATTTTGAGGTTATGTGAAAAAAGTGTAAATACAAAAGTTGTAGATCTTTTTATTACCTACAACTTTGCTATTAAACTTTTTTCCATAGGACTTGTAGTTTTGCCGGAAATCGAGATAAACAGTTTTCTACCCTTAAAAACTCCCCCCTTCCACTTCCCGACCCCAGAGCGCCTGTAAATTATTTTTCCTATCATTTTTGTCATATTCTCTTCCTTTTTCAATGAGTTTCATCCTACTATTATTTTATTTGGTTTCAAAAATTATCTGCACTGGTCTAATATGGCTGGTGTTGATAAGGAAACCGTAGGTATACTGAATTTTAGAACAACAAAACGTGATATAAACTCAACGAAAAATCATTCTAGTGGACGCAAGAAGATGAAAATAAATGACCAAAAAAAGAATGTTATCAAAAGAAAATTAAATAATTTTTGATAACAGTAAGTCTCACAAAACTCAATAAAAGTGCTTAACTTCAGACGAGAGACATCTGTTCTTATTAATAAAGAAGAAATTGTTTACTGAAAAGGGTATTTACATTCAACTATCGTCCATTTGGTAAAAACGAATGTTTAATAATCACATATTGAAAGTGACAGAGATTTTGTAAAAAATAGATACCTTGTATTTGGGTCTAAAAAAGTGGTGATGACGATGAATATACAGTATATCTCCATAAGTTGGTACCATTTGGAAAACTTATTATTAATTTTAACCATCAGATATAAAAATGTTTCAGTCGTATACAGGGTGTCCCACGACTATTCACTCGTTCTCTTGTGCCTAAACGGTACAAGATATCAGCTTAATTTTTTAGTGACATATGTAAATTGATGAGACCTACTTGTTTAAATTATTTGTAACTATACAGGGTCATCCAGAAAATTGTAATTTATAAAAGTTAGGTTTTTTTAAATACAACACCCTGTATTTTATGACAATTTTAGATTATACGTTAAAAACTAACTCAACTTTATTCAAAGTTCCCTATATCTATCTCTTACCAATTTTGAGAAAATCGTGATTTTAAGAGAAATACTCTATTTAAACATGAACTAAAAACACGGAAACCTCTTACTTTCAGTAACATAAATTTATATCGATTTATTCTGACTTCTAGGGCTTTCATTTGCACTATGTAGGATTTCGATATTTTGCACAGGGTGTTTAGGAAAAGGATTCTAATTTGATATTTTTCAAACATCAAAAAATCACTTAAAATGGACCACCCTGTATTTTTTTATTCTATGTGAAATAACTTTTCATTTTCTATCAAAAACTATGAGTAATGCATATGTATAAAATTAACAATTAAAAAGTTATTAGGATTTGTCTCTAAAATTTCTGTGAACCTAATGTTTCCTATTGTAGTTGGCCATGGTTTTAAGCTCATTTAGTTAGCGGATGTCCATAATTATCTGTCAAATACCTCTCAGGGTATCTGGTGTTATAGTAGCAAACGCATCCTTTATTTCAGTGGTAGGTGGAGTGTTGTAAACTAAATTTTTAATGTAACCCCAAAGAAAGAAATCCATGCTGGTTAAATCAGGAGATCTAGGTGGAAATTCATGTGGACCTGTCCTTCCAATCCATTTATTGGGGAATTGTCTACTTAAATAATTCCTTACATTCCGACTAAAATGAGGAGGGGCACCATCTACCTGTAACCACATTTTTTTCTAATATCTAAAGAAATATGGACCAATCATATGGTCTCCACGAATTCCACCAAATACATTGCGGTCAACAGTGCGATACAGGTGACGGTTTTCCGTATTATAGTAATGAAAGTTATGTCAGTTTACCAAGCCATTGTTGTGGAAAGTGGATTCGTCGGTAAGTAAAACATATTTAAAGAATTCATAATTTTCCCCAACTTTTGCAAGACTCCATAAACAAAAATCTAACCTCCGTTGAAAGTCTGGTCCATATAAATTCTAGTAAAGTTGTATATGATAAGAATGGTACTTATGTTTTTTCATAATTCTGCAAACACTTGTTTTACTAATTCCAGTTTGTCTAGAAATTTCTCTTAAACTGACATTTGTATTTGCAATATACTTTGCTTTGGTAGGTTTTTTGTAGGATATACTACCAGTTTGACTAAAAGTTTGTAGCAGTTCCTCAAACGCCCTTTTGTCTGGATGTGGTCGATCGGGATACTTTTCTGCGTACACCCTTGACGCTAACAAACAATTTCTAAAACATTCACCTAGGATAAAGGTCATGTCCACTCTTTCTTCTTGAGAATAGTGTTTGATTTTGTTAATCTTTAATAATGTTTATTGAAAATACTACTATTGAAAACTATACCACTACTAAAAATAAATTAATAATTTAGACAGTAGGTATTTGAGAGATCATTATGGACATCCTCTAACTAGATGAGTTTAAAACCGTGGCCTACTACAATAGGAAACATTACGTTCAGAGAAATTTTAGAGAAAAATTTTTAATAACTTTTTAATCGTTAATTTTATACATATACATTACTATACATATACATTACTCATAGTTTTTGATAGAAAATGAAAAGTTATTTCACATAGGATAAAAAAATACAGGGTGGTCCATTTAAGTTAAGTGAGTTTTTGAAGTTTGAAAAATATAAAATTAGAATCCTTTTCCTAACACCCTGTGCAAAATATCGAAGTCCTACATAGTGCAAATGAAAGCCCTAAAAGTCAGACTAAATCGTTATAAATTTGTGTTACTGAAAGTAAGAGGTTTCCGTGTTTTTAGTTCGTGTTTAAATTGAATATTTTTCTTAAAATAACGATTTTCTCAAAATTGGTAAGAGGTAGATATAGGGAACGTTGAATGAAGTTGACTTAGTTTTTAACGTATAATCTAAAAAGGTCATAAAATACAGGATGTTGTATTTAAAAAAACCTAACTTTAATAAATTACAATTTTGTGGATCACCCTGTATAGTTACAAATAATTTAAACAAGTATATCTTATGAATTTACATACGTCACTAAAACATTAAGCTGATATCTTGTACTGTTTAGGCACAAGAGAACGAGGGAATAGTCGTGGGGCACCTTGTATATCGATTTCAAGTATCCACAAATTCGTTTATTAACCGAATTAAAATAAGGCGACCTTAAAGGCCAGTTATGAGGACTGCCTCTGCCTATCCCTGAATTAGTGAAGGATACCAGGCTGGACGGGCGTATTCAAGAATATGTCGTAGGTAGTACACAATTTGCAAAAGGAATGAAAGAAGACTTTTGAAAAACACTTACTAATAAGATAAAGTCTGGTATTTGCACGTTTAGATACTGAAAGCACGTGATTCGAACAAGAACAAAAAATACTTCCTACAGGTAACCCATTCACTGCCAGCAACGCGCCTAGCGCGTTGTGTTAGGTTTCACCCATGTGCCAGCAAAGTGGCTACTGCATACTCAAGACTGTTTGTGTGAAGGCACACAGTAGACAGTCAGTATTGTGTGCCTTCACACATTTTAAAGATTTTGCTTTTTCAAAGTTATTATTGTGGGATTACAGAAGTAAGGGTCAATAATGGCAAAAACACAAGATAAAAAAGAAAGTGCAAACACAGTTATTTTAATAAATAAAAGGTACTCTAAAATGACAAACCAAAACGTAATACAGTCAGTCAATTCTTCTCGCTACATTTGTGCTGCCCTCTTCAAACCTTTTTCAAATATTGCGCGATTCCACGGTCAAGTGAAGTGTAAGAGTAGCCCATGGCTAAATCTCGCTCCGTCATTAAAAATTTGTACATTTTAAAAATTTTCTAATAAAGACGATTTATTATTATTATTATTATAAGTGCGGTGTTTAATATGATATACTTAGAAAATTGTAAATATTCCCTCTAAGGAACTCTTCAGATCCTCTTCATGTAGTGAATCAACTTATGTTTTTCTTCTTACTCTTCTCATGTTTGCTTGTGAGGTTTTGCCTTCTCAGCTGACATTTACATTTATGTGTAATAAATATAAGGATAAGTGTAAACGTAAAATATTCGTAGAGATAAAAGTTCGTCTTTGATTTTCGACTTCACTTTTTGTTGTTATATAAATATGCAATTTTGTAAAAAAAATATCTAAATTAATAAAAGTTGTCTACTCAGTAGATTATTCTGACTACGAAACTGAGGCAATAGAGAAAAGTAAATGCTTTAATACGGTTAAGCAAACATGAAAAAGCGAATCACGTTCCAAAATTCCAGAACTAGGGCCAGAGATTATTACATTTGCATCATATAATTCTTCGTCCCTTTGAATGTATTTTTAAATTAGAAGCAAGCCATATAGTCCCGACGAGACTGTCAGTTGAATCGCAGCTTATATTGCAAAAATGTAATGACAGAAAATAATGGCATTATTCTGTGCATATTTTTTGATTTACGAGTACATCGTCGGTGTCTGTGGGCACAAAGAGCGTTGTAAAAATGAATAAACGTGTACTCTGGAGAAATATCGAAATGTAAATGTATACTCACAAAATAACTAGTTGTTTCATTGAAAACAATTCTTATTCCTCGCATAAATTATATTGATTAATAAATAAATAAAAACTAATCAAAATACGTCTACTTACTCGGTCACTTAATAAGTTCGAAGGATGACTAATAATTTATTATTAATGAAACAATTCGTGCAAACTTATTGAATTTATTGCGTTTAAGAACTGTCAGTTGCTGTCGGTGAAGTTTTATCAAATTGTCAAAGCCGCCTAGACGTTGCTATTACCTACGCGAAAGATGGTAAATTTTAGATTGTACAATTCTCTCTAAAACTATCAATTTTTCACCGCGGGGATAGTAGTTCGAGCCCTCAACTTTGTCCTGTGGAGCAATTCTCTGCCGCCTTGCTCACTGAAAAAATATTCCTACGTAAAATCAATAAAGTATCGTCGTCAATTTTTTGAACATTAATGCTACGATTCGGTGATTGGGAGAATAATTTCACGTCATAAAACAAACTAGTGCATTAAAACAATAACCGAAAAATCGTTAAACAATAAACGCAAAACACCTAAAACTAATTAACTGTATCCTTAATATAATACAAATATTAATCAAATCAATGTTTTGCGATTATAAACCTATGTACTGTATTGTATTTAAAATGTTTGTATTTAAAAATTGCTACACCCTATATATAGGAGGATTAATAAAAAAGTTTTGACATAAGATGATGTGTTGTCAATCACTTTCCAAAAATTCGTAGAATTTTGTCAGAAAACCTCAATAAAACCCTGAGATTAGAATTATTGGAGCCCTATTATCAAAACTTTACCATTAAAACCATAAAAACTTTTTATAAATCCAAGAACTACAAACATTGAAAATTAATTAACGGTTTTCATTGTTTTGATGAATACTAAACGTTAAATCTATGAATGCCACCATTGACGCGCCAAAATAGTGCTACCTAATAGTAAATAAATCTCTACGAACATTAATATTACGAACAACTAGCGTAGATGTTTAACTCTTCGCGCCGCGCCCATAGCATATAAGTGCAACCACATGCAGAGGTTAGGTGTTCCGATACAGTTTGTGTTTTGTTGACAGTAAAATAATAATTATTGTGCCAAATTAGTTAATTCTGGACTGGAGATCGACAGAGAAAGGAAGGTACATTCTGATAGTTACAAAAAACACTGGCAATTTTTATAATATTATAAAGAAATACTGGTCTATTAGACCAAGTAATGTTCCGCCTGATAAATTCTTTGTGAACTTTCAAAAAGGAAAATGTACAAGGCAAATTATTGGGATAAACAAACTGGGAAATATGCCAAAACAAATTTCGATATTTTTAAAGCTAGTAAACCCCCAATATTATACTGGTCACTGTTACCGCCGTACATCTGACACTACGTTAGTAAACGCAGGTGCAGATATTTTAACATTTAAAAAGCATGGCGGCTGGAAATCTTCTGAGATAGCAGAAGGATACGTAGGAAATTCATTGTAAAATAGAATCGATGACATTACCATCAACTTCTAATTCTTACTGCCATACAACTGTTAGTTCTACTAATCAAGCTGTTTTGAAGAATTCAACAGAAAACATATCGAATGCACCAGTTTTTCACTTCAATTATTGTACAAATACAATATACATAAATATGAGTACCTTGTAAAAAATAATCCCATAAACCGATAATTGCCAGTAAAATGAACGCTTTGATAAAGATGTATGCAGACGATATGAAATTCTATTGTGAAATTAATAATATCCAGGATTGTGAAAACCTCCAAAAAAGTCTATCAGAGTTTAACGAATGGTGCATTAGGAATAAACTACGCTCATAGGTAAGTGCAATGTAATGACATTCTGCAGAAAAGACTCGTTTCATTTATTCCCATACTCTATTGAAAACTGTATTCTAACACGACCTAACCTAAGTAAGGTCCTGGGAGTTTACTTTGATCCTGCATTGACATTGTCGAGCCACATCGAGAAGACAGTATCCTCTGTGTTTCGGATGCTTGCGTTTCTTACTCGCAATATGAAAGTCTTTACTGAATTCTCTACTATGAAGTTACTATTTTCCACACTTGTACGATCAAGGCTGCAATACGTGTGCATCATATGGAATCCTATGTTTAACTACCAAACAATTCAACTCGATAGAATTCAGGGAAAATTCTTCAAGATTTATTTTAGATAAAGAATTTCCAGCAAGAGGAACTCCTCAGGAATACTTTTACGAAAGCTTCAATGTCTGTAGCCTAATCAAGCGAAGAATCATGCTATCTGTGATTTTCTTACATAAATTAGTAAATGGTAATATCGACTGCATTAATTTGACACACATGCCAAATTTTCATGTTCCAAGAATTAACGCTAGAAGCAATAATTTATTATATCTTCCTTCTCACAGAACCAACATTTATAAATCCTCCCCTTTATATCAGACAATTACAAATTATTCCGAGATCGAACCTAAGTTCGATTTATTAAGCTGTAAGGTTAATCAAATTAAATGTTTTTACTAATCAAGTTAAATGTAATTAATTAAAATTCTAATTTTTCGCTTAGCTATTAACGTATGTTGTAATTTTATGTTTATTTCTGACTTAGCTTTATATCTAGATATTCTATTCACCTGTACGTCTCTCATTCGTCGATTGGGATTCTGATATAATTACACAATTTTTTCTCAATAAGTTTTTTTTCAGTGCGTAATTATAATCGGATTCGCAATCTACGTGATGAAGTTCTGAAATATTATCTTGTAATTGAGTCAACCCATTTGATAGTGTAATTTGTGAATTTGAAAATGTTCCTCCAGAAATAAAAAAATATGCCGAGGACAAGGACTATACAGTGCTTGGAAAAATTCCGAATATGAAAAAGTTGTTTAGTTAACAAAATAAATACTATACAACAACAATTAGAACAAATGCAAAAAGATCACTCAGATCTGCTAAAGAAATTATCTCCTCCTCCCTGGAAGAGGAAAAAGATAAAATAGAATATCACACTGATGAATAATTAGCTAGAGAGTGGATAAGAAAGAAACAGGAAAACAACAAGAAAAGAAAAATGAATATTTCACTATCACCTCCACAAACTGTCTCAATTAATCAACAGATAAAAACCAAAAAACCTCTTCATGAGGAATTAAACAGATTGCTGACAGGTCATCAAAAATGCTTGGAGATAATGGGTATTCTTGGTATACCTATGAGAACAAACAGAAGAGACCAATCACAGTTATTGCTAATAAAATACATAATGAATGTAAAGGCAATTGTAGATGACCTTCGAAGAATATAAGTTATTAGAAGCCACTAAAAAACTTAAGTTTAAAACTAAGCAACCGCTAAACATGTTTATGTTGTCATTTAAACAAGATGAAGATGTAAATAAAATCTATAGTATTACGGATATACTGGGAATCAGGGTTGAAATTAAACCAATTAAAAAAACAAAATTAGTTCCCCAATGTAAGAGATGCCAGGGCCATGGGCACGCACAAGGTTTCTGTGCTAAAGAACCAATATGTGTCAAATGTACTGGAAAACATTATACCAGAGATTGTACAATCCAGAAAATGTACAACCCAAATGCATTCATTGCGGGGGTAACCATCCTGCTATTTTTCGAGGGTGTATCGTTGCTAGACAAATACAAAAAATTAGAGCTGATACTATGAAGAAACCATCTTTACCTAGACAACCAGTACGACAAGTACAACAGGTAAGAACGGACTCTTCAGTAAAAAGAAGGAATAACCGAAATCAAGTTCAAAAAAGTGAAAATAGGCCATCCTCCTACAACCAAGCTATTGCAGGACCATCAAAAGCCAGTAAAAACAATAATGTTAGAACACAAATTAAAGCAACTACTGACCCGACTTTACAATTGATTTTAGAACTACTTAAGAAACAGGAGCAGTTATTCTGAAAATTTCATGAACGATTAACTCGTTTAGAACATAGCGCCAAAGGAGCTATTCCAAAGCAGAGGAATGGCTAATTTCAAAATAATGGAATGGAACGCTGATGGTCTCTTGCAACACCAACAAGAATTGCAAGCAATCCTAGATGTAAATAAAATAGATGCGTGTCTCATTTCTGAAACGCATTTTACTAATCAGTTACATATTAAATTTAGAAATTACAAAATTTATCAAACTAACCATCCTGACAATGCAGCGAGAGGTGGACGTGCCATAATAATTAAGAATAATATCTTACATCATGAAGAAATAGAATATAAGACCTCCATAGGGATCTGGAAATGGACACTGTTGACCAGACCATCAAGAAATTAGCCAAAAGTCATGAAGAAAGACTTAATCATCATGTCAATGTCGAGGCTATCCAGCTCCTTGACAATGCTGGGTTAGAAAGAAGACTTAACAGGATCAAGCCCTTTGAGTTAGTTTAGTGTTTTTTAGTGCAAAAGCAGAGCTTGTGTATGCACGTTAAAGTTTAGTGTAATCCATTCTACAGAACCTAAGGAACGCTGAGGAGTGTACCTTAGTTTTAAGTTTCAAACTCTATTAGATTCAGTTGCTCGTGGGTCACTGTTGACCAGATTGTAATATACTAAATGGCTGTTTAATAAAAAAAAATTCCAACCTTGTTAAAGAGTATACTATTCTGACATAGCGACGACTACTTTATTAAGTCAATCGGTGTTCCATTGAAAAGGGTTGTAGCGCGCTCCAGTAAGGCGGCAGAGAATTACTGCAGAGGAAAAAATTGGAGAGGGGGGCTCGAACTATCTACATCCGCTTCATCTGACATTGCACTCACATCGGCTTTTTTCGTAGCTGGCTCTCTAACTACTACCAACGCGGTGAAAAAATTGATAGTTTTAGAGGGAATTATACAATTTAAAATTTACCCTCTTTCACGTACTAAAAAAACATACGCATATGAAAATAAGGGTACTTTTAAGGATCTCATTAATTCGATTAAATAAGACAAAAAAAGTACACAAACTTCGGAATAATTCCGATGCAGCAAATTTTTTGTGCGGGCTTTCACATAATCGTTCTAAATGAAATGTGAAAATTTCCATCAATCAGTATGCTGCTAAAAATTTTAACCGGTGTCAAAGATAAAAAAAAATTATCTCATCAACGCACAGTGCAGCGGAAACAAAAAAACAAAATGCACAGGCATCGTTGTTCACAACAGGATTCATGGCAAATAGGTTTTTTAGGTCGTTGATTACTTTCGAAATGAAAATGGTAATATGACGCATTTTGTTCTTCAAGTTATTAGTTTTGAAAGCAATTTATTATTATTATTATTATTTTCGGAGTCGCTGATTACGATTATGAAATAAAAATTTCCAAAAATAAAATGGCGAGTGACGGACTATTATTCCAAAATTTTATTGGGTTCAAAGAAAAATTTTGTTATCGCAAACTTATTGGAGTCGCACCCGCTGTTCATGAAAATGTTGGAGAAAAGTTGGAGAAAAGTTGGAGAAACTACATTTCTGGAGCTTGAAGCTAACGTAGTTTTTCTACTTCAGGGAGAGGCATAACAGTAGCTTTTTTTAAGTAACTAAATGCTAATTACGGATTATGATGTTAAAAAACAAAATTCAAGAACTTAGATGGCTTAAACTTAATACTTTATTCCAATATCATATGTCAGTGTTGGTTTATAAAATCTTATTAACGGGTATGCCTTAATACTTAAAAGAAAAGCACAATTTGGATATTAGGAATCCTCTTACTCTTATGCTAACCAGATATCATTTAACCATGTTTCATCGGTCGTTCACTTACTGTGCAGCAACTACAATGAAAACAAAATCTGCATATTGTTGGTTACTTTAGCTGAAAGAAATTTTGTTCTCTATATATTTTGCAATGGTGTTTACTTTTTTTTAAACAGAGGTAAAACATATTTTAAATTCTGTTTATTTTTGAATAGATTTTTTATTTTTATTTACTTATAATAATAAGGAGACAATGAAATTGGTAAATCTTAACAAAAAAAACCTCAACTAATTTTGAAGGTTGTAAAAACCAACTTTGGAGAAACGATACTTAAGGGGGTGAGTCAAAGTGAACGCGACGGTTCATTGTGGCTAAACAGTTAATATTTAGTAGAGATTTTACTTCGTAGGCTTTGTTTTTAGTTCTATATGGAATAGTGGTATGGCTTTTTTGGTTTTTAACTGGTATATATTTGCAATATTTATTACCTCGTCACCTAATTTTTCTAATTCTTGTTTCAGCAGATTCTTGTCCGCTGTTGGATGCATATTGCGCAAAACAACTCTGAAGGATCGCTCTTGCTTCATTTGACATGTGTGAAATTGTGTATTTCTGTTTTTTCACGCTTTGGTTATATTTCTATAGCTATCGGTTCTTGAGGGTTGGATTTTTACCTGGTTATTATATAAGCATTTCAGGGTGTATCCTCCCGGTGCTAACTCTTCTAGAAGTTCGGAGATAGGTTTCAGGTACCCAACTTCCGCTACAAAGATGGTGGTGCAGGTTCCTTTTTGGGGCAGTTGTCGTTAGTATCACTGGCTTCATCTATCTCATCTTGAAGCCCTTCAAAGCTGTTTGAAGTTGTGAGTAGTTTTAGCCAGTAATCTTTTAACATGGTTTGCTTCATGGTTTTTGAATTTTCTGGATTGTCTTTTTCTGACCTTTTACGAGAATTAACTGTTTTCCAGTCTTCATCTGAATTTTGAGATGTTTGGGGATTTGTTTGGTATGCGGTGGTGTAATTTAGTGGGTTTATCGTCATGACTGGTTTCATTTGCTTTCAATTATTAGTATCATTTTTTTCAGGTAAAATTGGATTTGGCTGATTCCATAGGTTTCGAAGTTTTTAGAAATATCAAAATATCTCGAAAAGTAAAAAGCTTAGGTATAGGGAATACTTAAGAAAGTTTATCTTATTTTTAATGTGTAATCTATAAATGCAATAAAATATAGGGTCTTCCATAAGAAATAATATAACTTTTTTGTATATTTCAAAATAATTTTGCCTTTATCAACCCTCATATCCATGAATAAACAAACTATTCAAAATATTAATCGTTTAGCCACAATGGACCGTCGCGTTCACCTTGGCTGACCCTGTATAGCTTGAAGCTAACATAGTTTTCTACCTCAGTGAGTGACATAAGTCATTTTTTGCCAATATCCTAGCGTAAACCTAAAGTTGAAATAAAAAATATCACTAACCTTGAAAACTTCCCAGGTGGCTGAAAAGGGGAGAACAGCGAGTCCTACCATGAGATCAGCAACTGCGAGTGACACTATGAAGAAGTTAGTGACGGACCGCAACTTCGAGGAATAATATACGGCAGCAATAACAAGACAATTGCCGACTATTACCATAACATCTATTAAGGCGAGTACTGATAACGAGAGCAACAAATGAGAATCGCTGAAGTTGACTGCATCCAAGAGGGCCGCAC
Organism: Crepidodera aurea; assembly: GCA_949320105.2. Lineage (NCBI taxonomy): Eukaryota > Metazoa > Arthropoda > Insecta > Coleoptera > Chrysomelidae > Crepidodera > Crepidodera aurea. Next base: position 22,217,255 of record OX439479.2, on the reverse strand, counting down.
ATGCGGTAGCGCTAAGTTTATTTCGCATTACATCAAGAATTTCAGGTGCGTACCAAGTCACACTTTAAAGTAACATTATTTACCGGCACTTTTTTTACTCCTTGTAATTTTTAATTTTTTTAAATCTGAAATATAGAGTAAGTCATGAGTAAAAAAAATCGGATCACCTTATATTGAAATATAGATTTTCTCACAGTTTTTCTTTCTATGAAAAATTAAAGTAACGACAGAAATCAAATTATCTTTGAAACTTTATTTTAAAAGGCGGTTTTTCGGAAAATGTAACATTTCCTATATCGACACCTGATATGAATAACATTGTAACTCAAGTTACCATTTTTTCTTTCTATAACTTAAACAGCTTCACTAAAGAACGATATTTATTTGAGTTCAAGAATTTTCATTGTATCTCAAACGCATCTATTATTATTAGACAAAATAATATAATAAATAAAAGTTTGTCGTTTAAACATGGTAACATAAGTTATGATATCGCAAATTCTTCTCATTGATTCAGTTCTATTCATTGAAACATTGTAAAGTAATATACAATGTTTTTCTCAAAAAATGTATTGTTTGAGTCAAAATGAGTTTATTGTAAGTTGTGATACAATAACAAAATTTTTTATTAGTTTTGAAAAATAACATGTAAGTTGATGATGAAGATTAGTATTTCACCTACTGGTTTATTATTCTTTTGTAAGAATGTTCTATTTTTTTCAATTCTCTTGAGAACTACCGATGCTTGATTGAAATGTCTATGTAGTTTGTAAAATTGCACAAATGTAAATTTCATTTATTTTCATTAAATAATAGACAAATAACAATTGAATTTGCTTCATTTCATATCACTTACCATTCATCACCGATAAACAATTATGTAAATAACATTGTATACATAATATATAGTTACAATGATTTTCATGGGAACATATTCAAATATGCGCCATCGTAACTCGACTAAAACTGTATTTCCGCTAGTTTCACAATTGAATAGTTTACACTAGTAGAAAGATGAGGAAAATTATTGATATATAAAAAAAATAAAAAGTTACAATAAAAAATATGGGCATAAAATTTTCAAAGTGCTCTCCTGTAAACTAAGCAAAATATAGTTACAATGTTATTCATATCAGGTGTCGATATGTGTTAAAACGTTTTTTAATTTGTTTCATTTAATTTAAATTATTCGAATAATAAGATAATAGATTTTTAAATTAATTCTTCTGTCGGTAATATTTTGGAAAAGTCAGTGAAACAAAAAAAAATCACTTTTTGTATCCTTAACCTGGAAATTTTTTACTACGACAAAAAAATCACACAACTTTAAATTTGTCCTTTAACTTTTTTATGTGTACCTCGAATATAACAGTATTTTAATATATCATAAACAGGGTGAATCATGAGGAACTGTGCATACGCCTACCTCATATTGAGGCCCCTATGGGGAATATCAAATAACCATTAAAGAGTGTGGGGGGAGTTGTGAATTTTCACTAGTACTTAATACCATAAGAGGTCAAATTATTACCGGAATTTTTTTCGAGCTCATGAATATTTTGAAAGTTATCCCAGTAGATAAACAAAGCCTGACTATCAGCATAGGGAAATTCAATGTGTTAGAGAGAGAACGCGATATTATCTGACGTATCTCCATTGTTAGGGGTGAGATCTGATTGGGACAAACGGCATTGTAATATAGATGGGGTAAAGATTAGATACGTAAAGAAAAATCATGCGCAACGACGTTGCCACATGGGCCGTAGCGTCTAACTTCGTTGTTATTAGTTCGATTTCAATGGGACAAACGGCATTATAAGATATATGGGGTAAAGAATAGGTAAGTAAAGTAAAATCATGCGCAGAGACGTTGCCAGATGGGCCCTAACGTGTAACTTCGTTGTTAGTGGTGCGATTTCAATGGGACAAACGGCATTGTAATATAGAAGGGGTAACGCTTAGATACATAAAGAAAAATTATGAGCAAAGACGTTGCCAGATGGGCCGTAACGTCTAACTTCGTTGTTAGTGGTGCGATTTGAATGGCGAAAACGGCATTCGGGGTATACAGATCAATTACGTTCAGTTTTCCGTCCGCGCAATGACGTTGCCAGATGGGCTGTAATGTATAACTTCGTTGTTGGGGCAAAGTTTAAATACGTAAAAAATCAAGCGCAGAGACAGAAGGGCCCTAGCTAATATCTTGGTTATTATTATTATTTTGCTGATTTGAATGGGGAAAACGGTAATGCTATGGTGTATAGATTAAATACGTTGACAAAGATCAAGCACAACAATATTTTTTAAAAGTTTGAGTTTTATTCTAAGAATTTTAATACAATAATTTTAGATAACATGTTTCGTAATTGATCCAGCCTCAATAATTTTGTTTGTGTATTCGCTGAATTGATCTGTATACCACGAATGCCGTTTTCGCCTTTAAAATTGCACCACTAACAACCAAGTTAGACGTTATGGACCATCTGACAACGTCTCTGCGCCTGGTTTATCTAATCTTTACCCCCTCTATATTATAATTCCGTTTGTCCCATTGAAATCGCACCACTAACAACGAAGTTAGACGTCGCTGCGCATCATTTTTCTTTACGTATCTAATCTTTACCCCATCTATATTACAATGCCGTTTGTCCCATTCAGATCGCACCCCTAACAACGGAGATACGTCACATAATATCGCGTTCTCTCTCTAACATATTGAATGCCCTACTTATCCCGAGTGGAAGACGAAAAGGGAAAATTGTTGACATTTATAGCAGACTTTTTGAAATCGACCTGCTTCTATATAACTTCTTTGTCGGAACATCAAATGTCTAATTGACTTCCTGAGTGTTAAGGGATCATTTCTAATAATTTTATAAATTAGGTTTTGTCGTGTATTTATATTTTCTCGATAAACCATTTAATTCAATCGACTCCATATGGAATTGTCGACAGGGTTAAAGTCAGGGGATCTAGGTGGCTGTGAATGAGACCCCCCCTTGTCCTATCCACCTATTTCCGTAGTATGAAGAAATGTGGTGATACCCCGTCATGCATAAAGTACATACATCGGATGGCTACATTGGCAAAATATTTTGTAAAAAATCTAAGTACACAGCACCTGTCAGCGATGAAATAAAGGAATAGGGACTTATTAGTTGTCTGTCTATTACTCTTAACCAAACATTCACATAAATCTATACTGCGAATGAGAATCACGAATCGCATGAGGATTTTCGTCAGCCTAAATTTAATTTTATTTTTCGTTGCCTCCAAAATAAAAGTGATTATAACTATAGCTTTTTATTTTGAACAAAGTAAAAGAAAATTCTGAGAGTTCGATAAAATGAAAATACCGATGAATCACTAAAGAAATATTACACAGGGTGGTGTTTTAGGATTATTCAAAGCAGCTCGTACCTTTTGAAAGTCGATTCTGGAAATTAACTAAAACGGTTGTATTATTAAAAATATACCACGAGCCTTAGTGGTACCAGTGATGAAAAATTAAGGTTTTGTTCAAAAAATTAAATTTTTGTAAGAAAAGTTATATTTTTTGAAACCTATGGTTCATTTTGCTTTTAATTTATAGTCAAATTTGATTAATTTATTAGAAATTGAGTAATCGTATTGGTATTACTATTCAAAAGTAATGAACAAAAGAAATGTCAGTCAAAATTCACAACTCCCCCTGTATATTATTAAACAATGTAATGTCAGGAATGTTTTTAAAACTTACTTTCTGTCCATACAAATTATTAGTAGGTGAAATGTAACTCTATGCACTTCGAAACAGTCATGCATGTAGTTCATTTGTATGGAAGTTATCTAGCCAAAATACATCCTCAATAAATAAAAAATGAAACGGAAATATCAGGAATAAAAAATTGGATGCAGAAAATTTTACGGGTGACTAAAAATCAACATTAAGTTATCGACGATTTTTTTTTATTAAAAAAGTAGATTATTCTTAAATAATTTATGAAATTAATACTAAAATTATTATACTCCGAACAGGAATAGGAGTATATGGGCCTAGAACCAAATATTCCGAAAGTCTAGGCAAATCTCCGAGCATTTTCCAAGCTGAAATCTACGCCCTCGGAAAATGTGTTCAGTTCAATACAGAAAGAAATTTTCGCAGACAAGAGATCATCATCATGTCAGACAGCCAAGCAGCCATTAATGCTATGAACCCCCTACGTAATCAACTCCAAGATGGTTTGGGAGTGCCTGTAGAAAATAAATGAACTGGGCAAGAACAACACTGTTACCTTCCTGTGGGTTCCGGGACACACTGGAGTGGAGGGTAACGAAATAGCAGACGTACTTGCAAAAGAGCTTGGAAAACATGGAAAGCCGTCAAGTTGGACTACCCTAACTGAAAAATTTTGGCGATTTTGAGAGACGTAGGGGAAGACCAAAACAAAGATGTGATAAAAGCTGATATGGAAGAAAATAATTTACTAGGTGAGAACTGTTAAAACCGAGCGCTGTGAAAAGGATTAATCAAAAACCTCGACCCCACTTAGACTTGTGCAAAACTCGTTTGAAAGTGCAAATCTCCTTAGAAAGTGCAAAACTCGTTTGAAAGTGCAAAACAAAGTTTGAAAGTGCAAAACTCCATTGAAAGTACAAAACTCGTTTGAAAGTATAAAATTCGTTTGAAAGTGCAAAACTCGTTCGAAAGTGCAAAACTCGTTTGAAAGTGCAAAACTCGCTTGAAAGTGCAAAACTCGTTTGAAATTGCAAAACTCCTTTGAAAGTGCAAAACTCGTTTGAAGGAGAAAACTCGTTTGAAAATGCAAAACTCCTTTGAAAGTGCAAAACTCGTTTGAAAGTGCAAAACTCATTTGAAAGTGCAAAACTCCATTGAAAGTACAAAACTCGTTTGAAAGTATAAAATTCGTTTGAAAGTGCAAAACTCGTTCGAAAGTGCGAAACTCTTTTGAAAGTGCAAAACTCGCTTGAAAGTGCAAAACTCTTTTGAAAGTGCAAAACTCGTTTGAAATTGCAAAACTCCTTTGAAAGTGCAAAACTCGTTTGAAAGAGAAAACTCGTTTGAAAATGCAAAACTCCGTTGAAAGTGCAAAACTCGTTTGAAAGTGCAAAACTCATTTGAAAGTGCAAAACTCTTTTGAAAGTGCAAAACTTTTTTGAAAGTGCAAAACTCTTTCGAAAGAGAAAAACTCTTTCGAAAGTGCAAAATTCTTTCGAAAGTGCAAAACTGTTTCGAAAGTGCAAACCTCGTTTGAGAGTGCAAACTTCGTTTGAGAGTTCAAAACTCGTTTGAAAGTGCAAAACTCGTTTGAAAGTGCAAAACTCGCTTGAAAAGTTCAACTAAGATGTTAAAAATATGTACAAGGTGGTTCGTTAGTTATTCCCTAAGAAAGAATGAAGATAAAATATTTTGTATTATGAGGGTAATTTTTTACATTTAGAACCAGCCCATATTCACTGTTACCATATATCTGTTTCCCAATGAAACACCCTGTATATACCTAACTAGAAGTCAAATAATTTTAAGAATAAATTCGTAGTTTTGAAAAATGTAGACGATTTTAGCAATTTGTTTTGATATAAGTATTCTATCCGTTATTTTGAGTTCCATATGTGTGAGTAGCGAGTATGACTCCCTGATATAAATTTCAGTGACAAGTTGAGACCACAAAAGCATAAAGTCAAATTATATTAGATATTAACTAAAAAAATATTCGTTTTAATCCACCTTCTCGAACTTAATGAGTTTTCTATTAAGAAAAACAATTAAAGACATTTTGTGTGAAACTAATATCGCACAACTCAATTACCTACTGAAAATGTTCGAGATACACATTCTTTTATTATTTTAAACTGTATAAAGGTCTCTGCATATCAAAATAAAAATTAAGTCTAATGGCCTAAATTTATTTTATTTTAAATGTTTTAAATTTATGGGTTAAACAAAAGAAACATATGTTTTCATTTCATTCATCATAAAATGTTTGTAAATTAATTATTATTTTTGCATTTGCATTTGATAAAGTGATTTAATTATTACATCATGTATTGTTTTCTAGCCATTTTCACCGACACTCGAAGTATAGTATTCACGTTTAACAAAAAATAAAAGTTCGCAAATATTTCGGATGCCAATTTCTATTTTCACCGAACAAATTGTTCGGTATCTGAATTCGATCTGTGGGTGTGTGTGTTGATTCTTTGTGTTCATGAATTTTAAAATTCTGACTTCAGATTTTGATAGAGCATCAAAAAGTAAGCTTAGGGTTTGATGTGCCCGTACTTCTTCGGGAAGGCCTTCAAGATGGCGTCCAAAATATGACATTGAATTTAAAGTAGACACGTAGTGAATGACGATTTTGGTAAAATTGATTATACTGTGGCTGTGTTGATTAGTATGAGAACTGTCAATCTAAAATTTTATTAATACTTTCATTACAATTTGTCCGGTCTATGGCAATGCTAGAAGAGCATTCTCAACTGGTTATCAATGATAAATATTTAAGTGGAATGAGTTATCCATTGTCTCAAATGTGGCCAAAAATGTTTTATGGAATAAAACTTCACAAAGTCGGTACCACACATTATTTGTTAACGATGAATAAGAAGAAAAGACAACTAGTTTCGGCTTAAGCAGCCTACAAAAGGTTCCTAATGGAAATGATCAATTGATAAAAATTTTTTAAATTATTACAACTTACCCATGGGTAACGAAGAAACATTGAAATATTGAAATTATTAAAATTTAAAACAGTTTTTCAACGTGAAAGCTAAGCCATCGTTGCAAAATTAACCGATAATTGTTCATCAATGGTAGCAAGCAGTTGAAGAACCAAAATAGGGTTGTTGAACCACTCTAAGCAGATTTAGAAAATTACGCGTCATTTGTAAGCAACTGTGCAACATGGCGTGCTAGAAAAAACCAAGAACAGATATATGAGTATCTCAATCTTTCAATCACCAAGAAAAACAAGATTAACTGGGTAATTACAAAGTAAGAGTGCTAAGAAGAATGAAACATGAAATATTGACATAAGTATGTAAAATATAAACAATAAAAATTTTTTAAAAACAAATTAGAATTAAGCAAATTATCATTCACATAAAAACTAGAAATTTCAAAAAAGTGGCATCCAAAGACAAGGGTAGCTGTAACAACCCAACCTAAAGAAAACCGCGTGCCATTCTGGAAAACGGTATAAAGAATTAAAATGCGATATATCAACAGGTTAAACGCTACAAAATGAATGACAGAATTGAAAATTAGAAGAGAGCTACAGCGACAAACAAAGGACTATTATATTTATTAAATATTGAGTGCCGCAAAGAACAAAACTAACAATACGGATAATTCTTACATCGTTTTCATTACGCAGTGAAAGTTAAATTAAGACTAAGCGAGTGTTTTTTATTAGAACAGTGATTACGAATATTAGTCATAAAATGAAAAGTAATGCTAATGCTTCTTAGGACCATTTCTAAACTTTGTAGCTAAGAAGCACACAAGCCAATATGCCAAAAAATAATCTTGCAAGCGCTCCCTTTTGACAATTTTGGCAATGGTTACTACTACGGGAATCCACTCTTATGCTTCCTAATGGCTTCTCGTGTAACTTTGATAAAGCTATAATCATGCTGCCCTAACATCAGGGGCGTAACTAGATATTTAAGGGACCCGGAGGAAAGACGTAAGTTGGCCGCACTGTGTAAAAAATGAAACAAATCTTTCTGGAACCTCCCCACCTCACGCTTCCTAGTGTTTACTAAACTAAGACCGAAAATAAGATAAAAAACAAATTATAATAAAAAACGCAGAATTGTTTTTCAGATTATAAGTAGAACCGTTGTCTGTATACAGACAACGCAACGGTAGAATAGCCAGAGAACTGCTAAATGCACACAGAATACAGAATGACAAACGACAATATGTTGCTGGATTTGCGATAAGTAATTTTTTTTGGAAAATCGAATGAGAAGGATGAATATGAGTAAGAATGTGTCTCTAAGAAAAGGATGTTTTTTAGAGGTCGGTATAAACATTTCTGACCTAAATTGTGAAATTATACTCGTTCTTTAAAATCGATAGAAATGAAAATAAACTTCAAATTAACAAATTTAGAGCAGGCAAATTAGATTTATAGTCAATAATAATTTTCTGCAGTGTGTTTTTATGATTGGAAGTGGTAAAGGGGCTTACAATGAACGTAAAAAAAATCGTCCAATAAGAGGGGTGCTAAAGGGTTAATTTGAAGGGGGTGAAAAGGGGGGCAAAAGTATTTTGCGATTTTCCGCGAAAATTTTGAGGCTATGGTAAAAAATCGCTCACATAGATATACATTTTTTCCAGATCTACAACTTTGCCATTGGATATTTTTTGATAAAACTTCCAATAAAATGAGCACCGAAAGAATCATGTACGATGATTTTTTGTAAACCAACTTTATTTTTGAAAAAAAAAATGTTTTTAACCTAATATCTTGATTATCGTTAGATTTTTTAATTTGAAAAAACAAAGAAAAAAATTAATAATTTTTTGCATTTTCCGCGAAAATTTTGAGGTTATGGTAAAAAATGAATCTCATAAAAGTTGTACATTTTTTCCAGATCTACAACTTTGCCCTTGGATATTTTTTGATAAAACAAGTTTCGCGAAAAATCGCAAAATACCATTTTCACCCCCCCCCCCCCCCCTCAAATAACCCTTTAACACCCCTTTTGTTGGACGAATTTTTTAACATTCATTGTAAGCCCCTTTACCACTTCCAATCATATAAACCCTGGAGAAAATTATTTTACGGTATTATAATTAAAGTACCTGTCCGCCTGCACTAATTATTCGAGTTCGATTTTCAAAAATAAAGATTTCCTGAAACTCGGCTAGTTGTGGAAAATATCTTTTAATATTTAACCTATAATTTGATTTAATTTATTTACAATCCTTTTTAGTCAAAAGACGAACAAATCTACCTAACTTAATTTTTACCACATTTGATATGCAGAGTCCTTTAAATCCTTTATAACTTTCAAAACTTACTCCGACTTCAAACTTAAGAACTTTATTTGAACAACTCGACTATTCCCGATAACGATACACAATTTCTGAATGTTTTTCCCCAGACAAGCGACTCTCGAACTGTCATCATTATCATCATTGATTGTTATATTAACTTCGCTAATGATGTTTTTAATTGAAAAGTTCCTTGTTGTCACGAAACGTTTATTCTTAATTCCAAAACGAATTATCAACGATTTATCAGTTAAAAAGAAGAGACATCCTATTTAGCAGTAAATTTTCGGATGCGTGAATAACGAGGAACGGTGGATGGACTGTTACTTCTCTTTCTCTATCTGGGATTGGTTTTGTGGTTTATCTTGATTTCGGTGAATCGCATCTTCTTGTTGTTGATTGTTTAATTTCTGTTGGACTGGATCATGGCTTTAGAAAGGTTTTGATTAACTGAGGAAATCTGAAAAAAAAAAACCGATATCAGTTTAAATGGGAAAATAATTGATCAATTTTGTTGGATTAATAAATAATTTAAAAAATGTTTAGAGAAAGTGTGATAAACATCGATCGAAATGTTTTGACACGTGAGGAAAAAAACAATATTACATTGGGTGATAAAACTATATAGTGTTAAAATTTATGATTTTTTAACTATAGAAAACTGTATTTATATTATACACGGTGTTTCATTGCGAAGTGTCCATACATTAAACGCAGACGTAACACAATTAGACAATTCCAAAAACTTTATGAACCACGCAGTATCTTTTTTCATATTTCACAGAGAGTAAATTAAAAATGGTTCTGATTAATATTCAATCAATGCGGAACAAAACTGAGGAGTTGTATTAGTTTTTGGAAGAGTTAGAGTTTCCCCAAATAGTGGCTATTACAGAGCACTGGTTACAAGTTGATGAACCAATTTCTATTGAAAAATATACTGTAATTAGCAGGTATGACAGAAATAGTACAGACCATGGTGGAACTCTAATTTTATCCTTAAATGATGACTTCTCTGCTGTATCTAAATACGATTTTTTACGAGCTGAAAATGTCTTGGAATTCTCCATAGTGTACTACAAAAACATTGATTTGTTTATTATTTATATTTATAGAACTCCCAAATCAAATGTCCACCTTTTTCTCGAGAATCTTCTTAATTTACTTGACGCATTGCCTATAAAAAGTAGGAAAATTTTATGCGGCGATTTAAATATTGACTTCGCTAATGTATGTACTACTCAAAAGTCTCTGACAAATATTTTTGAATCATTCAATCTCACTATGCACGTAGATTCGCCAACTAGAATCAACAAAACATCTACAATTATAGATTACGTAGTCTCCGATTTTAAACCCGCTGCTTTACTTATTTGGAAAGAGCACAAAAAACCGACGTATTTTTTGTTTTCCCGCAGATAATTTTACTATTACAATTTAAAGTTCAAAGTTTCAGTTAATCAAAAAAATTGAGGCCCCATCTCCACTGCCTCTCGAGAAATAATTAATTTATTGTTTTCATTTTTGCAATTTCAAATCGCGATATTTCGCGAACTAATTGAGTCATCGGGTTCTGGTTCGAACTAGGTTAAGTGTTTTGGTAAGAATTTTTTTTGTGGGATCAAACCCGGCAGAGATTTATAGGAAAAATCGTTTTAGTTCTTTAGATAGATAATTTCCCTCTCCTCCTGGGTCTAACATTTCATGCAGGAATGATGGGGGATCGAGCCGTTTTTCTCCAGATCTACTCCATTAAAATGGTAGAAAGAGAAACCGATTATAAATTTTTGAGGTGTACAGCCTCTTGAAAATTATTCAGAATCAAAATTATTTAAAATAAAAATTAATAAAGTTTTTTAAAATTAAAACTTTTAAAATTAAAAACTTTTTAATAAAATGAGAGGTTTTACTATCCATTAAGAAGAGTATCTTAAGTACAAAGCCTCTATGAGTTATAGAAATGAATAACTTTTATATCTAATTCCGACGTATACTTAAATATTAAATTGATAAGAAAACCAAATATTCTGCGCTATAATATAAAAAATCATTATAAAAAGTAAAAAAATAAACAAGAACATAAACATTGTTAAATAAAAATTTTACTAAAATTTATGAAGACGCTATAAATGAGAAAAAATTGTGGCTTATATTTAGCTTATAGTTTAGTGTAAAAGTTGTAGATAATTAAAAAATCTAAAACTTTTGTAAATTCACCAAGGTCCCAGCTCTGCGTCAGTCAAACCTTTTACAGGGGATCGGCGGTGAGAGGAGAGGTACAAAATTTTATATTTGTGGGCGTGTTTGGACTTTAACCTAATCAATATTTAACACTTACGAGGGGAAATTTTAATTTTGTATGATGTACATTTGAATTCAACAAAACGCATTCATGCATCAATTCTGTGTAACGTAAGATATGAAAACTTCCTAATTTTTATATTATTAAAAGTTTTGAAGAAATAAATTATATTAAAAATAATTATAAATGATTTAAAGATAAATTAATTGATATATTTTGCAAAATATTAAAAATATATAAAACGACAGTTTCTTTAATTAATAATTGAGTTAAGAATTATTAAAATTGAAATTTTTTATTTGAAGATTTATTTTAATTCCGATAAATATGCCGCTGGCTAGGTCAGGAAATATTTTTTTTATTTTTTTAAACATTTTTTGGACTGAAATATAGTTTTTACAAGCATAAATATCAAACATAAAAAAATGAAAATCGATTTTTTTTTTTTTATTATTCCCTAAATAAAGAAATAAAATGTTGGATTTTCTTAGACAAAAGTACACCCAAAATCTTTCTTTTTAAGATAAAAAATTGTTCTCTACCATTGTTTTTCCAAAAATTGCGGCCAATTCAATTTTTTTCCAAAAATGCCGATTTTGGCTGGAAAAATACATTTTTTTTTTTCAATTTTTACCATGTCTTCCCGACATAAAAATACATATTTTCTCCAATTTTTAAGAAAATTCGAGGATTCTTTGGTTATTTATTGCCAAATCAGTAATAAAAAATAATGTGCGCGAATTCGTTTTTTGAGGTTTAGGATACATTTTAAAAAAAACCCTACTACTATACGGATCGATACTCTACTTCATCACGGTCATTTCAATTTTTTTTTTATTTTTCCACGACTCTTAGAGCCGGAGATATTTAAGCAATCCACTTGAAAAATGCCGTTTTTGGCACATATCTCGCGAAGCTCCAGCCCAAATGTATTGAAATTTTTTTTACAAGCTTCTCTTTATGTATAACATCGAAAAAATAAAAAAAAATCGGATGTGGCCATGCACATGACTTTACCATACTTTAACGGCCATACGGGCTCATAATCCCATTACTCGTACATATTTAAGGCAGGCCATGTCTGGCAAGAGCGTACAATTGTCTCCATGAAACAAAACACTTCTACTGCGCTTGCGCTATTATGCAACTATGTTATTCCATATTTTATTTTTAACTCGCTTATAATACAAAATTTGAAAAAAGTTTTTAAACAAAATTTATAGTAAATTTAATTCAAAATAAATTTTTTCTCTTAACATTTTTACATAAACTTAATAGAAACGATAATAATTGCGAAAATCTGAAAATTCTCAAGAGTTAACCCCCACTTCCGGTTGTCCGATTTTGCCCAAAATCTAATCAGCTCATTAGCATGTTGTAAAAATGCTAAATATAAAATTTGGTTAGGAAATTTCGATCAGAGTTGGAGTTAGAGCGCACACAAATTTTTCCGGACTACATACTCCATACTCCATACTCCATACTCCCTACTCCATACTCCATACTCCATACTCCATACTCCATACTCCATACTCCATACTCCATACTTTTTTTTTAAATTTTAATTACATAGATATTAGTCTTCCTTCAATTTGTTTTATTTTATTTTCATAACGAAATATTCTATACTTTTGTTACTCTGATATTTTATTTTAACTAATCTTTATTATGAGAAAAATAAATAAATAATAAAAAAATAAATAAATAAAATTTTCCTTTGGCTCTCTAATGGTGACATTGTCGCCATTTTTTAATTTTATAACGTTAAAGCTGAGGAACGGCTTTGCTAGGCCGGAAGGATATCATATCCCTGAAATGACGTAGATTCAAGATTATTATTCCCTTCAATACTCGATAATAACTTTCATATTAAAAGTTTTCTAAACTAATTTTCAAATACGACGAACAAAACTTAGTGATAAAGATATAAAGAAGTAATAATTAAAATTCATATTTTTCTGTACAATTTCTCATATAGTTATAAGCATGTGTGGATCCTTTATCTATACAATAAAAAAAAATCAAGCAAAAAAGTACAACGCTGTCCAAAAAAACACTGTATTTCTAAACCCTTACAATGCCATTTTCGCGTACCCGCGGAGCAGAGCCTTAAGTGATTATTTTCATTAACAAGCAGAAAAAGTAAAATTTGAATAATCATTATACAGGATGTTTCATAGTTAAACCGACATACGTTAACTGTAAATAGAGGGTACTTAGGTCAAATAACCTTGGTTAATGGGTCTAACGCCTTAGTAACCGAGATACGGGGTGTTTCATCCATTTCGGCCAATATTTTGATAAGCCGTAACTTTAGAAGCACCCTGTAGATTTTTCTCATACTTGGTGCAGGTATAGTGTGTTAATAGCCCAATCCTATAGTGTAAGAACTACAATTAAGAAGAATTTGCAAAATTTGAAAATCCCCAAAACACCCTGTATATAAAATTTTTTAAAATTGGGATGGATATTTGAAAAGAACGGAAAAAATGAGTTAAAGTTAAAACATTTTTTAAGTGCACGTCCCATTCTACTACTGGAGTTTTAACGACAAATTAAATCAAATGTATTTTTTTCATTTTCACAAGCAGCAAGTATCTGGTAGATTTCTTTCATATTTGGTAAAAATTGTAGATGCCTGCAAACACGAAAAATAGCGTGCGACCTAAAACAAATATGGCCGCCATTTCCACATTCCATTTCCACAGTCAAAATTTTGAAAAATTTTTTTGAACCCCCAAAACATAAGGGAATCTACATACCAAATATTAATTTTTTCTGAGATGGTCAAGCAACCAATTATTTTTTTTTTGGACCACTTGGTATGGATTGACCCTGTGTGTGTGTAGCTTTTTTGGGTTTAAAATTCTCACTTCAAAGTTTCGAATCTTTATTTTCTATATTCTTTTTGAGAAAAAGATTCCAATATTTCCTATTTTTTCTGACCAGAAGGTCAACTTAATTAAAAAGTTTAATTATGTTTGGAAATTATTTTTTTTCTTTCGTACAAACATACTGCTTTATGTAAACTTTATAAATCGTTGTAAAATAAATTTTAATGAAGGAAACGTGTATATTTTCCTTTGTTTAATTAAATTAAATGAAAATTACTTGTCAGGCCATATAGAGTCGTAAAACAAACTTTAAAATCATACAAAGTAAAAATTTAACTCCCTTTTTGAAATATTCCTTCCACCTGTTAAGCGTATATTTAAATTTCTTTGCTTCAGGTACCTCATCATATTCTAATCACAAAATATCCAAACAAAAAAAACTCAATAATATATAATAAAAAAGATGGTAGCCATAAAAGATCAAATCTACAAATGTACATCTGAAAATGAATTCGTGTCGAAGCACTTTATCATACACAAAAAGGCTCTATATTACATTTAAAAAAAGGGCCTCTCACTTTAAATTATGCCCTGCGTGAATGCTCACTCACAGAAGAAAAAAAAAGGAATAACCAAAAAACATTTTCGTGTGATTTATTACAATTTTATTCGAAAACTATTTTCAGCCGTAGCATCTGAATTATACATAAAGTTATTTTCTTTTCTACCTTTTGCTACTTCTGCTCCATGAAATCGCTAAAAAAATGTTCTGCGATAAACTTCTAACCAAAATCGTATACAAATGTTTTTTTCCCAGCGTGCCATCTAACTTATTTATGTGTATGTTTACCGACCTTCAAGGGTGCCATATATATAGAGATTGTCTCGAAAGCAAGGGCACTGTTATATATTTACACTGCCAATGCTGGGAAGTAGTGATGAGTTGGTGGATGATCTTATGAAAGTAGGCGTTCATTTCCTATGATTTGTTGTTTAACTATACAGGGTGTTTCATTGGGAAATGCGCATACACTAAGGGTAGATAGAGGACACCGAGGTGCTTCTAAATAACCTATATTTTATCACATACTATTAAACGAGCAGGATCTCAAAATCCACTAGTCAGAATTCAATGATACTTTCAGGGTAGACTAATTCCTATCTAAAAATGCCAAAAATGCAGGTGTCATGTCTGTGAAAATTCGATCTTCCGAGATATTTACAAGAAAAGTTAAGCTTTTAGTTTATTTCCTAGTAATGGCAGACAACACAGAGATAATATAACCTGTTTCTATAGTAAATTTTTTATTATATATTTTGTTATGTCATTTTGAAAAAAGACTTTCATTCAAAAAAGTCGAAACGTCAATTAAAGCCCCCTTTTTCTTTAAATTAAGTGGTTTTATTTGCATTAGAAGAGAAACTGATAAATATTAATTTAATTTGTCAGTTTTTGACATTGTCAAAAGTAGGTAATTGTCAATCATCGATCATCGATGGAAATCATATCATATTTTTGTGCGAGGGGTGTTTCAGAGCAACGTTCAGTAACGTAGTCGCGATACATATAATGTTGGTCTAACAGTGGCCGGCGAAAACGTTGGTGGAGTAATGATGGAAAATCGTCATAAGAAAATAACCTATTTTTGTAAATATCAACGTCAAGGTTTGACTTTATTTAATTTCTGGCGTTTCAATCTGAAAGAATTTATTTAAAGTAGGGTTAGCCATATGTGAGTAATAATTATTGAAGTTATGGAAGAAAAAGTCCTTTTTATCTCACAAGTTATATTTATTGAAGGTGCGACCGGTTTCGGCGATTAAATCGCCATCATCAGGCCCTGCGTGGAAAAATTATGGTGTTAAAAACAAATTTGTTACGTTACATTATCTTAAGGAATTTATTTTTATAAATAATAAAATTAAATTAAATTATAAATTAAAAATAAAAATAAATTCCTTAAAATAATGTAACGTAACAAATTTGTTTTTAACACCATAATTTTTCCACGCAGGGCCTGATGATGGCGATTTAATCGCCGAAACCGGTCGCACCTTCAATAAATATAACTTGTGAGATAAAAAGGACTTTTTCTTCCATACCTTCAATGAAAGAATTTAATTTTAAATTTGCCGTTTTTTACAATGCAATAGAAGATTCCATACTAACCTACATATTTTGATAACTACTGACACGCACATCTCTGGGTAAACGTTAAGAATATGGGGCCGGCTGGGATTTTCATGAAATTTTCACAGATGCTATAAAACATGATAAAATCAATATAGCAATAGAAATTTTTGCGCGGAAAAATATTTCACATTTTTTTTTAAATATATATTGGGATACCCACTCCCAAGACAAACAAATTCAGTGCGTTGAAACGATTATTTAACATATTTTTCCAATAAAAACGCATACATAACTTTTCTACAAATGCCCAAGTAGCAATTTATAACCAGAATAAACCTGAAAAGTAAAAAAAAGGAAAAAAATGTTCATTTGACGGACATAAATAATTTGCTTGTCAAATGACAGCCATCTCATAAATTCAAAGTTGAAAATACAACGTTGCCAATTCAATTTCAGAAATCATGGATTTAGGTAAATATTTAATGGAACGTTGAGTAACACTGTTAAAATGGACACGTGTCAAAATGTGCTAAAAATATGTGTAATCGTTTTGGTTTTAATCATCTTTTCCTAGTTAAATATTCGTATATCTATGCTAGACTTAATATTGAAACTCGGTTTGTTAAATTTAATAAATTTTCGGGCAAATATCGTTTTGGCGAAGAACGTAGTGACTTTTTGTTTAAATGAAAAATGTAAATGTTTGTTATCGTTATACAAAATGCATGGCAGAATCAAAAAATTTTGTAGGTCCAGATATTGGTTTTTTATACCGCTAATGCTCGTTATTAATTTTATATTTCATTATACTTTACAGTAGGATTTTAGAACTAATGGTGTAAAAAGTTTAAATTTTGCTGAAAAGGTTTAAAAATTTTAGTGTATCCTTAACTTGTCCTTAATTTGTCCGAGTGATTATTTCAAATTTGGTAGATGATAATTTTCCCTTTGTTCTCGGGGCAGTCTTCTATTATGTGATTGATGGTTTTACAGGTAGTGGGATCTTGGGTGCATCCCAACTCTTGCCCATTAAAAAATATCCGATCTAATTTAAGTCTAGGAGCATTTGATCTAAAGTTGGCTCTAGCAACTAACAATGTATAAGAAACTAGATCTAAATAAATCGCTTGTTTAATGACTCATTTTCAGATAAACCAGTTTTGCAAGAAGTGTTTGTTAGTAAATTTAAAAATACTTTTCGCGTAACAGATGCTGCCCTTCTAAAAACTTCAGGTTCAAGTTTAATCACCTTAATTAATCCGAGCTGTCTCTCAAGATTAAGTTGCCAGTAATTGGTAGTTTATGGTATTTTCAAACACTCATTTCATCCTTATAAAATTTAGCATCGTCAAGACCTCGTTTAAGGTAACCCACTTAGAAGATATACAGGGTGTTTCATAGTTAAACCGACATACGTTAACTGTAAATAGAGGGTACTTAGGTGATTCCAAATAACCTTGGTTAATGGGTCTAACACCTTTAATAACCGAGATATGGGGTGTTTCATCCATTTCGGCCAATATTTTGATAAGCCGTAACTTTAGAACCACCCTGTAGATTTCTCTCATACTTGGTACAGGTATAGTGTGTTAACAGCCCAATCCTATAGTGTAAGAACTACAATTAAAATCCTGATCCGGATTAAGAAGAATTTGTAAAATTTGAAAATCCACAAAACAACACCCTGTATAACAGATTTTTTAAAATTGAGATGGCTATTTGAAAAGAACGGAAAAAAATGAGTTGATGTGAAATTTTTTTTAAGCGCACATATCATTCTCTTACTGGAGTTTTAACGTCAAATTATATCAAATGCATTTTTTTCATTTTCACAAGCAGTAACTTTCGAAATACATGGTAGATTTCTTTCATATTTGGTACAGGTATCATTTTTTAGTAGCCCAATCGTATAATGTAAGGACTACACTACAGTTAAAATCCAGATACGGATTAAGAAAAATTTGTAAAATTTGAAAATCCCCAACGCAACACGCTATATATCAGATTTTTTTTCTATTGGAGAAGACGAAGAAAAAATTTGTTATCGATGCGACATTCTATAAAGCAGTGAAAGTATTTTTGTAAAATACTTTCATTTACTTAAAAATACTAGTATAAAAGAAAAAATTGACGGATCGTCTAAGATCAGAGTACACAGGGTCACATTAAGCGTTTTATAAAAATAAGTAATCGATTTCATAAAAATATAATACTTTAAATTTTATTTTATGGGAAAACGGTGGGTGATGGGGGAAAACTGAGGCCAGAAAAAAAATTTGCCCATCAGTGTAATCATGCAGGTGATCCCTAAAATGCGATTATCTCGTAAACCGTTAAGTTTTAAGGTTAATAACAAGTATGCTTTTTTCTACTAAAATAACGTGGATTTAATATTCTTTTACAAAAATAGCGCTAACTTAAAGAACAAAAAAGTTTATCGCATATTTATGCCACAAATGTGACCTAACTAGCGCCCTCTACAAATTACATCGAATTTCCAAATTTGTATGTATACATATATATCCAAAAACGCTAAAGTTATTGCAAAAAATAAATCTTAAAATTTAAACTTTAACATCCTGTATATTCCTTAGTAGCAACATTTTATTAGAGTAAGTTGGTTCAAATCGTAATATTTTAAACTGAGCAGTCCACCATCTATGTATCTGTTGTTGGGGGTGTCGATACTGGAGTCTACAATACTTCTATGTACAATTACTTAAGGTGATCTATTTTTGAGAAAGTAGCAGTCTTTCAAATAAAACATTAATTTCATTTTTTTAATAAAAAAAAATTGGTTCTGTACACCAAGGGAATAGAAGTAGCAAATCTATGGCCATCAAAAGTAAAGCAAATAGAGGTAGTGAGACATACGGGTGTAAGGATGTCAGTAATGTTTCTTCTGATCACTTGGTGGAAAATGTTAAGCTAAGCAACATAGTGTTAGCAGAGGAAAGATTCAGAATGTGAAAAGAAGTCTAGCTTCTTTTCACAGAAGAGAGACAAAAAGAAGAGATATTATTACCGTTATTGAAAAATTTATACGATTTGCAAAATGTTAATGCCAAACACTATTATTTCATCGTAAAACTAATAATAAAAAAGTTTTCCATATAGGTCAACTGAAGTAAACACCTGTAGTCCAATAAACGAAGGTGCCAACCCGGGCATCAGGTCTGTCCGGCCCCATTTTTTTTTAATTTGCAGGTATTCATGGATACATTCACCCCCCACATTTTCTTCGTTATTTGTAAACTACAAACCTGAAAAACCAAATGCGGCGAATTGCCGCGTCGCGCCTTCTCGTGTAATTCTAAAAAGCGCGTCCGGCGGAGGGTTAAGGAATGACACTCCCAAACGGATTACAATTTTTTCAATAAATCACGTAAACATTAATATTTTTTCATGATTCAAAGTTCAGATGAAAGAAGGAACCTATAGCTATAATATAATGTTACTTTTTCCTTTTATCTATTTCTCTGAATTATTGAAAAACAGGGCCAAAGTTTGTTTTTGCTCGATATTTTGACCCTCCTATAAATTTATTCATATTTTTTTTATCAAGACTAATTTCACCGAATCCTTTTGGATAATGGGGCTTTGCAAGGTGTTAAATATATTCAGACAGATTCAATAAATTATTTTTGTGTATTTTCATAAACAACATGTTTTTAGGGCGTTTTTTTTTTTGGATTTCCGGAGTTTTCGAAAATACTCGGATCTATCGGAATTAATAAATAAATAATCAAGGACCATATCGGTTATCGGTTTTCAACGCACTTCATTGGAAAGCTTAGCTTGTCGATGACATTTTTCTTTTTTTTCATATATTTTGGTTTTCCGGAAAATTGAGAAAATTCTCACCCCTATGAAAAATTGACATTATTTTTGAGGATTATTTTCTTGCTAAAATTTTTTTGAGGTTAGGAATTGTACTAAATAAAAGATCACATTCTGACCTTTTCATCAATATTTATATCAAGTATTTTATTAACTTCGCTTGCTTGCTTAATTTTAACGTCTATTTCTGCAACTAAGGCTAATCTGGACGGGACCTACAGCTTATCGTGGGCACCGAACGACGGTCCTCAATCACCTTAAACCCAGGACTATGCCATTGTTATGCAGGTGATCTACCGACTAACAAGTGTGTAAATGTGCCACCAACCCCTGTCAGTTCCACGAGATATCCGATCTCATCCGGCTTGTTTACCGGCGTGACTGAAGCTGCGTATGACACAAATACCTTTTTGCACTTGCCAAAGTCTTATCTTAATTCCGCTTGAGTTTCGCAGGGATCGAACCTACGAACCGAACACGGGCCTAGTATAAAAACCAATGTCTTAACCAACTAGGCCACGGTGTCCGGTTAAGTGCACGAGAAAAACTTCAGACTTTCTCAAATTGGATTTTTTTACAATAAATTTATTATTCAAGTGCAAAAAGTGAAAAAAAATTGGTTATTATTGCCTTATCTTTGCGAATTTTTGAAACGCTGTTTTGCAAAAAATATTAGTGTAGAGAAAAAATCACAGCGACAACTTTTGTTGATAATAAACTGCTCTTCATGTTTTGTCTAAACAAAAATGCTCTAAGGGTCATATTTTGGCAGATTTCGTCGAATAACGGATTTTCGGGAACTCTAGAGCCATTTTCCCATCTTTCCACAAATTCTACGTAGCTGAGAATACCTGCAAATTAAAAAAAAATTGACAGACAGACTTGCTGCCCAGGTTTGGGGTTTTTGTAGTGTTAATTTACTGGACTACTGTAGATAATATAATACATATTACAAAGCGAATAGAATTTAAAATATTATTAAAAAATCAAAAATTATATTTTTTTATGAAATCTATTACACCCATAATGCGACCCTGTGTACTAGAACTGTCACTTTTCTTTAACTTTCAAATATTATAGTTTGGAAATCGTGTAATGCTTCCATTCTCGGTTCGGAAAAGAATACTATGCCAAATTCCAAGTGTCGGACTGCGCGTTCGAACACCCGGGAACACAGCAGATTCTCTTTTGAAATCGTTTTTTTACTGAGACACTCATATCACAACGTTTTCAAACAAATAAACACGAATATGTATGAATCTGCACACAATTGTTGTCGACCCCGGTCGCGTCGAGATATGTCTAATTGTAAAAATAATTTTTGACTGACGTTTCTAGAACTGCATTTGCATTATTCAAATCATAGTACGCGCTGACAAGATTGCTTGGTCTATGCATGCGCCGCGTTGATGGCTTAGAATAGAAATAATATGAAATATGCAATTGTTTAAAAGGTAATGCAATATTACAGAAAATGGACTATGGCGTCGATTTGAACGTTTATGTTTGTCATGTCAAAATACGCTGTAGTAAAATGACAGATGAGTGCAACAAAGAACCACTTTTTCCACAAAAAATAGTTCAATAAAGTTTTGTTTTTTGCATGAACGTAGAAAAAATATATTAATATGACTTTACCTAGGTATTTCGGCGCGTTATTTACGTTATATTCCCCATTTTTGGTGCTATAATGTTTTATGTCATATTTATCACCACAATAATAGTTCTCCCGAGGAGCGCGAACAATCACAGAATTTCAATTCAAGTTTCTGACAACAAGCGTTTGATTTTGATAATAAAACGTTGAGGCACCTGCATCGGTTAACTGGGCGGTTTTACCGTAACAGACAGAAGTTTATCAAGTTTATCGATTTCTGTGTAGGTTTAGGAATAATAGTTTTTTTTTCGTGCTGTGTATTACGGTAGACCTTTTTTAAAAAGAAATAGTTTTAATGGAAAGATATGTGTCGAAATATAATTTTTATTTTCTATAGTACCTTAAGTAATTGTACATAGAAGTATGGTAGATTCCTCACTTTAAAATATTACGATTTGAACCAACTTGCTCTAATAAAATCTTGCTAATAAGGAATATACAGGGTGTTAATGGTTAAATTTTAAGATTTATTTTTTGCAATAACTTTTATTCTACGATCACTCCTCGAGCAAGAGTAGCCGATTTTCGCAAGCGCCTTTTTTTTGAAAAATCGAAATATTTCTAAAACTAATTAATATTTAAAAAAAAATTGAAATCCGTCGCCATTCTACATGCCACGAGCTATAATTTTGTCAAGTACCAAAATAATTTATTTAAATTTGATAAAGTTATAACAAAAACAAAAAAATGCGATTTTGGACGGTTTTTTCGGTATATCTCGATAAGTTACATCTCGACCGAGACTTACAAAAAATGAATCGAAAGATATTTTTATTATCTACAACTTTCTCATTTACTTTTTTTTTATTGGAGTTATACTTTTTTTATTCATGAAAAACCGTTTTTGCGAATTTTTTTTAGGCGATTTCGCCAACTAGGATCGAGTTTGATTGGACTAACGTAACAATGTAGAAAGTATATCAAAAAATGAACACCCAAATATCAATAAAAAACCAATTTATTTTTTACAACTATTACTAATCAAAACTAGCAAAAGCCGCAACAGAAAACTCATTACTAAGTTCAGAAAGTTTTGGCATTATTCAAATAATTTGAATCTTTTAATAATTGTTGGTATCAATGAGGAGGTTGTGGGTGTATTTAGGCACTCTGGGTCACATCGAATTATCACGATATCAGATGCTCTTGCAAAATTTAATTGACACTTCTGCCTCCCGAGATCAATTCGATATTGAAAATGGCTTGAATTATTTGTTAGGTTCGCTAAGGGTTGTCAGGGTATTATCCTTTAATAAAGGATTTTGGTCGACCGGAAATAGGTCGTATATTTTATAATTTAAAACCGCTGCCTATATTTGGTTTGTGCTTATAAAGGTAGGGCAGCAATTTAAATGAAATTTTATCTATGTTTTCTATATAAATATGCAAACTGGTCAACACTGAAATGTACAAACAAAACGTCATACAACACTATTACACATCCTCTAAATATTTTGACCGAGATTACGTGAAAACAATTTAAAATATAAACAGAACACATTCATAAGTGTCTAATAAAATAAATTCTACACTCAACCTCGTTTTATTCAGAAAAAATTATTGGAAAAGAAATTTAAAGTTTATACGAAAACTGCTAAGAGAATTTCGCTAGCAAAATTTTTAAGGCTTTAAACTACCTAATCAATGTCATTTAAGGTACTTAAAAATTAAAAAAAAAATATTTTCATAAGTAATATCATAAGGGCATCTAATTTTTCCGAAAAAAATCGAAAAAACACGTTGGTAAGTAATATTTTAACACTTGCACGAATGCATTTTGTTAAAAGAATATTACTTTGCATTGTTTTTTCGATTTTTTTCACAGAAAAAAATTATATGACCCAATGGTATTTGACAAGACTATTTCATGAGTAACAGATTATTCTGCATGCACATAGCTTACAAACATACTACCTATTATATATACGAAAAACAGGTAATTTATTTAATCACAAAATACTACAAACTTAATTATTTATGGTACAATTAAAATGTAAATTGCAATTTTGACACACAGTAGGAGAATTATTTGAAATCTTTGTTAACTCATTGATAACGTTGGGTGTAGGTAAATCATTAATGTTGTTGATGGGTCCAGCTGTAGAGTGAGAAGCTCGAGGAGTGGCTGCAGGATCTTCTGTTTTCTGTTTTTTAGCTGGAGGTTCTGAGGCGTCACTTCTAAGGGTGTTTATGATGTTGGAATAATGCTCATTATCCATTTGCAGATAAGGCTTAATTGTGTTGGCTGAACTGTGGCCAGTAATTTTAATTACTTGTTTAACCAGGTTACTGACTGCTGTCGACCGCATATAGTGGTTTGTTATTTTTATTTCTTATCAGTTGTTATTCTAGATGAACGTTTAACCATTAGAATTTTAAAAAGACGGACTGGACAAAAGGTAGGGTTCTTCGTGTTGGGGACCAGCCATTTACTATCGACAATTTTTTTTCTCCACCCTGGGCCGTTTTATTTAAGAGAGAATTATATTCTACTCTTCCTAAAAAGTAGGATTTTTGAAAATCAGTTATTTAAAAAAATATGTAACTAGATATGTTATCTATCTGTTTTAATCCCAGAATTATCTACTTTCCCTTTAAAATAATGAACTCTGCAATTGACTGCTTCTCCACCTTTCCAGGCAAGTTCTACTGAAGCGGTATGGTAAAATTCTCGCTGGAGTCCTGCCGTAGTGTCATCGTCCCATAATAAAGCCATTGCGTAGTATTCTTCCAATTTTAATGAAGCAAATCTTGATTTCCTTTTATTGGCGCACATCTGCAAATTGCTTCGTTTCGCATTACGAACTTCCCTACTAGACTTGAAGATAATATCTTTAAATGGATCAAAAATTATTTTCCACTTCATAAAATACATCCACATTGTCTTCACAATTAGTTCTTTGTAATTTTTACCGTTTTCTTTCTTCATATTCCACGCCCAATCTTTCAGGATTAGATTTAGTTGCTCTAAACTTGTAATTTCCAAAAGCTCGTATTTATTTGCCTTGCAGAATTCCGTAAACTGTTTCCATATTGACGTATGGGTTTTAACGGTATTGTAAGGTACACTTTTCTCAATCGCCATATCAATATTAGCCAAAGCAACTCATTTTCACTACATAAGATGACTAGCACTGTTTAAAAACAATATTACAAAATTTATTGACAATAAAATCAGAAAAATTGTTTAGCGTCGTTTTCTGGTGTCCTAGGAGACCATAATTACTTGTTATCAAAGGTATCGTAATTTTTGGTGACAACAGCTGTCAAGTTTTGCCACGGGTAAACTCGAAGAAACTGCTGACAGGAGCCTGTCATAGTTTTTTCAAAGGTAATACCACGAGTCCTCCAAATTTTATCGATTAAATTTTTGGTTTTCACGAAAACGGCTTTATTTGGAAAAACCACGAAAACAAACTGATTGATTGATTTTATCTTAAATCAGTTTGTTTGAGTGGTTTTGCCTAAAATAAAGGCGTTTGAGTATGAAGATCAAAAATTTAATCTATAAAATTTCAGAGGACGAGTCGTATTTGAAAGGATTATTTTTTGAATCATTTTGTATTAAAAACAGAGAACATAGTCATTTATGCAAAAGACACTTTACACACAAATATTGAAAATTTTCTTTACCAATTTAAATTGAAACCTGAGCTGTTATAGTTTTACATAAAGGGCCACCAAGGCGATTTTTTGACTGGCTACCCCGCGAAACGGCGCCTTAAATAAAAGCGAAGAAGAAGAATGAATGAGTGTTAAAGTGAGGTATCTAAAAATTTTAAATGAATGTTGAAATAAACTAATAAAAACAGGTTAGTTTACAAATACATTTTGAAATTTGGTTATTAACATAGATTTGCAATACATTTTACATTTGACATCTCAAATAGGTAAACACAGTTTAATCAAAAAACAAAAACGACGAAGCGGTTTTATCAGTATAAAACACAATGATTGGTTAGGATCCTGAGTTGTTATTGGCTGAAACCACAAAATCTGACTGTTTTGACAGATGAAAAAAATAATCATCTAGAAACCATTTGTAATTCAAAATTACGCGTTTGTGACGAGGGAAATAGTCATTTAAAGAATATATCTTTATATATAAAATGTTATTCATACTATTGTATTTACAAACATATTTTTCTACTTAACTAATATTCACAACATATACACTCAATTCAAATAAAATTTATTATCTCTTAAATCAATAAATCTTCAGCAACCTTTATTAGAGAAAAGAATGTACTATTTTACAATGATTTTAATATTTAAAATAGTAAATCATATGGCACCAGAATACTTCCAACAATATATTACGTTCAACAATAATATCCATAATTATAATACAAGATGTACAAATAGCATCTACATTGCAAGAACTACATATCAAAAAACTATGAATTCTTTATTCTCTAAAGGTTTCAAAAAATTCAATGATCTCCCTTTATCTATACGCGAATCAACCACAATAAACGGTTTTAAAATTAAACTTAAGGACTTTATTAAAAATTCAATTTAATTAAGATTTTACTAATTCCATTACTTGATGTTTTTTATGTATATTATTTTTGTCTATATTATTTTAAACTTGTATTTTATATTTGAAATGTGTGTATATGTATTTTAAGGGTTTTTATTTATTTATGCTACTTTTAGATTTCTAAGTAATTTTTAGCCTAGTTTTATAAGTATATTGGATTCCTAATTCATTAATAAAGATCTAATAAATTTAAGTTCATATTTTATAATTTAAATTGATATTCTTAAACTTAATTATTTATTTACTGGGTTTGTTGTGTACTTGCTTTTCTGTGGGTGTACCATATTTATTTAACAATCTTTGCTTTTTTTTTATATGCCATTTCTGTCGTTTTGGTAAAATTATTATTAATTAAGTCATGTTAATGTTTTAAAATGGTTTTAACTGGTTATAAATACAGGGTGTCCCATACTTCTATATCCTCATTATGTACATAGAGTGTCCTCAAACTTTACAACATGGTAGAGGGCATTTAAGTGGTTTCATTTGCATTTGCAAATACACCCTGTATATTTAACAAAAGGGTTTCCTATAATTTAAATGAATAACTTTTCTTGTAACCCCTTTATATAACGAAGATATTCAATTTAGTAAGAGGTTTGGGACATCCTGTATATCTCAAATAAATAAAGAGGGCAGTTTTCATAATTACGAATTTTTTATTTGCACAATTTATCATTTTTGTTTGAAATTTAGATTATCAGGATCATGAAAGTGGTGCTAGATAGAATTTAATTTTATTTAATATTTTTTGTATAAAAAAAATAATAATAATAATTAATGTACTTTATTGGATCACAATAGGCCATTCTCCTTCAGCCTGTTACAATGTATAAAAATATTTTAATAGAAGCGTATATTTCTCGGATGTTACCTTCTTTCTCCCAAAGTTTTAATTATTTCCTCCAAAACCCCCAAAAAAATCTCAATTAATTTTAAAAAAGCGATATAGGATCAAAAACTGTAATACTAGAAAAGTAGACACAAATAAAATGTAGCAATACAGCGATTTATGAAAATTTATAAAATTCACTTACAAGTGTTACTTTTATTACTGTTATTATTTGTGTGTTACCACTTTCTCCTGTGTAAACACACCACTCACACACACACTTGCATATTTTTTGTCACGATCACTCGAGTCACGCACCGATTATGAGTTTAGAACGGCCACAAGGACGCTCTCGACCTTTGGAAAATCCTTTTCAGCTTAAATTCGATAATAATGGAAATCTTGATAAAATAATAACTATGGCCGTATCACATGCAAGAAAAACGTACGGTTAAAGATTTTTTATTTCTCAAGAACGGAAAAGGTATTATTATCTAGTTAGCCTTGAAACTTTTTCTTACCATGTCTAACATTTTTGGCGATTTTTAGTTTAGACGATTTTAAATTGGAAATTTAACAAAAAAAAATATGTAAGGGAGAGATTTTAAGTTTTTAAATGGTTATCTGGAAAGAAAATGTATGTGGGTTCTCTAAAGGATCATTATTATTCCTACATCAATACAACAAATTGGATTGCGGAATACAGGGTGTTTTATAGTTAAACCGGCATACGTTAACTGTAAATATAGGGTACTTAAGTGATTTCAAATAACCTTGGTTACTGGATCTAACGCCTATAATAACCGAGATACGGGGTGTTTCATCCACTTCGGCCAATATTTTGATAGGCCTTAACTTTAGAACCACCCTGTAGATTTTTCTCATACTTGGTACAGGTATAGTGTGTTAATAGCCCAATCCTACTTGATAGTCTAATGAGTTTTGTATCGGGATTTTAACTGTAGTTCTTGTATTGCACGATTGGGCTATTTAAACGATCTACCTGTACCAAATATGAAAGAAATCTACAGGGTGTTTCCAAAGTTATGGCTTATGAAAATGACAATAAGTACCTATTGCATTAATTGAATTTTAACTTTAAAAGTTTAGTAATATGTAGAACGAGATGTGCATTTATAAAAATATGTCAGTATATTTTAGTTTTTTCCATTCTTTTCGAATATATGATCCAATTTAAAAAAAAATTGATGTACAGCCTTTGGGGATTTTCAAATTTTAAAAATTTTTCTTAATCCGTATCAGGATGTTAACTGTAGTGTAGTCCTGTATAGTCGAACTCAATCCTTTATAAGAATGAAAAAACAGCAAAGGATTACCGCCAATAGAACAAATGCGCATGAATCTGGACATTTTTGAGCACTTGTAAAATCGAAAACACCGTACACTGTCCATATACATAAAAATAAAATAATATTTTGGCTATTAGGACCACTGTGCAAAGATTCAATAACCAACTTAGCTGGATATCGTTATAGGGGAGAATGGCGTATAATTATTAATTATAAGTTTAATATGAATTTACATTTTAATTTCTATAACGCATATTAGATTTGAATTACTAATTAAAATTTTGTCTTAAATTAATTTAACTAAACTGTGGGGTGTGAGGTTACACTCATAAGAGGCGACAATGGAAGTGTGGTTATAGTTTTTACATTTTCAATTGCAGAAACAAAATTCTCAGATGTGCAGACAGGTTACTTTGGCGGCTTGTAGATGTGCCGACAAGTGGCTTTGTCGGTATTAGCGACTTGTATAAAGCGGGATCATTTTGTTCTGCAATTAAAGTAGGAAGTAGGAAGTTAGACAAATATTGTCTTCAGTAGTGAGGGCTAGGAAAATATTCATACAGTGATACACTGTGCTTGTGTTCGCACTTGATTTTTGATTATTCTTGGCTTCCGTGTATATACATACTTTTTTTTATTTTGAAATATTGTTACAGTGTACTTCTTATTTATTTATTCGGTGTCAATTTCAATATGTTTCGTCCTTGGGAAAATACAGTTTTTTTTAAGTGGATCTAAAGAATCGGAGCAATCACTAAATGATATTCCAATGGATTATGTGGTATCAGGTTGTAGTCCCAAAGTTCCTGGCATCAAACAGGGGCCACGAGGTATTGCGCCTTCCTCCCTATTTTTGTGTATTTAACCCCATAGAATTAATTTGGGGACAACTTAAAAAAAGAATAAGGCGTCATAACGTGTTTCCCAAATTTGATGGGTTGATAGCAAATTTGGTAAAAGAAGAAATTAGCAAAATTTCAGCTGATGATTGGCAGAAAAAAATCAAACATGTCATCAAAGAAGAAAATTCTTATATAACGAGTCCGACCAAATTTATTACCAATGTTGATGACAGTGATTCCGATGGTGAGGGTTGAGATAGGGTAGGTAAGCTTAATTAATTTATAATATTTATGACTTTATTCACCGCGTTTTTAATTTTAGAATTAAAATTTGAGACAAAATTTTAATTAGCAACATTTCTGAATCTCACAAGAGATCAGAAAATGAAGCTATACTTAGGCCAGGTGGAGTGGTCAACCTCTATTCAAATCTAATATGCGTTATAGAAATTAAAATGTAAATTCATATTAAAGAAAGTTAATCAATATAGAAATTTTACGCCAATTAACCCTAACGATCTCCAGTAACTTGGTTATTGAATCTTTGCACAGTGGTCCTAATAGACAAAAGGTTTGTTCCAACAACAATTTTGTGACTGTGCGTAAACTTGTCCACAACTTATTGTCGAGGACATGTCAACGACTATTAGTCGATGACCTGTCGAGGATCGGGCACTCAATTCGGAAGTGTTCCAACAAATTTTTTGTCAAATTTATACTGCCAGTAACGTCACAACCAATGTCAAATTTTGTATTTGGGAAATAACAAAAGCGAATGAAAATATTTATAAATTTGGATGTCTACAATCCTAAATAATAATTATGTGTGTACACAAGTGTACCTATTAAATAATATGAATGTTTAAATAATAAAAATACAATCATAAAATTTTCAGGTTAGGATGACGTTTTACAAACTCGTTTTGCGCAAGTCTTGACAATTTGTACCTACTCAAACCCAGAAACAGATTTGACAGTACATAAACTGGTTTGTGATTAGTTTTGGTTGTGTTGGAACACTAAATTTTTGTACAGGTTTGAGTCCGAAGTTTGTTGGAACACAAAATCTAGACTGCGCAGAATCCCGACAGTACGCAAACTGGTTTTGCGTTATGTTGGAACAAACCTAAAATATCATTTTATTTTTATGTATATGGACAGTGTACGGTGTTTTCGACATTAAAATACTCAAAAATGTCCAGATCAATCAGTATTCTTCTATTGGCGGTATCGTTTGCTGTTTTTATAGCGTTTTTTCTTTCTCATAAAGCGGTGGGTTCTACTATGCCAAATATAAAAGAAATCTACCAGGTATTTCGAAAGTTACCGCTTGTGAAAATGAAAATAATGCATTGATGTAATTTGACGTTAAAACTCCAGTAGTCGAATGGGATATGCACTTAAAAAAATTTCAGTTTAACTCATTTTTTTTCGTTATTTTCAAATATCTATCCCAATTTTAAAAAATCTGATATACAGGGTGTTGTTTTGGAGATTTTCAAATTTTACAAATTCTTCTTAATACAGATCAGGATTTTAATTGTAGTTCTTACACTATGGGGTTGGGCTATTAACACGCTATACCTGTACCAAGTATGAGAGAAATCTGCAAGGTGGTTCTAAAGTTACGGCTTGTCAAAATATTGGCCGAAATGGATAAAACACCCCGTATCTCGGTTATTAAAAGCGTTAGACCCAGTAACCAAGGTTATTTGGAATCACCTAAGTACCCTCTATTTACAGTTAACGTATGTCGGTTTAACTATGTAGTAACACCATACCTGACAATATGAACCTTGATAACTCTTCTGCTTCTTCCGGGCGGTGAAGTATAAAATCTATTTGCCAAGCATTTTTTATCAGTTTACATTTGTCAAAATCTAAATCTAAACTTAGATGATATTGAAATCGAATCAAAACTTAATGTCTCCTCTTACCCCATTCCTATTTCGATGATTTATGAGAAATTATCTAATCTTGATGTAAAGAAAGGTCCAGGTCCAGACATTATCCCTCCCATCTTACTTAGACATTGCAGCTTTGTATTGTCTCGCCTTCTCTTCTACATTTTTAATAAATCTATCGACACAGGTGAGTTTCCTGATTATTGGAAACTTTCTTATGTCACCCCAATATACAAATCTGCTACCCGATTTGTATATTGGGGTGACATTAGAATGTCAGACGTCAAAATTTACCGACCCATATCTATTCTCAGTACTAAACCTAAGGTATTTGAAAACATTATAACAGATTTCCTTACCTATGACTGCTTTAGCATTATAACTGAACAACAATACGGTTTTGTGCTGGGAAATCGACTGAATTAAATTTAGTTGCCTATGTCGAGTTCTTGTCAGAAGCTTTGGAGAAGGGTTGCCAGATTGATTCTGTGTATACTGATTTTTCTAAGGCTTTTGACAGAGTTAACCATAATTTCTTACTTCAAAAGCTTGATAAATATGGTGTAAGTGGGGTTTTACTGCAATGGATTAGTAGCTATTTAATGAACAGGACTCAAATGGTTAGAGTAAACCATCATTATTCTAACTTAATTCAGGTAATATCAGATGTTCCTCAAGGGTCACACCTCGGTCCCTTACTATTCAACTTATTTATTAATGACATCATTCATTGTTTCCGGCATGGCAAAGCACTATTATTTGCTGATGATTTAAAAGTTTTCCTAACTGTTAAGACCATTTACGATGACCTCAGCCTTCAGTCTGACCTTGACAACCTGTCTAACTGGTGTTCCCTAAATGGCATAGACTTAAATGCTATAAAGAGCCACGTCATGCGTTTTTATCGATCACAAGTACCGACTACTTTTCGTTATAACTTGGTCAGATCTTGGAGTCTGTTAATCAAATCAAAGACCTTCGAGTTATTCTAGATCCCACTTTAAGCTTTAACAAACACATACCTATGGCTATCCATAAATCAATGAAAATGTTAGGTTTTATCAAAAGCCTAACCCACGATTTCACTGACACTACTGCAATTAAAGTCCTATATTGTTCACTAGTCAGACCCCACTTAGATTATTGTTCCTCTGTCTGGTCTCCACATTACATAACATATAGCACGAACATCGAAAAAGTGCAACATAATTTTCTGATACATATCTTATAAACTGGGTGCCCCTGGCGATTATGAATCGTTAGAGCTTTTTCTTAATATCCCCTCCTTAGAAACTAGGAGGAAACAGAGAGACCTCACATTGCTTTTTAATATTATCAATGGCAGATGCAGCTGTAGTGAACTTCTACCAAAAATAAATCTTGTTGTTCCAACCCGCACAACTCGACAGCAACAAACTTTTCACGTACCTATAGTTCAAACCAAGCGTTCAATAGCTGTATCCCCAGAATGTTAAGATTAGCTAATACTCACACTAATCTTGAGATGTTTAACACCTCCCTTCATCATTTTAAAACTCAATTACTGAATACAGAGCTTTAAGGTTTAATGTTTTAATGAACCTTTTCTGTCTTGTCCTTTATATTCATTGCTTATTTTTACTATGTATGACAAGTGATTATGCTTTTATATATTCTTTGTTCTTGTTCTTTGTTCTTGTACTTTAATTACATTTTAAACTGTAATCTCTATCTTAAATGGGCTTGCCCGTAAATAAATAAATAAATATGCAGGGTGTCGTTTTTGGGGATTTTCAAATTTTACAAATTCTTCTTAATCCGGTTCTGGATTTTAATTGTAGTTCTTACACTATATGGTTGGGATATTAACACACTATACCTGTACCAAGTATGAGAGAAATCTATAGTGTGGTTCTAAAGTTACGGCTTATCAAAATATTGGCCGAAATGGATGAAACACACCGTATCTCGGTTATTAAAAGCGTTAAACCCAGCAACTAAGGTTATTTGGAATCACCTAAGGACCCTCTATTTACAGGTTGACGTATGTCGGTTTAACTATGAAACACCCTGTATAAATAGAAAGACCGGCGTCGTCATTTATGTGACCACTGCAGAAAATATTTATAATATATAAGTTTATAAATACATAAATAATAAAAATTAAAAACAATAAATAATTTCGCTCTAAAAATAAAAAATACAATTATCCGTGTACAAGAAATATTTTTATTTTTTTGCTTTCGTGAAAAGTTGTATTTTTTACACATCAACCATAATAAGAACTATTTGAGGTCGTCTCAAATATCTTGAATCGTATAATACTAAACGGCAAATAAAACATTAATAGTTTATTGTCTAGCCAGTATTTAATATTTCATAGGTAAATTATTTTCTACATTTACAAGAGTTTGCTTGGGCACCAAACCACGTCTGGACTTTCGTAATTCAATACCTGGTGGGGCATATAGCCCAAGGAGTAGTTGTTGAAGTCCAGACGCTGGTGCAGTGTAGGACATTTTTAATGTCTTTGTTCTTGGGAACATGTGTGATTTTATTTCACATCCTTAGGCACTAATATCCGATGATGATAGATACTATGTGTCCTCTGAATATTAATTAAAATATTTAATAAGACAGTCCGCAAAACAGTTCCTTGTGGAACTCCGTACAATAATACAACTACACCACTTGCGAGAGAAGCCCTTTAAAAACATGATTTCTTTAACTATTTCCAAGATAGAATCAGCTAAACTCTAATTAACGTTAGAACAACTATCTGTCAAACATCATAGTCATTGTCATTGTACAGCGTTTTGTTTTGTTCAATCAATAAAATCTAAATATTTCAAATACCCACAATTATTTAATTTAGGGCAAACTCGCATTATTTTTGGACGAGTTTAAATAAACAT
Source organism: Crepidodera aurea (assembly GCA_949320105.2). NCBI lineage: Eukaryota > Metazoa > Arthropoda > Insecta > Coleoptera > Chrysomelidae > Crepidodera > Crepidodera aurea. Next base: position 22,183,156 of record OX439479.2, on the reverse strand, counting down.
CAAGCGAATATGTAGGGATTATAAATTTAAAAACCCGCATGTAATTTTTTTTTAACAAGCGCAGTTAAACGTTGCTTCCTGCATGAACTCAAATACGCGATTACGATTCATTCGTTTAATACACTCTTATCCAAAGGGTTCAGGATCTAAACAGAAATGAAAAACTTCTTGATAGCACGTTTGAAACAGTTCAGTTCAGGATTTGACTCTACCATTAGAGGCATTACTGCCACGCAAAACGGTCATCAATTCCTGAAATAAGGACTCTTTTCTGGATAAATCGTGTATAAGATATGGCCGTTAATCCCGAACGCTTTCAACGAGAGAAATTACAAGATTTAAGAGCGGTACAATGAGTTTAACTACAATTCTACAACTCTTGATAATTGGAAATTTTAAAATTTATAAATGTTAAATAAGAATTTATGACTCAACACTGAAAAATATTAAATAAAATTTCAAAAATGTAATCGGATTACAATATATACTTGGTCACTCAATAAATTCGTACGACTAATGAAACAACAACTTTTAGACAAAATTCAGCTTTGTCAATTGGGATCTGACATCCAGTGATACGCCACTTGGCGCTTTGTTTTCGAACACAAAGTAGGGTGAAGATTCCATAAGAAATAATAATAATAATTAATAATAATTGATTTTTTTATATACATTATACATCAGAGCTGGGATGAATCCTCAAAAAAAGGATCCAAATCACGAGATGTGATAGGAATCACGGATCCAAAGTCCAAATCATTTTTACTAAAAAAAAAATCAAGTGATTCGAATCCATTTTTCGGATCACGAATCACGGATCATGTCAGTGTAATACCATGTAATCATGTATTATGTAAGATTGTATGATTCCTAATCATCACCGGCCAAACTAACGTTAAAATTTTTTTTGAGAGTTGACCCCCCCCTCAAACGGCCAAAATCACCCCCGAAAGGATGAATAACTTATTTTTCGCTATAAACGAGAAAACCCGAGTCATCGCCCATGATGTTGGATCTTCTTCACGAGTCGAATCTAACCTCCAAACAGCCAAAAACCGCCCCCAAAAACGTGAAACATTTTTTCGCTATAAACAAGAAAACGGGAGATGACGCGGGTTTTCTCCATTATACAGAATTAATCAGTTCAACTCACTTAATGGGTTAGTAGAAATAAAAAAATATTTCCTTTAAAAATTGTGCTGACTTTAAAATTCTTGGGTATAGTCTGTGCAAGTAATAAGTCAGAAAGAAAGGACCACACCGTCAAAGGTACCGCCTATGTCGCCCTATTTGAGTGAGACGCCGCAGCGCCGGCGACCTTAAAGAGGCTCCTTTCTTCAAAGGAAAGCCGAGCGCTTCGGTCTCAGCGGTACCTTTGACGGTGTGGTCCTTTCTTTCTGACTTATTACTTGGACAGACTATAACCGTGGCATAGGTCCACAAAAACCGGCCAAATAAACATTCAAATGATCATCCGATTATTAGTTTCATTAGAATACAGAGAATCCGACTATGAACATTCATTCGATTATCGTAGTATGGTCTATAAAAGGATTCGAATCTAACATTGGTGATTCAAATACGAATCATTTAGGATTTCTTCGGCGAATCCGGATCACGAATCCTTTTTTTTAAAGGATTCGAATCACCGGCCTCGGATCCTCAAAAAGGATTCGAATCCTATGTGATTCGAATCCTCCCTAGCTCTGTTATACATTATACTTTATACGTATACGTTTTACTTTATACGTTATACGTTATACTTTAAACGATATACTTTATACTTTATACTTTATACTTTATACTTTATACTTTATACTTTATACTTTATACTTTATACTTTATACTTTATACTTTATACTTTATACTTTATACTTTATACTTTATACTTTATACTTTATACTTTATACTTTATACTTTATACTTTATACTTTATACTTTATACTTTATACTTTATACTTTATACTTTATACTTTATACTTTATACTTTATACTTTATACTTTATACTTTATACTTTATACTTTATACTTTATACTTTATACTTTATACTTTATACTTTATACTTTATACTTTATACTTTATACTTTATACTTTATACTTTATACTTTATACTTTATACTTTATACTTTATACTTTATACTTTATACTTTATACTTTATACTTTATACTTTATACTTTATACTTTATACTTTATACTTTATACTTTATACTTTATACTTTATACTTTATACTTTATACTTTATACTTTATACTTTATACTTTATACTTTATACTTTATACTTTATACTTTATACTTTATACTTTATACTTTATACTTTATACTTTATACTTTATACTTTATACTTTATACTTACTTTATACTTTATACTTTATACTTTATACTTTATACTTTATACTTTATACTTTATACTTTATACTTTATACTTTATACTTTATACTTTATACTTTATACTTTATACTTTATACTTTATACTTTATACTTTATACTTTATACTTTATACTTTATACTTTATACTTTATACTTTATACTTTATACTTTATACTTTATACTTTATACTTTATACTTTATACTTTATACTTTATACTTTATACTTTATACTTTATACTTTATACTTTATACTTTATACTTTATACTTTATACTTTATACTTTATACTTTATACTTTATACTTTATACTTTATACTTTATACTTTATACTTTATACTTTATACTTTATTCTTTATACTTTATACGTTACACATTATATATTGTACATTATACATTTGCATTATACATCATATATTACGTCAAACGGGAAAATCGATTTTTAAGATAAAAAAAAGACCGATATTGAAGTAAAACCTTGTGAAAAATCGAAAAATAAAGTGTACCCGGTATTGTGTATGCAGTACCCGGGTGTAATAATAAATCTCATAAATGACTGGACGTTGTATTTCATTACTTTTCGGAGCCGGATAAACGTCCCATTTGTAAAGTAAACAATGTGAATAAGTTCACAAAAATATGCTCTAAACATTTTGCATCAGACGATTATGTACATCCAAGTAAGTAAGATTTTATAGATTATAATATGAGTGAAGAAATTTCTGAAAAAGTACGCATTATCATTACGTAATTTATCCAATGTGGAATAAGTTGAACATGAGAAAAAATATAGAAAAACGAGAAGAAACTGAAAAGAAGAGCAAGAAGAGAAGAAATAAATCAGGATATTAAAAGAAAGAAAATCAAACTTGATGAATCTAGTGAACAAAGCAAGTACCCACAGAATCAGCAGAATTTAACATTCCCTAAGTTGCATTATAGTGACAGAAACTAATATCGTAACTTGGATTGGGTGTCTGTTAGGTAATAATCACTAAATCTACCCCTACACAATAAGAATAACTTCATTTTATTTTTGCCTAGTTGTAGTCACATATAGTTCATCGCTGGGAACCACAATAGTTTTATAATATTTTGGTACCACTGGGTGTTAGAAACGTCATAACAACTAAGCGAGACTACTTCAAAGTTGCAGAAACATTAAAGTGAAAAATAATAATTACGCCCACCAAACCATATCACTTAAATACCACTTGGAAGTGATAGTGATCTTAAAGTTGTCATTAATATACCTTTAAAGTGGCGGCACTTGATTATTAATGATTTTAATAACAAAGATTGATAAAAAACACAGTTTGAAACATCTAAGTATTTAACAGACAGAGAAATAGCTACAAATCAAAAAGACATGCGCAGTGAACAAAGTTTCGTGTTTAATGTCGACCACCACACCACCACGTAGCTGCCATCAAGAAAGTTCCTCATTTTAGTCACCGCCACCTATATTTGACAGTAAACTTTCAATCGTTCCAACTTTTTGCCTTCCAGTATTGTTAAACCAATATTCTTGTATTTCCATAATAATATAATAATTATACCTAATTATTATTCAATACGTACCTACTTAAGTTAACAGTTATGTCAGGTTAGAGAAAAAGCAAGGAAAATGGAAGAAATAATATGCAGGACAGAGAAATAGCTACAAATCAAAAAGACATGCGCAGTGAACAAAGTTTCGTGTTTAATGTCGACCACCACACCACCACGTAGCTGCCATCAAGAAAGTTCCTCATTTTAGTCACCGCCACCTATATTTGACAGTAAACTTTCAATCGTTCCAACTTTTTGCCTTCCAGTATTGTTAAACCAATATTCTTGTATTTCCATAATAATATAATAATTATACCTAATTATTATTCAATACGTACCTACTTAAGTTAACAGTTATGTCAGGTTAGAGAAAAAGCAAGGAAAATGGAAGAAATAATATGCAGGACAGAGAAATAGCTACAAATCAAAAAGACATGCGCAGTGAACAAAGTTTCGTGTTTAATGTCGACCACCACACCACCACGTAGCTGCCATCAAGAAAGTTCCTCATTTTAGTCACCGCCACGTTATAGAATCGTTTCTATTACGTGGCAAAGACTTTGGCAATACTCTTTAAAGTTTCTAGTGTCGTCCACGAAAAATGCAACTTGGGCAGGGTTCAGTCGTAGAGTCGCTTCTGTTCAATTTACACAAGCCAGTTCGGAAAGTTGGTTAGTCATTGTAAAACACACATGAATGAGGCAGCAGTGTCTCTGAATAATGATTTGAAGAACATAGCAAACGTTGCTAGGCATTAGTGCTAAATGTAAAAAAATATGTGGCCGTGGTATTCGGTAACAAGTCTAATCAAACATTCGCAAGAAGTAACCTCCAGATATTATGAAACTATTAGGATTTCTGATAATGCAAAAAGTCTAGGCTCGATTTTAGATCACTCTTTGAGATTTCAGGAGCATGTCAATAGTAATATACAGAGAACATATGGAGCTCTGAAGATACTCTATCCTCACAGATGTTATTTGCTGTAATAACCGGTAGCTTTTTGGTTATTTTTAGTTACGTGTCTACCAAAGTTTTAGCGGGGCGGTACCAGGTAGTTTTCTAACAAGATCAGTCTGTCCTAGAGGGCGTTGTCCTCGCGGCTTATACTAGCGCGAATTACCTGACTAACAGGGTGTGTCTAAAAAATTCTCGGTGCTTATCTGATCTTAGTAAATAACTTGTAATGAAATGCAGTATTAAAATTTAAGCAAATCTATTAAAACTAATAAAAAATGGCTAACAAAAAAAAGATTGACAAATTTGCAATGATAGAAAACTAAAACACTTCTCAATAAAAAACTACACTTGGCTTTATGCAACAAGGCTTATAAATTAAGGCAAAATTCTAATAACTACAATGCCCGCCAAAATAAAAGAATGAAAGAAAACTCCAGTTACTAAAATGAAGTTAATTTACCCCAATGAAACTTAGACCACAAATTGGTCGACTTTAAGTTACCTGACTAAAGTCTAATCGTCAAAAGACAGATTAATTAATTTTTTCGTGAGACAACATATGCGTTCAAATCCTGAACAAATTGTAATGCTAAGAAAATACTCTAGTTATCAAAAGACAGGATTTTTTCAATAATTACAGCCTACAGCTTTTCACAAATTAAAAAAAACTTTTTATTTAACAAAAATTGCCGCCCGCGAGAAACCGCGCTTTTTGAGTTCACCTTGTAGTTTTTCAAAGCTACAGGCGAGTTCTCACTCACTGTCTCTTCCTCGAAAATTCAGTTTCTATCAAAATTCTGGTCCCGCACTGAATGTCCCTCATTCGAATTGTTTATAATATTGTTGTCCAATCAGAACGCTATTTTCAATTTTAATCACGGCCGAAATGTCTATTTCTCAATGAATCGCAAGTGACAAAAACTATCTACTCAGCAAATTATTTCTGGGAACAATGTACCTTCGTGACCGCTTGTTTTATGAAATTTAATATTTGTTTTCCGGCAGAATAAAAAATAAAATATGTTGAAAGTGAGTTTTAGTATTCGTTGTAAAGAATTTCTGACTAAATTCTGTTTCGAAAGATTTGCAATGGTAATGAAAAATCGTACATACTTATTTGACCATTTCATTGTAAGTTAAATAAATTTAGTTACATCGAGTGTCTCAAATAAAATCTAAAGTTTTAATCTAATTAAATCTCTCAAAATTCCTCTGCTCATTACATTACCCATAGTACAGAAAAAGTTTTATGTGAAACTTTAGTCCACTAATAGTGACATCCTTCGAAATTATTGAGTAACCAGGTACATCTCAAAATCTGAAAATCGCGTAATCAAAATTTGATTTCAAATTTTTAACGGCTACAAAAATTAAGAAAAATATAATTTTCTAAACTTTCATATTTCGCCATTTTCTTATATACCTTCTTGTACAGGGTGTCCTAAATTGGTGTGTTTTACAGGGTATCTCGTAAACTAGAAGAGATAGAAGAAAAGCAGTTAAGATGTTATGTTTTCTTTTTTTGTTAAAGTAACGATAGCCTAATTAAATCTTTAGTAACTCCCTGCAGTTGGAAGATACAGGGCGATTATTGAAAACTGTCGAAAAGTACAAGGTACTATAACTTCTTAATTAAGAAAAATATAAAAAAACGTTATAAAAACTTTTGATAGATATAATATTAAAGAGTTCAGTGGCGCACAGATTATTTTTTTTAGGGGGCTCACTAAGGAAATATAATGCAAACTTATGTTTTTTTAAATGGGACACCCTGTATATTTTGACGTTTTTCGTTTCCTTTTTCAATTCTCATTCACCTGATATGACATATTATATATCTATTTTCAATGGTTGGAGCTACAGTGCAAATAAACCATTTATGGATGTTATCAGGTGAAACACCCTTAAAAAATTGAACACTCAGTAACGAAATTTAACATTTTATTATAAGGATACTGATGTGTGACAATTTTATTTATCAAAATTATAATTAATAAAAAGTAAAACCAGATTAAAAAAAATAAAAACAATAAACTTATGAAACAACAAGAAACATTGTAACAACTAATCTTCCTATAACTAATTTTATTAGAATGTAAAAATTACATTAAATGTTCAAAATGCTCTCCGTTTTCATCGATTAAAAAGTTTTTCGTTTAAATAATCTCCAACCAATTCAGCATTATCAAAAATAAAATCATAAAATAATATTTACAAGACTAACTTCGAGAGTAGGGAAGATTTATTACAAAATATTCATGCCGCATTTAGAAAAATAAAGCCAGTGCACATACTCAATTGTGTAAGATCAGTAAGAAAAAGGTGTCAATTATTACTACAACAAAACGGAGGACATTTTGAACATTTAATGTAATTTTCACATTCTAATAAAATTAGTTAGATTAGTAAGATTAGTTGTTACAATGTTTCTTGTTGTTTCATAAGTTTATTGTTTTTATTTTTTTAATCTGGTTTTATTTTTTATTAATTATAATTTTGATAAATAAAATTGTCACACATCAGTATCCTTATAATAAAATGTTAAATTTCGTTACTGTGATCAATTTTTTAAGGGTGTTTCACCTGATAACGTCCATAAATGGTTTATTTGCACTGTAGCTCCAACAATTGAAAATAGATATATAATATGTCATATCAGGTGAATAAGAATTGAAAAAGGAAACGAAAAACGTCCTTAGTGAGCCCCCTAAAAAAAATAATCTGTGCGCCACTGAACTCTTTAATATTATATCTATCAAAAGTTTTTATAACGTTTTTTATATTTTTCTTAATTAAGAAGTTATAGTACCTTGTACTTTTCGACAGTTTTCAATAATCGCCCTGTATCTTCCAACTGCAGGGAGTTACTAAATATTTAATTAGGATATCGTTACTTTAACAAAAAAAGAAGTCATAACATCTTAACTGCTTTTCTTCTATCTCTTCTAGTTTACGAGATACCCTGCAAAACACACCAATTTGGGACACCCTGTACAGCTTGCAGAGTAGACTCGAAATAGCTAAAAAAATCAGTTAAACTTTTAAATTATATGGATGTGTGAATCGATCTAAATCGTAATTCCTTCTACGACGCCTATGACACTGGACCTTAAATCAAAAATATTTCAATCGAGAGTGTTTCACGATGGAAAGAAATACTCTTCTGGCTGATTTCGCTCGTTAAACTAATCAATTTCGTCTGCTTCTTGAAGAAATATTGCTTTTCTTGCCCAGAAAAATAATAACAGACTTCTCTTCGAGTTATATATATTCTGGTCATGTTGAATCTCCGTTTGTGAAATATTTTGTAAAGGTATAGCTTTTTCTTTTTATGATTCATTTTTAACGGGTTATTCGCTAAACTTGAAGAATTAAATGGAAAGTGTTTAACTTCATATAACATTTGAAGTTCATAAGCGGTGCAGTTCTTGTCGACATTTTCTAATGCTGTATTTTTGGAAATTTCCGGTTAAATGAATTCCTGTTGTTTAAACGCAACTATTGTTACTATAACAATCTGTACTTGCAAGCCGATTCCAGTCGTATGAACAGGAAAAACGGTAAGTATAGCAGTAACAAGGTACTTTCAATTTAACAGGAATACATTCCTGTCATCTCTACGATAGTAGAACATTGATTTTAACAGAATTCCTGTAAATCCCACAATTCAATACGGTACTCTGAGGAGTACGCGCCGACGCAGTAACTCGTAACTGACACCTGCCTAATCGGCAACACGCATTACGCTGTTCGTACGACCGCTGCCTATTCGGCAACCCGTATGCCCCGCAGACTCAATGATGCATCAAGTGCGCTACGCCATGAGGCTCCGCGCTGCGTTCTTAGATGGCGACACAGAACAACAGGTTTATGATAGATATAACTATGGCCAGTCGCATTTGGCTGGTATTCTTTATTCTTTACTATTGCATTGTTTCGTTAGGTTACTATTGAATAATATGAATTGTTTGTAGAATAAATACTTTTATATATAAATTTCTACTACTGTAATGAAGAATGAAAGATCTTTAATTCAACGGAAAATTCCTGTTAAATCGATACTACAGTTCCGATTAATTACTGGAAATTCCTGTAAAACCTGAAGTTCGCAGCTTCAAATACAATTATCTAGTTTGTTCAATAAAAAGTAAATTCCTGTTAAATCGAATTTACAGATCTGTCAAAAGTAAGGTAGTTCTTTAAAATAACTGGAATATTTCAGTTAAATCAATGTAACGATTCTGTAAGTAGCACAGCATATTCCGGTTGTTTCTAGACGAATTAAAAGACCGGAAACGTCACTTAAAATTAACAAATATCCCTGCTGTCGCTTATATAGGTGGAATTTCCTGTAGAATTTGAATTTGAGTGTAACAGTGTTTAAATTTTCTTTTGAAAATAATACGGTTTTCTAGATGATTCAAATCTGGACTACGAGCTGGCCATAGGAATTCGCTTCCACGCCCAATCTCCAACTATGAGACAAAGTTTAATGTAAATGTGACAGAGTTATAGAGTAAAATGGGCCGAGACTCCATCTTGCATTAACCACATAATTTGTCGAGAATCTAATGACACATCGTTAAAAAAACTCGGAATTTGTTTTTGTAAACAAATTAAATACAGTGGATTATTTAAATTTGATGGTTAAAAGGTTAAAAAAAAATGGTTATTAAATAAAGTAACTAAAAAGTTTTCTTATTTACGAAAAGTGAAAACATCGCTGTCCAAACAACAACCTAAAGACATGAAATTCTATATGGTCCTTCTCACCGAATTACAAAATTCTTTATGGTCCATTGAGCTGAACATAAATATAAATAAAGACCAAGTTCCAGAGAGATAAAATCAGCAAGTGGTGCAATTCAAAAAAAAATTTTTTTAAGTTCCTGAGACAAAAAATATAATCCTAAAAGGATTTATCCTTGAACTTATGGTTTTTTTCATATTTGAAATTTCATAAAGGTCCCCGCACTATTCTTATGGAAACGGAGCACCGTCAAATTGTCTGAATTTTTGATATTACTTGATGTCCTGATCAATAGTGTCCATGGGCCCAATCCTAGTAATTTTAAAATGTGTACCTAAAAGTCCCTGCAAAATATTTTTAAAAGTTTCTGGCGGATATGTAGTCAAAATACATACGTAATAAATAAAATCAAAATATATTTCCTTACAGGGCGATTCATGTTTCCACAAACAAGCCTTTTTGTTTAAAGTATGTATTTTTAACATGCAGAAGTAGCCTGAAATATCGATAAAAAAAATCACCGTAAACGTTTCTGAATATTGGATATAATGTCCTCGTTCAAAATTGCAATAGGTTAAATTCCTATGGCTTGTTTTCGAGAAATTAAACTATTAAACTGTAAAAATATCAATTTTTGCCAATAGCAACTTTTAGTAATAAAAAATAAACGAAATATTGTAAACTAAATATTTTTACACACTGTATTAGATTATATTGCACCGTTATATTAATTGGAGGCAGGTTAAAAATTGAAACTTACAGGGTGATCTCACTTGAACTTGTAAGATGACAAAATCAACAAATCTAAAACAGCTGCCAAACAATTAAAAGGTTTATTGTTCCAATAAATAAAAAAATAGGTAGGTATATTTGTTTTTTTATCGAACCATAATTCATATTTTAATCTCGTTTCTACAACACCAATGCGTTAGAGCCCTAGCGTTTTGGTTTACTTGTTATCCCTTTTTTGGAATATTTCACTGATATTTTTGGAGAATCATATGCAAGTGTGGAAAATCGATTATTCCATCGAGCTTTGAAATACCTCCTATTACACCACCCTATACATTTATTTAATAGCTTTTCTTAATTTTTACGAGAGATTCTTCACATAAAAATTATATTTTTCCTATGTAGTTTATTAAATCCAATAAATAATTGAATAATCTGAAAAAAAGTACAGTGTAAATAATTAAACAATCCACTATATATGCGATATGAGTTTAAAGCTTTATTATGATATTAAAGCTGTTAAGACCATTATTTCATTTTTTTTTAATTATCAAAGTATCCAAAAAAATATACCAAGCAACCCTGTATCTATACATATACAGGGTGTTATTAAAATACATGTACATATTAAAATGGTGAATAGTATGTAATTACCAAAAACGATTGGCACCAATTTTAACTTCAAATTCTAAAATTTAAATATTGGGCAAAACTTCCCTTTTCCGACCTCCTAGTTTCTATATTTTATCGTATAAACGGAAGCCAAATAAATGAGTAAAATTAAAAGTGAACTTACCCATAGAAATTGCACTGTTGCCGTATCAAAAACAATTCATATAAAATAAAGTTGATTACAATAATTGTTCAAAATGTCGTCCATTATTATTTACACATACTTGTAACCGTCTTTCTAAAGATATTAACCTGGGATTTTGTCGTAGTTCCTCGTCTACCGCATTAACTTTATTGGTTAATTGTTCAACACTATTAATAGGTTCATTATAAACCAGTTGCTTCATGTGACCCCACAAAAAGAAATCTATTGGATTTAAGTCCGGAGATCTTGGAGGCCACTTAGTAGGTGCATTTCTGCCTATCCACTTTTGGGGAAATCTAATGTTCAAAAACTGTCGTACGTTTAAATCAAAGTGGGGAGGAGAGCCATCTAGTAGGTAGCACATCCGTTGCCTTAATTGTAACAGTATCTCTTCTAGGAGTACTGACAAACTATCGTTTAAAAAGTGCAGATAGCCTGGCCCATTTAATCTGTTCGGAAGAAGATAAGGCCCGATTAAATATTGGTCTAGTATGCCAGCCCAAACATTTATTGAAAATTTTCTTTGATGTCTAGTTTCCCTGACGGTGTGAGGATTTTCATCACTCCAGATGTGCGTATTGTGCATGTTGACCACCCCATCATGAGTGAATGAAGCCTCGTCACTAAACAATTATTTTTAAAAAGTTGGGAATATCAATACATTTTTGAACCAGCCTTTGACAAAACTCCACTCTCTTTTCTTCATCACCTGGATATAAGGCTTGGACTTTTTGGATGTGGTAAGGATGTAAACCTTGCTCTTTAAATGTGCGCCACACAACAAATGAGGACACTCCAATTTCAAGACCTAGTCTTCTGCAACTTAGTTGAGGCCGGTTTTCAACAGCTTCCAGTATTTCTTCTTCAGCCGCCAATGTTCTTTGGGTTCTACTTCTCCCTCGATCTGCATTGACACTCTTAAAATTTCCATGGTCTCTTAGATGCTGAACAGTTGAAACAAACGTACGACAGCCCGGAATTCTCCGATTTGGAAACCGTTCGCGATATAGGTTTTGTGCTTGCCGAGAATTTTCTCCAGCTGCTCCATAAACTAGCACTATATCGGTTAGTTCAATATTTGTAAAAAGTGGCATCGTAAAAAATATTTAAAAATAATCGTAAATACACTTTTTACCAGCTTGGCAATAAAGGCGCTCATGTTAGCCAAATTCGTAAATCAACTAAAACTTTATTAATCTACAGTTTCAAAAATGTATAGTTTAAACACTCACTCATAAAATATTCTAGTTTTTGCCGCTAGATAACGGGGGTAATAAAAACCAGTCTTCAGAAATAGCAATTAATTCGAAAAGCTTGGCAACATGGTTAATTCTTATGTTGTTTTCTTATCATCTGAAAAAACTTGCATATTAATTAATGTTGAAAATAAGTAAATAAACCTAATTTATTTCGGTCATCCTTGACCTGCCTCAAGAGGTCAGTGAAGTACATATGTTTTAGAATTAATTTTCAAAAATCAATAACTTCTTTTATAACGGGTATTTTTTTAAAATTATATTTTTCTACATTCAGTGAGGGTCTGCATAATACCCAGTTTTAATATGTACGTGTATTTCAATAACACCCTGTATAAAAAGGTTATTTACAAAAATTGTAGGCCCTATGTATTTTAACATTTTTAAAATCTCCCCAATGAGCTAATTTCAACGATATATCACACTTACTCTCGAAGGTAAATAGTAAATGATCTACAGCTACTCAAAAATCACATTTTTGTAAATTCTGGTGGCTGCTTTAGCTGTAACATTAACAAAATAAGTAAAATGTAACAATTAATTATTAATTGTTTGGTAACTGCTTTAGATTTGTTGATTTTGTAATCTTACAAGCTCAAGTGAGATCACCCTGTAAGTATGAATTTTTAGCCTGCCTCCAATTAATATAACCGTGCAATATAATCTAATACAGTTTGTAAAAATATTTAGTTTATTTTTTATTACTAAAAGTTGTTCTTGAAAAATTTTGATAACCTTTTAAGCCTTTAGTTGTAGTCTGATTTTTGTGAAATTTTCAGTAAATACTAATAATTACAAAACTTAGGGTGGAGATTCCTTGATTTTTTTTGTAAACCTTCGAAAAGTATTTATTTTGTTAATTTTAAATGGAAAATCACAAAAAGAAATATCCGCGCCATTCTGCATTAAATCTATGAACATTTGCTCCTATTTGTTTTAATAAATATCAAGTAGTTTTTAAATAAAATGGTTTCCCATTTTTTTCTTAAATATCTTTGTAAAGTGCTGCCACATCGTTACATACATTTAAAGCTGTCAAGAAATATTCCATTGCCAAGTGTTCCCAGTGACGCGCATATAAATACAATTTTATATTAGAAAATCCTTATAAAATAGAAGTTAAATTTGCTTCTCACAAGAACTCCGGTGGCCATAGGATCCAATTTAATCTATTACAATTTTGAACGAGGACGTCAAGATCTACATTATATCCAATATTCAGAAACTTTGACGGTGACTTTTTTTATCGATATTTCAGGCTATTTCTGCAAGTTAAAAATACATACCTAGAACAAAAAGGCCTGTGGACACATGAATCGCCCTGTAAGGAAATATATTTTATTTATTACGGATGTATTTTGACTACATATATCCGCCAGAAACTTTTAAAAATATTTTGGTACATATTTTAAACTTTCGGGATCGAACTTTAACGCCCTGTATATCGAAATCTAGCCATAAGATAGGATTGGGCCCGTGGACACTATTGATGAGGACATCAAGTACTATCACATATCAAAAATTCAGACAATTTGACGGTGCTCCCGTTTTCATAAGAATGGTGCGGGGTCCTTTTAGATTTTTAAAAAAAAACGAAGAAAAAAATTTAAAAAATACAACGCTGATAAAGTAAAAGGTTTAAATTAAAGAATGAAATCAGAAGTAAAAACAAAAAAAAGACTGAAACAAGATGAATGATTAAAATTAAAAAAATTTAAGCAGCACCTCTTGAAAGACAGCGACAAATTTACCTTTACTAGAATTGGCCAAATAAAGCAAACTCCTCAATCAACTTGTGTAAATCTCTTGACACGCTTTCCCGAATTTCGCGATTCAACCTTTTGTCAGTCGAATCCTTGAAAACGTTTCACGATCATTTAAAACAATTCTAACATCTTACCCGAATATTTGACTGTTTCTTGAACACTTAATTTTATGCCTTCATATAACTTAAAACAAATAATTGCGTTGAAAATAGTATTGGAATGAAAGTTTTTTTGAGCTCTTTCATATACAGTGAGCCATCAAAATTAAAAAATATTTTTGCTACATACCGACTCAAAAACTATTGCAGATAACTCTAAGAAACCCGGATGCGTTATATCGACAATTTAATGGCGAATCTAAAAATGTAGCAAAAATGGGGGATTGCCATTAAAAAAAAAGAACTTAGTTGTGTAGAAAAAAGTTATGGAGCATGAACGTACCTTGGGTCACCCGGTATATACGAAATATACTAAAACACGTCTATCTTTATTTGTAATTTTATATAAATTTAGCTAAAAATGCCTTCCCTTCTCGTAAATACTCTGCGCCACTTTCTTTTATTAAAATGTAAAGGAAGCCGTCGCTTTAGAGGCAATTTCATCTTTTCATATCTCAATAATATTATTACGTTCACAAATGCAATTGGGACTAATTTCACCCGCGTACGCCTTACATCTACTTCACTCCCTTACTTAAGATATATTACACCCAGAACCACCAGACTCTTTAGGTAACAACACGATTGCCAACAAAACAACAATAACAATACGATCAATTTTTTGTAAACTCAAAGACAAAGTACCATTAACTTCTACTTCCAATCTGGTATATTGTCAAAATTGTAACAAAAATTACATCGGTTAAACATCAAGATCTTCAATCAGTCGAATCATCTTACACAAAAGTAACTGCAGACTTCATCCAGAAAGATGCACTCTAGGCAGTCCGTGTTAACAAATTTAACCATCGCATGAATTATGATTCAGTGAAAATTAGCAATGACAAAAAGGACCTTTCTAGAAATGGCTTTCATTTTTCAAGAAAATAACTATATTAACAAAAAACAGACACTATGAGCTGCAGAAATAAAATGCTTTCTATGTTATACTAAGAATTTATCAATACGCCCTCATCTATTAAATAATCCAACATTTTTTATTTTTTTAGCATACTTAATTTAATTACATTCCGGTTTTTGGATCAGCGCTTTCATACATTCAAATCCTAATTTAAAACTTTGGTTCATTTGCTTTAAGTCTCCGTTAAAATAAATTTAGTTTGGTTTCAATAGCCATAAAATAAAACTTAAAGCAATAGAGCAAACTGGCAGTTTACGAAAACTTTTCTTCCAGTAATTTCTGTTTTTATCTTAGCTCTATGGGATGGCTCACAATAAATGAACGAAGTTTAGACGATTTTTTTTACTGTTTTTTATACGTTGGCGTATTGATTAATTCATAGGCTGAATTTAAATGCCATACACTTGGTATAACATCCATAAACTCTGTAAATTATTTATATTTGTTTGCGGCGTTTCTAAGATTATTCTTTTGTAGATGCACCTCACCTTTCACTTGGCAGAATAAGCAATTTAGTTATTCTGCCACATATCCATGTTTGCTAAGTTTACACAATGTCATCCTGTATAAGAAGGCCTAGTTATTTGTGATAAATAACAGTATTCTCAATTATAAACTTAGCTTTGAAATAAAAAAATATAGATTATTTCTGACAATAAAAAAAATATTGTTCTGCAGATTGATAATGAAGCAGCTACCCATATATCAGGAGGAAACTTTGAATTTTCACTTATAGTGTCTGTTAAGTAGCAGTAGGAGTTGCCTGTTGATCATTAGGTTGTATTTGCATTAGGTCTTCAACAAAAGTATCTCCAACCTCTGATGGTTCCAAAAATACAAGACCAAGTTTATACTTCAACCATTTTCCAATATCAGTAGAATTTTTGTAAGCAGCATAAAGGCCTAGTTGGGATTGGATTTGCACAGTCGTTATAGTCGACACGGACTTCGGTTAGATCGCGCAAAATGAGTGAATCTTAAATTTCCAGATAATAACGAATGTGTTTCTAATTGTTCGGTTGACATTTCAAAAATTTGGATGCCTATTTTACAAAAAGAGTTAACTGCAAAAAGGATACCCTCTAGATCGGGATCGTATCATAAGTATTTTATCTGGTTTTTTCTTATAATAATATTGTTAAGAAAACTTCATTTATGACGAAGTATAATGTAACGGTTGACTAACTAATTAAAGAGAATACAAAGCATTTGTTCAATACGCAGAGAAAAAATTAAACAAATAATTTTATTAATACCATTAAATAATTATTTATTATACTTCAATAAATCACAGTACAGAATGTAATTACGAAAATAATGTTTGAAACTAATTTTAACGTAGTTATTGCAAAATAAAATATAAAATTCCAGATATCAGATTTTAACACGTTAATCCCATAAGAGATTTTCACCAACAATTTTAGGATATTTACAAACAATTTAGCAAAGATTTCAATAGCAAAATTTAGAGTAATATAATCTCAGATAAGTCTGCGATCACAATAACAATGAGAACATTGGTATTTTAGATGTTTGAATAAAAAAGAAATTTTAAACTTAACCTCAAATTTCAATATCATGATGTATCAATATGATTAATTTAAATTAAGGGGAAATACAATAAATCGATAAAAAATAAAGTGTTGGGACTTCTAAAATCAAAGAATTACTGTAAAAAAGGCAGTAATAATAAGGTTGTATAGAATTTTAGAAATCGATAATGACGAACTTAAAAAGTCTGTGTGTAAATTTTAGTATAAGTAGGAATTGTAAATAAATGATATCAAAATCATTCTTTTTGTCTCGAGAATGAATTGGTAATAAGCAAAAATTGTATAAAAATTGATTATTTTTGAATTTAAGTAAAAAACTATCAAATTTTAATCTAGAGAGGCGTGATATGATGGTTTATAAAAACTACTTTTTGCTGTCAAGCGAGGCTTTTTGATCAAAATCTCTTGAACTGTTCACTTCGGTGCTCGTAATAAAAACAAAAGAAATTTAAAAACAAAGCAATACTGATTGAAGATAAAAATTAAAAGAAATTTACCTGTCAAATCAAGGGAGGTTATATTTTTGTAAATCAAGAAACTTAAAGTTAAATCAAGAGAAGAAGCTCGATATTTGTTTCATCTTTGTTCCTGTTAAACTATCCAGATCCAATTGTATCCTGTGTTGATTTATCCTGTTCCTGATTCTGATTCCTGGAAGATATTGCATCCATCCCATTTTGAATTGACTAGGAAAGTAACCAGAATTAAAAATAAAATCTAAGTCGTATTAAAGGAACCAATTCACAATATTAAATATCGATATTTTATTTAATTAGGTTAGATTATACTTTAATTAATAACTATATAATTTAGATTAGAATAAGGTAAGAGAGTAATTATAAGATTTGTATTAATTGTTGATTTTATAAATACATTCTCACATAAACTAAAAGGTTAACCGTTATTTTTATGATTATTAGTAAATGTTTTCATATTCACTGAGTCGTTATTATCGGTTTTTAGAAGCACGCGGCCAATAGCTGAAGCACTACCTGGGATTAAGACTCAATTTTTCTACTGGAAAGTAGGTGGAGCCTAAAATTATCAACAACAAACAATTACATCTGTCTGAGATTATGACAGAAGGCAATAAAAAATAAACAGTAATTTAATAGGTTACGTACTAAAACTAAAATTCAAAATACTAAAATAACGAAATTAAATATTGAACAAAAGCAATTTTTCTCTTTTACACAAAGGATAGTACGTAACAATAAATTTTCTTTTAATATGCAAATGCGCTATTCTTTTTTAAAATTCGTTCCCAGAAACGTCACAAAAATATGATGGAAACAGATTTTGACATCTTCAATTTCAAAATTTTCTCCGTATCCTATGTTGCTGTCATATTTTTTGTAAGATTATCAAGTATTCTGTTTCTATAGTACCTAAACTTACTGCCTGCTTATGTTATTGACGGTTCTCTAGAAATCGCAAATTGTTAAAAATAAAGGTATTGACAGTTCTCTAGAAATCGCAAATTGTTAAAAATAAATGTTTCTTAATCTGGTTTTCGTATAATAGATATAATGAAAAATATCGGTCATTACACGTCCCAAAAATGCTTTTTCCATGCTTGCACGACTTCCCGTCGCGCGCCCACAGAAAAAGCCTATTTTCTGGACTCCTAATGAAATATACTACTGTTGAAGGATGAAATAAAAAGTTATAATAATAATAACAATTATATAACTGTTAAGAGGTAGGATAATTTAATGTTATTTTAGCTTTGCTAACCATAACAATAAATATTAAGTTATATTACTTGTATTCTTTAAATTTGTGCAGTTGTAGAAAAAGCATAGTGTGAAACATGTGGGAAAGTACTTTTTCCACTTGTTGCACAATATACTATTTCTATAAATCCGGTTTTACCCTAATACATTTATATTTAAAAAAGGACTATATTGAAATTGCTTTTTTTTAGAGCGTAGACGAATTTCAATTTGTAGTAAATATTGAATTCTTTCAGGGTTCAGTTTTTGTTTTAGAGCCTCTTAAATGAAAAATTAATCGAAGGACTTCGTGACCGAACTTTTCCTTCACGAAACCCCCTCGTTAAATTTTTAATTTCATTTTATAGTTTTCCTATAAAGTGGAACGTTACGTATTCTGAAAATTCTTTTTTACGTTCAACGAACGGTTTTTTTCTAGTTATAGCTTATTATGTAAATTTGAAATATACTTCACGAGGTGAAAAACTTTTTTTTAACAAACCCGAAAGCGGTTACCTGATAACGAATGTTTCACAGATGATTTAGCAAATTTTCGTAATCATACGGGGTTATTCTTTTAGGTGGCCAATCAGAACGTTTTAGGAGAAGTAGAAAAAATTGATAATATTGTTTTCTAGGATCCCAATCAATCTTAAAAATTTAGAATAATCAGCTACTTCCAGGCTTCATAATTATACTAAGATTTTCCAAGATAAACTCAATTTGAAGAAAAGCCAACAAAAGTTACTCGTTCTCGAAGCGTTAAGAAGCAAATGGTGGCGTGTTTCCGTTAATTCAGCGTGGCATTTTGTTGCCAGAGGTTTTCGGTAAATTGAAAGAAACCAATCTAAGACGACGGATCATTTTGCATCACGACAATGCGAGCTCACACACATCACATGAAACAAGAGAGTATCTGGACACACAAAATATCAAATTGATGGGTCATCCGCCTTACAGCCCCGACTTGCCAAACGAATTCTTCTTGTTTCTACTAATTAAAGATAAACTGCGTAAACAACGATTTTCATCGCTCGAAGAGGCCTTCAAAAAGCATGTTTTAGAGCTGTCATCTTTTGACTGGACAAAGTACTTTGAAGGGTAGTTAAAACGCATGCAAAGCCTCCGGGTAACGAGCTTTGATCGATTTTTGATGAGTTAACAGGGAACTTCAGGTGATGATGTTCCTGGCCTACAGGTACACAAAAACCTAAAAAACCTCCGGGTACTGAGATTGGTAAGATTCGGATATTTTCTGTGCAGGATATGAAGTTTTTCGTCAACACTTAGAAAGATGCACTTATAAGAATGCACTTTTTGATACAGCGATACAATTTGAAAAAGTACAAGATCAAAATATGGCACAAAGTTTCTAGACGTAGCAAATGCAAAAAAACCCCATCTTAATCCGACTTACTGCACCGATATATACTTAACGTAAAATAATTCACATATTTTCAAATATCACCCTGTATATCCGTCAAAAACGCAACAAGGCATTTTTTAATAAGTACCAGATATGAAATGGGGCCTCGGTCCATAGTACTTATGATTGGACTACGTAAAGTTCGTCGTCGTAAAAAACGTACATTTTAAATATCGGCAAAAAACTACAAAAAACCGAACCACACATCGGCCTAATAAATAGAAGAGCATCAATTGAAAAATTATGCCGGTCCCAGTATCATCAAAGTGTAATATGGAGGAGAAGAAAAATTATATCCATAAGCCTTTTTTTCACCCCCAACATTAAAGAGACAAATTCACCAACACGTGCATGGTGGTTGACTGAAAAATGGCCCCTTTTTTATTGGAGTTCTCATTGACTTTAAAAGTGTGTGTGTATTCGTAAAAGGGCACGAATGACCGAGTTTTGATTTCACTTACTCATTTTGCCTTTTATATTGCTTTTTGAGGAAATTTAAATTCAAATTAGGTTTGTCAACAGCTGGGCTGAGGCGTAATTTTGGTTTCAATTAAAGTCGCTCGAAAAAGAACATCATTCAAAGAATGAATAGAAAGAATTTCTGCTATAGGATTGTAAATAAAATTGCAACTAATGCTGAATGCATATTTCTGAATATGTACTTCTAGTTGTTTGTAATTAAAATTAATTTAATTAAGGCATACAATATAATTTTTTTGCTTCATTTTTTAATTTAAAATGACTTTATTTTCCTATTTTTCGCAATTTCTACAATTATAGAAATATTGAAGGATGTTTTAAAAATAAATTTACATTAACAGGAAAACATTAAATACCTGGTCACTCAATAAGTTCATAGGATGACATATAGACACTATTGATAAATCCATATAATTTTTAGGAGTACTAACCCTTGTTTTTCCTTCTCTGGGTCCGTCTGATCTAAGCTCTCCAATATCGCTGAGGCCTATTGGCTTATTGCGTCTCCTATGCATTTTGTTACTACACCCAGTTCAGTATTTTTGTACCCTGTACTAGTTTGTACAGGTCTTTTGCTGGGTGTTTCTTAAGACTATCTGAGTTTACTGTTGGTTGCCCAAAAAGTGCCCCTTGCGATCCAATGCCTTGCATTCGCACAATACATGTTTCACTGTCTCTGGCTCCTTATTGCATAGCCTGCACCTAATGTCTCTATTGTACGGTCCAATAAGTTCAGCTGTACTTTTGGAACATGGTCTTCCTATGAAGGATTTTCCGTGTTTTTGTCATGACATATATTGCCAGTGTTGCAGGTGTCTTTCCCTAATCCAGTTTTTGATGGCCCCTCGGTCCATTCTGTTTTCCCCTTTTTGCAAGTCAAAAATCTTTATTTCCTGAAATGCCATTATCAATTAAAAATATTTAAGTTCTGCTCTATTCTGGTCTCCCAGGGCTTTCAGTTCTTCTGTGCATTCCCTTACCAATTTAGATGTCACTTCCTGACTTGAAATTGTTTTTAGTACCGCCTGACTGTCTGACATGGTTAGGATTTGTTGGTTTATAAACCTCTCCTATTATTTTCTCTGGCGCATTACAGAATTGTATATTTCTCCGCTATACATACCGTAGCATTTCTGTCTCCCTCTCCCTCCATGGTTTTAGATCAGTCTGTATACCAGATCTGTTAAAGCTGTACTGTTTCGTCATATGGTCAGTCTCATATTAAATGTGTCATTTGACACAGTTCTAATAATACTCATATACGCTGTTCCCTCCATTCGCGGATTCAGTAAGTTTTGCAGCCTGTATACACCCATCTTTGTACTACAAGTGCAGAGGCCGAAGACCTAGCAGTGTTTCCATGACCGCTGTGGGCGTGCTTTTCATTGCACCTGTTATGTCAAGACATGCAAGTCTTTGTACCTTGTCCAGTTTTGATTTGGCAGCTCCTTGTAGTATCTTGGGTCACACCACACACTGTTGCTCCATATGTAATCGAGGGTTTGACCACCATGTTGTATAACCAATGCATGTCTGGTCTTAACCCCCATTTCTTCCCATAAAGTCGACTGGCCGCTATGAGGCCACTTTTTCTATTTGCTGGTTTCAGGTAAGGTTGCTAACCTTCAAATGATGCGTATCAAAATTTCTTGACAATCTGATGTTTCGTTCATAAGTCACAGTAATTTAACTGACACTACTTTTGTATTGATAAAGAATCGCTTCTTAAAAGAAAAAATTCCGTTCAAGCGAAGAAATGGCTAGAAATACATCGAGATAAACGAATTTCAAATTCAAATTAATAAAAAAAACGCCTTCTTTGATTTGTCACAAAATTCAATAACATTTTGTATGGGACTAAGAATTTATCAATACGCCCTCGTAGAAACAGTCTCCAATTAAAAGAGAGGATTTGTAATATTTTTACGAGTATGCCTAAACGATTAACAACAAGACAAATGATTAAATATTTTTGACATGTTGCCGATATAACGCAATTCACATTTTGTGATGATTAGCTTCACTTTGGTCGACAAACCGATTACAGTATTAACGGTTGGAATGACAAGCGTTCGACTACTCACTGCCAATTATCAATTCAAAAACCGATCCCTAAAAATTAATGAATTTTCCAATTGGGTCGGGCATTTGTTCACTTTTGTTTGAAGATAACATTGATGAATAGGTAAAATGAGAATGATGAAATTTTCATAGAATAATATTTATTTAGTGACCAATAGTTTAGCCGATTCTATATTATGAATTTTTAAAGAGAGTTTGGACCTGAATTTTGGATAAGTACCTACTTTTCTTCCATCTGGGCCCGTCTGATACTGGCTTATTGCGTTTATTGTTCATTTATTATTCCACCCAGTCCAGTATTTTTGTACCTTGTACTAGCTTGTACAGTTCTTTTGCTGGGTGTCTGTTAAAACTTTTTGGGTCTAATGTTAGTTGCTCAAAAAGTGTTTGTTTCTTGCAATCGCATAGTACGTGTTTCACTGTCTCTGGTTCCTTATTGCATAGCCTACACCTAAGGTTTCCATTGAACTGTCCAATTTTGTTTAAGAACTCTTTTACTGGTGCATGACCAGTCATGAGTCCTGTTATCACTCTCAGCTTACTTCTGCTCAGAAAGAGTAGTTCAGCTGTTCCTTTAGAGCACGGTCTTCCTATGAAGGCTTTTCCGTGCTTTTGTCCTGACACATTTTTCCAGTGTTGAAAGTGTCTTTCCCTCATCCAGGTTTGTATAGCTCCTTGGTCTGCATACTTCGGTATTCCGGGGGTCTGTTGTGTATCGAGTATTTCTCCTGCTCCCCTTTTTGCAAGTTGATCAGCTTTTTCATTTCCATCGATACCCTGATGTCCAGGTACCCAGGCCAGCACTACTCTGTTCTGGCCTCAGTGGACTTTCAGTTCTTCGATGCATTCCCATACCAGTTTAGACGTCACTTCCTGGCGTGAAATTGACTTCAGTGCCGCCTGACTGTCTGACATGATTAGGATGTGTTGGTTTTTGAGACATCTCCTATTACTTTCTCTGACACATTGCAGAAATGCGTATATCTCCGCTTGAAATACCGTAGCGTTTCTATCTAAGGCATAGCTGTGGCTAACTCTTAGATTTTTGGAGAAGGTATATCCCTGCTCCTGCTACCTTCTTGGTTTTGGATCCGTCTGTACACCAGACCTTACCTTGAAGGTTGTAGTGTTTTTTGTCAGTCCATTCAGTCCTGTCTATAATTGACACTCTGAATGGGCTGTTGAAGTTATATTGTTTTGTCCTATGGTCAGTCTCCATATTGAATATGTCGTTTGACACAGTTCTGACAATACTCATATGCCCTGTTCCCTCCATTTTGGGGTTCAGTAAGTTTTCCAGCCAGTAAGCACCCATTCTTGCTGACTGACTTCAATGTTATATACCCAGACCATACAGAGGCACTAACTAGAACATTTCCCCTGAAAATGGGAAGGTTGTTAAATGCCATCAACACTCGTATAAACTCATCTTCAGTGTTCGACATAAAGGCCAATTTGAAGAAGCAGCTGAAGCTTACAGAAGGTATTGTTTTATTTGTTCTAAGACTTATGAGTAGCCCTAGGCTAAACTTCGCCACTCCCACTTTTGTTTTTTATTTGTTTAAATTATAATTTGTATTCTTTCACCTGGGAAATAAAGACGTTTATTATTATTATTATTATTATTATTATTATTATTATTATTATTGTTCTTCTTCTATCATGTTGACATTATAACGATTATTGTTTTTTAATAAAGAAATTTAAACTTGAACATTCTGAATTTCATATTTTTTATACCCGACCTATATAGCACTTGAAAACTGACAGGAGGTACCCTAAATTACAACAATGCTCCAATGGTAGAACTAACTGGAAACTTCGAGTAAAATTCCATGGAAATTAAATAGGAACTGCAAGAAATTCCAGTTAAATACTAGGTAACTATAGGAAATTCCTGTAAAAGCTCAGGTTGTAAGTTTCGAATACAACTAACTAGTACTCTATGAATGAAAGATCTTTAATTCAACGGAATATTCCTGTTAAATCGATACTACAGTTCCAATTTATTACTGCAAATTCCTGTAAAAACTGAAGTACGAAGCTTCGAATACAACTGTCTAGCTTGTTTATTAAACTGGAAATTCCTGTTAAATCGAAATTACACTTCCGGTAAAAGTAAGGTAGTTCTAGAGGAATTATAAGACCGGAATCATCATGTAAAATTATCCAATATTCCTGGTGTCGCTTATATAGGGGGAATTTCCTGTAGAATTCTTCGAATTCATGTTGTATATACTGGTAAATTTGTTTGAGTGTATATTTATACTCATCACAGACTCACTTTTTTATTCAATTAGTTTGAATAAAGTCTATTTTTTTAAATTTCTTTTATGTAGGCCACTAAACAGCAAAATGCGCCACTGATTTAAATTGGAGCAAAGATGTTTTTTGTGAGCGTGCATCCACAGAATGAATTACAAACTCGTTCAACTATACGAACTCTCAACTATTCAGTATTCACCATCTCCAGCCGTACGCGGCCCGGCCGCAATTATCTCAACTCTACCTATTGTGTACCTTTCTCTCTAGATTCAACAGTTTCTATTCGATTGAAATAAATCTTTAATGACTATTGCTTTTTCTCCTCCTAATTGTTGAATTAATTCAATTTCCACGTCGCTCCCTCAATTTTATTTATTGAAAATGCCACAGGTTTTGTTTGTTGTTGCGCTCTCAATTTCAATTACGTTTTCGATTTCATAAATGAAGCCTACACAAGCGAGTTTTGACAACTTAACAAAGCCAAAAATTCCCAATTTGCATTGATATAGGTATTGACGTACGCGTGTTTCGAACTTAATTTATTGGGTTCGAAAGCCCAGCTATGACATGCAGAAACAGAATTTATCAAAGAATACTTAGACTAAAAAAAAAGAAAGCAAGAACTAAGACTAAGAAACAAAAAATTGGCAACCATTTCAACATTTGCAAAGAGTAAAATCCACCTCTTACTAGGTAGTTCTTAAGACATTGCTTAAATTCTTACAAAACTTACAAATGATTTAATGTTAGCCGGAAGTTTATTGAACAGTTTTTGTCCTGTTACAGTGGGTCATTTATATAAGAGTCCACCCTTTGGGTGGGCCGAAGTAATGTGAAAACGCATAGGTACTTCGAATATATACAGACACGGTAATGTTAAAATGTCATAAGTTTAAAAAAATCTCGACAACTGGCGGTAAGAGAAACACTTTTTCGAGTCCGAATCTTCTAATATCTTTTAGCTCAGTAGCGGACTACGTTAATAGCGTTGTCGTTGGCAATCCACATATCATCTATGGAACACGTCGCAGCGCACAGTATGCATCTCAGGATATGGTCCTCATCCTGCACTTCGCCAGAGTCGTAAAGGTTTGATTGGTCTTCTTGTATCCCCCATCTGATCATTTTCTTTTTCACCGGTGCCGCTCCTGTTCTTATTCGGTTTATTGTTTTCCAGATTTTCCAGTACAGGGTAGAGCCTGATAAAGGAAACTATTTCTGGATTTTAGTCTCCTCATTGGTTCTTGATGTTCAATGCCTTTTCGGCGTTCGGTTGGTGTTGAGAAACCTGCCGCTCTATAGAGTTTTTCCAGGGGGGCAGCTTTCATGCAACCAGTTATAATTCTACAGGTTTGATTGAGAGTAACGTCAACCTGTTTTGCATGTTTGGATCGGCACCATACTGGACCAGCATACTCTCCTGTAGAGAGGCAAAGTGCTTGTGCAGATATTCTCAGGACTTGAGGTTTAGCGCTCCATTTACTTTTAGCAAGTTTTTTTATTAGGTTGTTCCTGGCTGTCACTTTTTGCCGAGTATTATGGCAGTGCTGTTTGAAGGATAGCGTTCTGTCCATAGTAACACACAGGTACTTCAGTATGTCAACGTGCACGAGTTCTTCACCTTCCCATGAGAAGTTTTTTGTTTGCCTTGTGTGAGTTAAGGTGGAAGGCGCAAACTTGTGTTTCTGCTGGGTTGGGTTTAAGAGCGTTTTCGCGGTAGTAGGTGGAAATAGTTTTCAGAGCTGCTTCCAATTTAACTTCTATATCCCTAAAAGTTCTATCCTGTATGGAGATTGCAAGGTCGTCGGCATATAGGAAATGTCTAGCATGTTCGGTGAGTTGTTGATCATTGGTATAAAAGTTAAACAGAGTTGGAGCCAAAACGCTCCCCTGTGGTAGTCCGGTTTTTTGGAGTCTCCATCGGCTTTTTTTTCCTTGCAGTTCTACATAAAACCGTCTGTTCTGAAGAAGTGATCCTATAACCTGCCTCAACCTGAAGTCCTGTGTATTGCTATATACTTTCTGGAGCAGTTTTTTGTGATCTACAGTATCGTATGCTGCGGTTAGGTCGATAAGGACCACTCCTGTTGTTAACTTTTTCTGAAACCCCTCTTCAATGTGTTTTGTGAGGTTGAGCAGGTGGCCAGTACAGGATTTTCCATGTCTACCGCTTGTTGGGGAATCAGAGAAGTAACAACGTGGCTTTGAATACGTTGCAAAATCATTCGTTCGTAGAACTTAAAGAGGCACAGCAATGGTCCAAAAAAAATGTTTTTTTTATTGGGAAATATTTATTTGACGTACGTTTCGGCTATATTTAAGCCAAGGTATAATTAAAAGATTATTTGTATAAAAAGACAGAATTACTTACATTAATATTAATCTTAATTTTTAATTATCGGAAATAGACGATTTTCTCTTTTCCAAACATTCCAACAATGTATGTAGAGATGTCGTTAAAATATATCTCAACTTCGTACCTGTATCCAATACATGTTTACCTTTGGGGTATAATTTATATAGAGAAAATGAAGGCAATGTATTTTGAAAGTTACTTCGATACCACCGGCTAAATGTGCCATGTAATATCTATAATGTTGTCTAAAATGTGATTTGTGCGACTTGAGATTTTATCTGCCCAATTATTTTGGTTAAGTATCTACAGGGTATAGCCGTTATTATAGAAGATATCAGAAAAACTTGGTTACTATAATTATAATAATAATAAATTAAAGAATACAAAATATAATTTAAACAAATAAAAAACAAAAGTGGGAGTGGCGAAGTTTAGCCTAGGGCTACTCATACTTAACCACATTAACAAACAAAAGATATATATAAAAAAGTAATAATACAATATCAAAAAAATGTAAAAAAAAATATTTTACTATATAGTCAAATCTTAATTTTTCTAAGGAAGGGAACATTGAACAGAGCTCCGAATTGCAAAAGTGTCATATGCCATATTAACCATTGTTTTGCTCATCTAAAAAGAATTTTTTTGCTTTAGACCTTAATGTAGAGTGTTTAAAAATTTTAAATTCATTTGGTATCGCGTTATATAATGACACTGCGTTATATATAAAACTGCGATTAAACATTACTGAACTATGGATTGGCATAGTGAGACGATTGGGATCTCGAAGATTTACATTTGTAATGTGTTTACGAGCAATCTCGGGTGTAGAAGTGAATAATACTTTATGAACATACGTAGTCAAATGATATTTCGCACGGTTTTCCAATCTAATTCTTTTATTTTATGAGTGATATGATCATATTTTCTTAAACCAAAGATAATCCGACAACATGAGTTTTGAATATATTGTACCTTTGTCCTATCACCTTCATCTAAGCAAAAATAGTAAATGTAGTCACAATAAGTGAAGTGTGAAATAACCAATGACTCACACAAAAGCTTTCGCATATTGTGACTAAGAAGTGCTTTATTGGCATAAATAAATTTAAGATACATGTAACATTTTTGCATTAGATTACGTACATGTGTATGAAATCTCAATTCATTGTCAAAAATAACACCAAGATTACGGGTTTCATCCACTATAGGTAAAGGTACCCTATCTATACTAATATTAATATTTTCGGAAAGAAAGACTTTGTTATTTCGGGATGAAAATATCATTACTTTTGATTTTGATGAATTTAATTTTAAATTATGTTGTTTGGCTAAATCAGAAATACCTTGAAGGTCTTGGTTAACGAGTCGGCAAGTTTCTTCACAATTTTTAGTAGAAAAACGGTAGTAATATTGCATATCATCTGCATAAGCCTGTACCTTACCACGTCTTGCCGAAGTTAAGATATCAGCCGTGTAAAAAACAAACAATAACGGTCCAAGTATAGATCCTTGAGGAACACCACTTAAAATATTAATAGCTTCTGATCTGACACCATAAACCTCGACTACTTGTGACCTATCAGTTAGATATGAAAAAATAAGAGAGACTGCAGCTTGTGACGCACCATAATAGCGAAGTTTGGCACAAAGCAGTTTATGGTTAATGGTCTCAAATGCTTTTGAAAAATCTAATAAAATAAGAAGACTATTATCTTTTTTATCAAGTGCATTAATAATGCCATCCATTACAACGGCTAAAGCTGTGGCAGTACTGTAACCTTTTCTAAAACCTGCTTGGGTATCAGGTATTAATTGGTTTTCTATAAAAAAGTTGCATAGCTGATTAAATAATATTTTTTCTAATATTTTCGAAAAAACTGGCAAAATGATAATAATTCTCAGGTCAGAGTATTCTTTGGGATTAGAAATTTTAGGTAACGGCTTACCAACTGAAGTTTTCCAAGCCTTAGGGACGTAACTTTTTCTATGCAGGAATTGATGAGGTGGATTATCAATAAATGGTCTACAAAAAGTTAACATTTCCAACAGCATTACTTTTAATTTCATCTAATGTCCTAGAAACTTCATCAAGTGTTGCCATACGAAAAGAAAAAATATTTTGACCTAAATTACCAACATTATTTGTGTAGAAATCTATTTTACCTTTGCACTTATCATCAGAATTATCGCGCAGAAAATCAGAAAAATAATTATTAATATCATTGGGATCTGCTAAGTTATCTGGAATATCAAATTTGGCATTTTTGCATAAGTTTAAATATTTAAACGTTTTCCATAATTTCTTTTTGTCTTTTTCTTTAGCAACATTTTTACGATTTTGTCCTACTAATTTTACAGTTTCATTTCTAATTTTTTTGTAAACCTGAAGGTCACTATTCAATTTGGTTTGTTTAAACTTTTGCAGAGCTACGTTTCTTTCTCTCATTTTAATTTTTAAAGGTTGATCAAGCCATGGTGCTGGCTTCTTGGTAACCCGAACTAATCTCAAAGGCGCATGTACATCAAAAACAGCTGTTAAATACGTGTTAAAAATATTTAATTTTGCTTCAATATCCTTCTCACTAAGGTACCTTTGCCAATATAAATTTTCTAGGTCATTTTGAAGTGCGTTTAAATTAATTCCCTTAAACTGCCTTTGCTTAATGAACTTAATTTTAGTTGAAAATATAGACATATCTAAGTAGCAAAAGCCCATCTTATGATCAGATATATTATTGCAGTTAATTGTACCTGAATTGGTGATCATGTCAACATTAGATGTAAAAATAGGGTCCAAAAGTTTTGTACCCCTTGTGGGTTCGTTTAAAATTTGCACTAGGTCATAAGTTGAAAAGCATTCATTTATACAAATACAACAAAATAATAATGCGAATACCGCTCGGAGTAACATAAGAGAAAAAAAATTTAATTTTAGTACCTGAGAGTACATTCTAGTAACTGAAGAACAACCGAAAAAGAAAGTACTGTATTGAAAACGAAAAAGTTTGTTGTATGAAACTATTATGAAAATATCTCAAAATTAAAATAATGCTATTTGTTATTTATAAAAATATCATCAAACTTTTTCCTTAAAAAGCACACATAATTTCCTAGAAACCCAGAATTAAAAGTAATCATAAAAATAATAGTAATTTTCCTGAATTTGCCTAAATTCAAAATTAGCATAAATATTCCGAATGAAACAACAACAAAAAAAAAGTTAATGCAAAATGATACCTTATAAATTAGTAATTTACTAAACTTATTATGCCAGTTCTTCCAATTCGACAGTGTTTGTAATTTTCAATTTTTTACTTCCACTAAGCACAAAAATATTACCATTATTAGTCCAACAGTTATTTTTGAAAACTGCTGCACATATAGGCAGCCTTAAACATCAAATGTGTACAGATAAGAGGTCAGGGCACTCGAGCAAATACCCAGAAGAAATAATTTTATGGAATTAAAAGACCGAAGAATAACTAGCTAGAATGTCAATAAACACAAAATGCGAGTACTCTACAAATAGATGTTTCATTACCAACCAATCTTGTGTATAGATAAAACGAGTCTCTTGAGGAGAAGGTAGATGACAACTAGATATTTACAGGATTTAACAAAGACCATTAAAGAACCAAAAGAACTATTCACCAATGAGAAAAACAACCAATCATTTACAAGGATTAACTTCATGGAAAGCTATAGCAAGAATTAACAATTATAAGATAATCTTGGGCTAAAACAGATAAAGTAGAAGACGAGGAATTTGCTGAATACCTAGCAAAAAATGTCTTCCAGCCATTCCCATGTTAGAAAATAGGGGAAGGATATAACCTCATCACTGTGAAAGTTATAAAACAACGGTCAGAAAAAGCAACAGTCACCATAAAATTGGATACTTCCCATCTCAATGGAAAGATGGACAAATCACTTCGATACTCAAATGAGGGAAAGCAATAGAGGTAGAATCATCAGATTTATTGTTGTCCTTCCTTTCAAAACTGTTTAAGAATGTATTCCTGGACAAACTGAAAATTATTCCAGAGCATCAGTTCTGCTTTCATAAAAGTCATGCAATCACTGAGAAACTACATAGACTTGTCGAAATAACAAATTCGTTTGAAGATAAAAATTGTACGCACGGTATTTTATTCATAGATCAACTTGGAAAGAAAGAATCATCAATAGCTAATATTATAAGGCGTTATTATGGCGTATGAAGGAAGAAATTTAAAAAAAAAATGTACTTAAATAAGTAATAAAATTTAAATAATTTTAATATTGACAAGTAGAAATTTGGTTTATAAAAACACTTATTTATAGAATCTCTTAGCAAATCAGAAAATCCTTCTGCGATCGACAAATGTTCCTGAAATATTCCGCGACCTCAGATCCTTTCAGAAGGACTTTCAAGCTTTTCTGCTTCGCGCTTCATCCGATATTTTCTTTTCATCAGTGGCGGACTTGCCAGAGGTAAACTTTTTGCGAGGATACATACGCTTCACTTTTGTAGTATCATTCTCGTCCAAGTTATATAAGCGGATTTCTTGAAGAACTGATAGAGATCTTTTATATACTTCCTCAAAATTGAGAAAAAATCTATACACGTTAAGTGTGGTAAAGGAAGTAAGCCTTGATAATGAACAGGCTTCAGTCGTTCTCTTAACAAATGCAGGCAATCAGTTTTTGCTATCCAAGAATCTGGCATCACAATATTATTTTTACAAGTCATTTTATACGACAACTGCTTAGCCTTGAACGTGTTTAATCTTAACGAACAGGTCTTAGTGTAATGAAACAGCGATTCCTTTTGTTATTTATTAAATATCAATCTCAAGCTTTGTCCACACTATGCCGCTGTTTGTCATTTAGTCGCAACTTTTATTTAGTATTATCAATTATTATTATACTAAAATGTATTGCAAATCTATGTTAATACCCAAATTTCAAAATATATTTGTAAACTAACCTGTTTATACGTTTATTTCAAATCGCTTTAACACCCAACTCACTTCAACACTCAACATCAGTTTTTGAATACCTAAACACTTCAAATTACATAGAAATCCATAAATCCCTTTAAAACTGACAAATGTCAAAGTCTAACCGAATTAAGCCAAACGCAATAGATATACACTATTAAACAAATTATGGAAAAAGCACACGAACATCAATATGAAATAGAAATGTTAGTTTTAGAATTCGAACAAGCCTAAAGAGGTACGAAATTATGAAAGCCTTAAAAGAACAAGAAATAAGTAAAAAACTAAGAAACCTAATAGAGATGGCAATGAGACAATCAAAAGTTAGTATCCTGACACAAAAAGGAGAAACGGAAGAATTAGAAATAAACAAAGGTGTCAGACAATTAGCCTCACTGTCTGCTACGTTGTTCAATCTGACTCTAGAATTCATTTTAAGATAGATACCAAAGGGAGAGAACAACAGAAAATCAATTAATCCCATAACTATAACGAACGAAAGATAATAAGAGGAGAGCAGGAATATAGAAGGAGAACGATTCAAGAAACATTAGAAGAACTGAACGGAGAAGACTTAATAAAGAAAATTAAAGCTAAAGAATCAAGTGGCTGGAAGATATATGGAGACAAGTATCAGAAGCAGTAGCAAAGGCTATGCTACAATGTCATCCAGTAGGAAAAAGAAGAAATGGAAGACCCAGATCGAAATGGTTGGAAGAGGTAGAAGAGGACTTAAGTAGGACAGGAGTTACAAGATGGAATGACAAAACAAGAGACCGGAAGAAATGGCGGCAAATCAGCGAACAAGTACAATAATGAACCGAGGATGGGGACTGATCCACCCCGATAAATGCATTTTTTTGCAGTCGTTCCTAAGCAATCAAGAAGTCAAGATGTCATAATCAAATTTTACATAGAGATCATTTTTTATGGGTTTAAGCTTATAGGGTTTTTCATAAATACATTCTACACATTAGTTCCACCTCTTCATAGTCTACAAGAACGAACAGGAAGCAGCAATTGCAGGTAACCTAATTATATAGTCCACTTTTATCTTGGTTACTCATTAGCCAAAATGTTAAGGCGACTAAGGTTGGAACAGCAGAATTCTCGTCTAATCCCCGACATGGTCGATATCATTGACTAACCCTCTCATATATATCATATACATGGACATGTTATTTAAAAACCCATCAAACGTATTTCATTGTAATTGAAAGACATTTACTAACTTATAAAACTATTATTGTATTTTGAAAATATAGTAGTTGTTCCTTCTCTACAGTATTCAAAATAATAGTACCTAACGGAAAATATAAATCTGCTATAATTTTAAAAACCAATTCTGGTAATCTAAAACTATAGCTGAATCGACAAGCATCACTTAGAACATTCCTGGATTAGTTGAAACCTTATTAACAGATAATAGTATTCTAAACTCGATCTTAATGTTGTGTGGACTTGTTTCTTTTTTGCAATCAGCCATTCATTGAAAAGGATTTTAGTTTGAGAGACTAATTGTGCGCCTGATTGGTATCAAATGGACAGCCATCTTAGAATAACCTAGATCTTAATTTATTTAATTTATTCTTAAAATTTTTCTCTTCGCTGTTCTGTCCTTTATTTCTCCGTTTTATTATTAGTAGGGAGGCGTTCTAAAAATATTGAATAGCAATTTCTCCGCCACTGCGAAATAAAACTTCCCAGGCGCCACCGAGAATCGTCGCTGTGGGTTTGTGCTGTCTTCTCTGAGCTCCTCCTCCACTTCAGTTCCCTTTTGTCCTTCCTTCACGTCTGACGTTGTTCCTGATAGCGGCACGGCATCGACGGGAACGCAGCAGGACTCGCAGCACAAGCTCCGGATCGTAGGGCTCCGGCCTGGGATCTTCCTGTCGCTACTGGACCCTACCAAGCTTCGTTAGCTGCCTCATTTTGCTAAAAATAAAATTCTTATGATGCCATTTGGGATTGTTGATAGGACGTTTCGAGTTCGATACGATACAAATCAAATTACTCGATTCCTGGATACGTTTGTATTTAGTTCTTCGTCGTTTTTGAATAGATCAGCGAATTGAATTTTAGATTCCAAATCGGAAATGTTAGAAAACATTTTTATGGTTACTGGATGGAAAATATAAATTACAAACAGTAATAACTAAGGACCCCGCACATGATTATAACACTCACAAAAGAAACGTATCAACACTACAAGTTAAAATATCACAAAGATCATATGCATATATCACAAAAAAATTATATAATAGTGTTCCTGATACAATCAAAAACGAAGAAAACAAGTTTAAATTCAAAAGAGAACTGAAAAAATATATTCTGGGAAGCGATAGAAAAATAATAGAAACATGAATATAATAGAACATGAAGTAGCAAAGTACTCATATCTTGCTTGCTATATTCCATATATACTGTTACGTACTATCTTTTGTGTAAAAGAGAAAAATTATTTTGTTGAATATTTAATTTCGTTATTTTATTTATTTGAATCTTAGTTTCAGAACATAACTTATTAAATTACTGTTGATTTTTTTATTGCCTTCTGTCGTAATCTCAGACAGAATATAATTATTGGAAAAATCGATAATAACGACTCAGTAAATTGGAAAACATTTATTAATAATCATAAAGATAACGGTTAACCTTTTAGTTTATGTCAGAATAAGAGTTGTTTGCCAGAATAAGGTAAGTGTAATAAATTTCTTGTTTATAAAATCAACAATTAATACAAATCTTATAATTAGTTTCTTACCTTATTCTAATCTAAATTATTTAGTTATTAATGAAAGTACGATCTAACCTAATTAAATAAAATTCTTGTGACCTTTTTTTATTTTGAAACGTTTTTAAATATCGATATTTAATGTTGTGAATTGGTACCTTTAATACGACTTAGATTTTATTTCTAATTCTGGTTACTTTCTTAGTCAATTCAAAATGGGATGGATGCAATATCTTCCAGGAATCAAAATCAGGAACAGGATAAATCAACACAGGATACAATTGGATCTGGATAGTTTAACAGGAACAAATATCGGGCTTCTTCTCTTGATTTAAGTTTAAGTTTCTTGATTTACAAAAATATAACCTCACTTAATTTGACAGGTAAATTTCTTTTAATTTTTATCTTCAATCAGTATTGCTTTGATTTTAAATTTCTTTTCTTTTTATTACGAGCAACGATGTGAACAATTCAAGAGATTTTGATCAAAAGCCTCGCTTGACAGAGAAAAGTAGTTTTTATAAACCATCATATCACGGCTCTCTAGATTAAAATTTGACAGTTTTTTACTCAATTTTTTTTTAAAAATTCAAATAACAATTTTTATACAATTTTTGCTTATTACCAAATAATTCTCGTGACAAAAAGAATAATTTTGATATAATTTATTTACAATTCCTACTTATATTAAGTTTACACACAGACTTTTTAAGTTCGTCATTATCGCATTCTAAAATTCTATACAACTTTATTATTACTGCCTGTTTTACAGTAATTCTTTGATTTTAGAAGTTCCAACACTTTATTTTCCCGATTGGGCTACTAAAAAAATGATACCAGTACCAAATATGAAAGAAATCTACCAGGTATTTAGAAAGTTACTGCTTGTGAAAATGAAAAAAATGCATTTGATGTAATTTGACGTTAAAACTCCAGTAGTAGAATGGGATGTGCACTTAAAATTTTTTTTCATTTTAACTCATTTTTTTCCGTTCTTTTCAAATATCCATCCCAATTTTAAAAAATCTGATACACAGGGTGTTGTTTTGGGGATTTTCAAATTTTACAAATTCTTCTTAATCCGGATCTGGATTTTAATTGTAGTTCTTACACTATAGGATTGGGCTATTAACACACTTTACCTGTACCAAGTATGAGATAAATCTACAGGGTGGTTCTAAAGTTATGGCTTAACAAAATATTGGCCGAAATGGATGAAACGTCCCGTATCTCGGTTATTAAAGGCGTTAGACCCAGTAACCAAGGTTATTTGGAATCACCTAAGTACCCTCTATTTACAGTTAACGTATGTCGGTTTAACTATGAAACACCCTGTATATACTTGCAATTGTAACTTTTATCTATAAACTTTTATTAATTCTCTTCTCATTTCATAACCCTATGCCATTTTAATTTGTTAATGTATTTGTTGTAAATATCAAAACAAGTAAAAGATCACTTATCGATTATTACTTTGTTCACCCCTCTTTTCATTGTAAATCCATTTATTTTATATTTTTATATTTATTGTGAATAAAGTTATATTATTATTATTATTATTATTATTATGGAAACGGGAGCACCGTCCAATTGTCTGAATTTTTGAGATGTGATGTCTTGATCAATAGTGTCCATGGGCCCAATCCTATCCTATGGCTAGATTTCGATATACAGGGCGTTAAAGTTCAAGATCCCGACAATTTAAAATGTTTAAAAGTTTCTGGCATATAAGTATATGTAGTCAAAATACATACTTAAAAAAATAAAATCAAAATATATGTCCTTACAGGGCGATTCATGTTTCCACAGGCCTTTTTTTTCAAAGTATGTATTTTTAACATGCAGAAATAGCCTGAAATATCGATAAAAAAAAAGTCACCGTCAAAGTTTCTGAATATTCGATATAATGTAGATTTTGACGTCCTCGTTCAAAATTGTAATAGGTACAATTGGATCCTATGGCTTGTTTTCGAGAAATTAAACGATTAAACTGTAAAAATATCAATTTTTACCAATAGCAAATTTTAGTAATAAAAAATAAACGAAATATTGTAAACTAAATATTTTTACACACTGTATTAGATTATATTGCACCGTTATATTAATTGGAGGCAGGCTAAAAATTCATACTTGAACTTATAAGATGACAAAATGAACAAAACTAAAACAGCTGCCAAACAATTAAAAGGTTTATTGTTCCAATAAATAAAAAAATTGGTAGGTATATTTGAGTATTTTTATCGAACCCATAACTTATGAGTTTTTTTATATTTTTATGAGTTTAAGCTCGTTTCTACAAACACCAATGCGTTAGAGCCCTAGTGTTTTGGTTTACTTGTTATCCCTTTTTAGGAATATTTCACTGATATTTTTGGAGAATCATATGCAATTGTGGAAAATCGATTATTCCATCGAGTTTTGAAATACCTGCTATTACACCACCCTATACATTTATTTAATAGCGTTTCTTAATTTTTACGAGAAACTCTACACAGGAAAATTATATTTTTCCTATGTAGTTTATTAAATCCAATAAATAATTGAATAATCTGAGAAAAATACAGTGTAAATAATTAAGGTAGGTACAAACAATCCACTATGTATGCGATATAAGTTTAAAGCTTTATTATGATATTAAAGACCATTATTTCATTTTTTTTTAATTATCAAAGTATCAAAAAAAATATACTGAGCAACCCTGTATATACAGGGTGATTCATTATTGTGACAAAGCTCAGTAGATTTGTTATAATAAAAGATTACAATTTTGAACGAGGACGTCAAGATCTACATTATATCTTTGACGGTGACTTTTTTTATCGATATTTCAGGCTATTTCTGCATGTTAAAAATACATATTTTGAACAAATAGGTCGGAAACATGAATCGCCCTGTAAGGAAATATATTTTGATTTTATTTATTAAGTATTTATTTTGACTACATATATCCGCCAGAAACTTTTAAAAATATTTTACAGGGACTTCTTGGTCCACATTTTAAAGTTTCGGGATCTTGAACTTTAACGCCCTGTATATCGAAATCTAGCCATCGGATAGGATTGGGCACATGGATATTATTGATCAGGACATCAAGTACTATCACATATCAAAAATTCAGACAATTTGACGGTGCTCCTGTTTCCATAAGAATGGTGCGCGGTCCTTTAAAGATGCTTACTTATAATATAAGGAATACTGTGATGCTTTTTTATAGTTCAAAATTAAAAAAATTCTTACTGAAAAAACAAACCCTATGAAATAAAGATTTAAGCAGCGTGTCAATTACTGAAGTGATGTTAACAAATGAGGTGTCTATGGATATAAAATATTAAATAAACGAATTTTTGAATGCAAGAGCGGATTTACGTGCGGGTACAGGGGGTAATTACCCCCCATCATTATAAATTATAAAAAAGGTATAAAACATAATACACACAAAACTGTTTTACATCATAAAGAAAGTGGTTCTTCTTATAACGCGTTAAAGAAAATTCGGTAAATTTCTAGTTCACTTTATTATTCATATGTCAATAGGTATTTATTTTTTACGAGTTAAATTTAAAAGGGTTTCATATAATACAGTGTCATCCCCAAAGTATGCACCATATGGGAAAACTTTTGTATTAAGGGTTTTTCGATTTGATTTTGAGACAAGAGTCAATTACCCTTATTTTGAAAATTCTCCAGAAAATGTATGAGTTTGTGCCGAAATGTTTTATGATTTGATATTATTGAATATTAAGTTAATAGTACAATACTGTATAATTTTGGGCAATTTTCGTTGTTAACAAAAATTAAAAATAACTTTGTATCAAAAACTTTGAAAACTATTTTACTTTCTAAAAAAATTGACCATGATTAACACAACTAATTATCTAAATTATATATCAAATGTTGCGAATCATTCCAATTATGATTATTTAAATAGTATGTTCACTAAATGTCCCAATTAAATTAAATTAACAAAAAAATGACTTTTTTAATGCAACAATTATGCATATGATATGAGATAAACATGTTTATGTACGATTGAACAATAAAACGCTCTTTATAGAACAGTTTTGCATCAACAAAGTAATTGTCAACGTCATTGACAAATTGCAAGACATGTTACATTTGACATGTTTGAAAAATAAACATCTACTTGTCATCGCAACTGCTGTGAGCTAAAATCGTATACAGGTATAATCAAATTTTTATTTTTTCAACTTATTTTCACCGAACAAATAGTTCGATATCTGAATTCGATCTGTGTGTATGTGTGTGTCGATTCTTTGTCTTTGTGAATTTTAAAATTCTGACTTCAGATTTTGATAGAGCATTAAAAAGTAAGATCCGTACCACTTCGGGAACTCCTTCAAAATGGGGTCCAAAATATGAAAATTTTGAAGTTTAAAATGACATTGAATTTAAAGTAGACACATAGTGAATGACTATTTTATAAACATATAAACAGGCTTTATTGACTCATCATTTTATAGCCTCTCTCGCAAGCGCGCTCGGCCATAAAACGATTCGTTCAATAAAGCCCATGTTTATCTACTTGTAATATAAATAGCTACTACCTCATCAAGCCGCGCCAAAATAAGCACTAAACAAAATTTGCTTCAGAAACCGAGATATCGAAGATTTTTCGAGCATGAGAGATTAAAGATAAATGATTCAATTAAAATGCTTGTACGCTTCACTTTAATACTCAATTTTCAATAGTAAAAGTCAATAAAACAATCTGTTGTATTTTTTTATCAAAAATATAGGTATTCAAATGTAATTTGCCCAAAGGCTAACGCTGTACTATGTAAATTGCGTCCTCAGGAATTTTTTGAAATAAAAAATCTCTTCTCCAAATGGTCGTAGAACAATTTTTTTTTTCAATTCGTAAAAAAATCAAATCCTGACCAAGGAATCATCGTAAAACAAAAATTTAAAAAGATATTTGAGAAAAACATAAGCTAAAAAAATTGTTTTCTTCAACTCCATTTTTAGGTACTTAAAATTTATAATCGTTAAGAATTTATAATATGAAAGTACAGTTACTTACGAACAAAATGCACCCCAGAACTTTTCTCTATATCCATTTCTCGAGCAATAGTGAACGGTTTTCAGAAAACGTATTTTTTTCGAAAAATCGATATAACTCAAAAAACAAAAAATATTTTGCAATTTTTCAAAAATGTATGGTTTTCTATATTTACTGTAAATATCAAGTGATTATATGAAAAATTGAAAAAGTTACGGTAAAATCAAAAAATGACGATTTTTGACGGTTTTTTCGATAAATCTCGAAAAGTATTTCGACAATCGACACTTTTTATTTACAAAAAACCGTTTTCTTAAAGAATTTTTTAGTTTAGGTTCGCCCCTGAAATCCGTGACTATTTTTTTTCCTATATCTCTGTATTTTTTGATCACACGGATTTTTTCTTTGGAAAAAAAATTGAGCAACCGTAATTTTTCTTACGATTTGCTATTTGCTATCTGCTATTTGGACTATTGGCCATCTGAATTTTTTGCAAGATTCACAATATTTCATGAATTTTCGTCAAAGAATGTTATTTTAAGATTTAATTTAATTTTCCATTTTTGATGATTCCATTTTTCAAATATTTCCACATTTTGACACAAACTGATTTTATTATCCAGAAGAAAGATTCTTTAAACCAGATATGAATTTAAAGTTATGTCATTATCGGATGATTATCATTTCTAGAAAGATGAGGCACAATAATGGCAAAATATTGTGCCTTGTCAGAAGAAACTATGAAGGCTTTAAAGTTGTATCAAACCGTTGTAAAAGGATTATATGATACGAAAGAATTGGGAGAGGATTGAATTTTTATCTTTTGAATATTTGCATTAAAAATTTGAATATAATTTATATTTTCACTTTTCGACTAATAGCACTAGTAACATAGGAAAAATTTTGTGCAAGATTCACTGAAAAAAACGAATCCCGGGAATTTCCCGTTAAATGAATTCCTGTTTAAACTATTGTTATTATAACAAGAAAAAACCGTTCTGAGGACAATCTGTACTTCCAATCTAACAGACTGATTCCAGTTAAAGTGACTTCAGTCGTATGAACAGGAAAAACCGTTAAGTATAGCAGTAATAAGGTACTGTTAATTTAGCAGGAATATTTCCTGTGTATATAGAATAATATTTTGCTATATTTACAACATATTACTGTAAACATACGTGGTGCAGCCGGAATAATACACCGTGAATGTTACAGGAATATCTTGTAAATCCCACAATTCAATCCGCTACTCTGTGTAGTACGCGCCGACAATATTTATTGAAGTAATCGTCAATCAAAGCATAAGCATAAATTAATATGTGGATACAATAAAACACTATGATATACACAATAAAACATTTCGAACATTTTAAAAATGCTTCCAGTTTTTATTGTTGAAACACTTACTTCATAGAATCTATCCATAGTATTTTTTAAGAAGCCGCTGAAGCTTACAGAAGGTATTTTTTATTTGTTCTAAGAATTATTGTCCTTCTATTATGTTCACATTATAACGATTATTGTTTTTTAATACAGAAATTTAAACTTGAACATTCTGAATTTCATATTTTTTATACCCGACCTGAATACTGACAGGAAGTACTCTAAATTACAACAATGCTCCACGGTAGAACTAACCGGAAACTTCCAGTTAAATACTAGGTAACTACAGGAAATTCTGGTTGTAAGCTTCGAATACAATTAACTAGTACTGTAATGTATGAATGAAAGATCTTTAATTCAACGGAAAATTCCTGTAAAATCAATACTACAGTTCCGATTAATTACTGGAAATTCCTTTAAAAACTGAAGTTTAAAGCTTTGAATACAACTATCTAGTTTGTTTATTAAACAGGAAATTCCTGTTAAATCGAAATTAGAGTTCCGGTAAAAGTAAGGTAGTTCGTTAAAATAACTGGAATATTCCAGTTAAATCAATGTAATGATTCTGTAAATAGTACAGCATATTCCGGTTGTAGGTATCTAGAGGAATTGAAAGACCGGAATTGTCACGTAAAATTAACAAATATCCCTGCTGTCGCTTATATAGGGGGAATTTTGTGTAGAATTCATGTTGTATATACTGGTAAATTTCTTTGAGTGTGGGTTAGGGAAGACAGGACCTTAGATTTTAACGTGCGATTTTCTCAGCACGGTCAAAGGAGAAACTCAAGTTCACATTTCGCTAGTAGTGGTCCATCCAAAAACTTACCTCAGCGAACAATGCTGAACTTCTAGATCGGTGCCCACTAACTGAAAAAAGAAAAAGGTTTTAGTATCTGCTATAAAGCTTAATCAAATTTTAGAGAGAGTATAACAGCCGACCCGAAGGTTTTAAAAGAATGCATTTGTTTTTAGTTTAGTTAAGTGATGAAATAACTACCACATTGCACAAATGATGTGAAATAAGTTAAAATCACAGCTCCCAGGAATTGCGACATTAGAAAAGGTTACACACTGCACCAACATCTGGTCTTCAAACAACTACTCCTTGGATTATATGCCCCAAGAGGTATTGAATTACAGAAGTCCCGACGCGGTTGGAACCCGAATAGTTTTGGGACTTAAACCAACAACTTTGATTTTGTTACTAAAGGAGTCTGTCCAAATTTTTGCACATACCACCTCTGCTAATTCTGTGTACTTAACTTTTTTTCCTCACATTGTTGTTACAAGACACAGTAAGATTAATCAGTAATACAAAATTGGCTCCCTTATCCATTATCACAATATCTGGCCGGTTATTCGTCACTATCCTGTCGCTGATCGTAGAATACGAAAAGAGTTGT
Source organism: Crepidodera aurea (assembly GCA_949320105.2). Lineage (NCBI taxonomy): Eukaryota > Metazoa > Arthropoda > Insecta > Coleoptera > Chrysomelidae > Crepidodera > Crepidodera aurea. The sequence continues at coordinate 22,140,474 of OX439479.2, read as the reverse complement.
TTTGTAGATCTGTTTTGGGCAGATATTTTTATATGGCGCGGCGATTAGGAGTTAAGCAGTGCGCTTTTTAGGGAAGTTCTAGAAGACTTGATCATGTACTGAAATGTGTCTGACACTTTGTTTGTGCAATATTAATACCTTTAATCACGAACTTTTTATGATTGTAAGTGTTGATTACCTCGCCCTGAATTGCATACGTGAAACCTTATTCCTTTTGGAGGAAAAGGTACCTATCTGATACTTAGTCATCTGTTTGACGCATCTTTTTCTGTACATGACTGATTAAGATAATGTGGAAACGGCAGTTTTTTTTGTTACTACTGATTCTGTTTCTGATCATCAGGTAGTGCTGGTAAATCTATTATCTCAGAAACCAGAGCATAGTTGAATTAATTCTTATTGGTCATTCTTATTATAAAAGATATTCATTTAATCTGCCGCTATAGAATTAAGCAACTATCAAATTATTTTATATTGTTAGTAACATTTTCCTTTCATAAATTGATCTTTAAACATGTAAAAAAAGTGGTCTATTCTTCGTATCGCCACATGTCAGTTCTCTACGTATTACTTTTTATTATGTAAAAGTTGGAAAAACTTGGAACTGACACCCCGTGCGAGCAAACTGGTTTTCCGTCGTGTATTGATGCTTTTAGTGCATTCTGTGAGTTGGAAGAAACCACGAAAGACGCAAGAACTTTTTGACGCCCCTAAAGTACGTTTTCGAGGATGCTGAACACGATGGCGGGGTTAAAATTCTTTTTGAGTTAGCCCCACCCCAAAAGGTCGAAAACCACCCCCAAAATGGTGAATCGCGCCTTTCACCGGCAAAATTAATGCTGAACACGAAGGTGGTGGGTACATTTCTTTTAGAGGTGACCCTATCCCTCATACGGCCAAAAATCATCCACGAAAAGGTGAAAAATTTGTTTTTCGCTATAAACGAAAAAACCCGCGTTATCTCTTATTTTTGAGGATGCTGAACGCGATCCAACATATCTTCTCCACGAGTCGATTCCACCCCCCCAAACGGCAGAGTGGGTGACAACGGGGGTACTTCCGGGGGGCAAAATGGGATTGAAAAAATTATTATTTCATAGTGCCATAAAAAACGGGGCGGCATGGACCTGACTTGCCAAAAACCATCCCGTTAGTTTTGCCGGTGAAAGACGCGATTCACCCTTTTGCGGTTAGTTTTTGGCCAATTGGGGGGTGGGGCCAACTTGAAAATAATTTTCCCCCTACCCCTATAGAAAGTACACACTTTCCTCCCTCACATCAGGGAGGAAACTCATACTTCCAACCCTGGGGAGGAAAGTACTTTTCCAACCCTCCAACCCTCAGTTTGAGTATGTTGTAAATGATGAAACTTGTGAATCTATTATATTCAAATTGTTTCCGTAATTTCTAGAAAGTCTTGTTTATCCTGTATTCTGGAAAAACTAAACATGAATGTTACTTTAACGTAAGGTTTTTAAATAAAAATTTCAACTTAAGGATTCTTTGATATGTTTTTGGGTTAAGAATAAGAAAATCATAGTATGCTGTGGTTCACTGACAGTAGGTAAATACTACAATTGACTTTAGTGCGTTACGTTTATTGAATATAATTGAATTTTTGAAAAATGGAGAGCGATTCAAGTTACGTTGAATTTTCAAATACGCCCCCTAATATTAAGGAACAAGCCAACACAGCGTCATTAACATTACTACCACAAAAATCTAAAGACAGGTATGAAAAACAATATACCCAATATAAAGAATGGGCTGAAGACAATAAGATAAATAATTATTCAGAAATGTTTTACTGGCATATTTTTCACTCCTAGGAAAATCATTAAAAGCTTCAACACTTTGGTCCAAATATTTAATGCTACGCGCAACGATACAAATAAAGGACAATGTCGATATTAAATATCCAAAGTTGATTGCATATTTGAAACGTCAAAATACCGGATACAAACCAAATAAAGATAAAACTTTTACAGGAGAAGAAATAAATACATTCTTAATGGAAGCCCCCGATGATGTTTTTTATGTTTTTTTATTTATGAAGGTAAGCTACGAAATCTCATGCAAATAATTTAATTTTTCACATAAATTATTCATAGGTGCTCCTTGTTATTGGAATTTCTGGAGCATGTCGATGTGATGAGCTTATTAAAATGACTGTGGATGATATTGAAGATAAAGACAATCTTTTAGTAATACATATTTTCGTAATAAATACTACAGCAGGCAACGGTCCAAATTTTGTTCAAATCGTTAAAAAATATATCTCTGTCTACGTCCTGAAACTGAACATAAACGATTGTTCGTATGCTTTAAAGCAGGCAAATGTATAAATCAAGTGGTTGGCAAGAATACTATATCCAAAGTACCACAAAAAATTGCAGAATATCTCAAGCTTCCAAATACCGAACATTACAAGGGCACAGTTTCAGAAGAACATCAACAACTCTACTAGTAAACGTTGGTGGAGATATTTTGGATCTAAAACAGCACGGCCGTTGGAAATCAACCAATATCGCAGAAGGTTATGTAGAACAATCTTACGCAAAAAAATAAAAATTTCTGATCAAATTATGGGAAATAGAAAGAGAAAGAGAAAGAGAAAATAGAACCTCAACTTGACCATAATCAGCAAAGCACTTCTAGAAGTTACCACCATTACAATGTGCTAAGCACAAATACATCAAATACTGAAGCTCCTCAAACACCATTTTCTTCCAATGGTGTTCATTTAAGTGCTAATCAAAACTGAACATTCAATATTACCATAAATAATTCTAAAATATAGATAAATACATCCTGCGGGAGGAAAAGTGGCACTTTCCTCCCTAGTAATACAAATAGCTATTAACCCCCGCCAAAAATTATTTGTATGTTCGTTCGTGTCATAGAATGCAGCTGAATTAACTGGAAAGATGCGACTCATGAAGCTGAGTGCGGTAAGAAATGTCAGTTCGATACTTGGTTAGATATTTCTAATTAATATTTATGATATTTTTTTTATATAATAATAAAAATTATTATATTCACAACTGCATCGCGTCCAAATCGAAACAACTACTCCTGGGGCGTTGAATTACACGATTCAGACGCGAGTCGGATGGTTGTTTAGCCAAACCAACACTTTGATTTTCAGATCGGTTTCGGCATTTTTGTGCCTCATCAGTGAGAAGTAGACAATGTATTTTTATCCAACGACCTCTTCACTCGAATAACGAAACCGGCTTCGTCACAATCAGTGACCCGGTGGATCCAATGCAGTCTTCAGCCATTGCTTAGAGAAGCGATGTCGAGCTTTTCTACTTCTCACTGATGAGGCACAAAAATGCCGAAACCTGTCTGAGAATGACGAGCTCATTGGATAACGAAAGTGCTGGTTTGGCTAAACAACCATCCAACTCGCGTCTGAATCATTTAATTCAACGCCTGTTATGGCTTTCGTCCCAGGAGTAGTTGTTTCGATTTGGATGCGATGCAACTGTTAATATAATAATTTTTATTATTATATAGTTTTATGGTACGTCGACTTTGAGAAATTTTTTAATTTATAAAAGCTTTCTGGCCACATTTGAGAAAAATTTAATAATAATAAATCAACAAGTGACATGTGGGAATAACAGGCAGAAAATCGTTTACAACACCACCGTGTAACTGTAGAACTTTTTGCCTTGGAAAAATCTTATTGTATTTGTGTAAATCTTTCGACTTGTGCTTGAATAAACCTTGTGTCGATAATAGGTCATATTGGTTACGGTATGCTGTACTAAATGTTAAAAAAAGCCGCTTGACTAATTAATTCCCTTCAAAAAAATTCATTTTGTTTCAACTTTCGACATTTCATTTTCTCTTAGTAGAAAAAGTCCCTATGAACCACAAAATAGAATTGTAAAAAGTTAATTTCTATCATTAATTTCTCTTTCACCAAATGTAGCGCGATTATCCCTAGAAAATGAGACAGCATCCGAAAACAAGAGACAGAGATCCCTAACTGGCATAGTAGGAAAGCAACACAAAGCAAAGCAAAAGCGACACCGCAGCGGCAACGACAGCACCGAAATCGTGCCGATGACGTCTCTCCTGCAATCCTGGGACTCTTCTCTACCATCCCATGCCGCGCTGGTCCCTAATAACCTTCATTAAATGCGCTGCTGCTTAATTCTCCCTTCAATTTCTAATTGTTTATTAAATTAGGGATTATGACTCTGCTTGACGGGTATTATGCCCCTGTTTTTAAAAACTTCTCAAGTTGAATTAATAAAGATGTTTTGTTTGAGAGCAGTTCACAGACGACGACTAATCCAATTATAAGATGCGTCGTAAACTGCATCGTTCTTCTAACGGATTTATATTCTACCTTAAAGTTTATTTAAATATGTATTTAGTTCAAGAGAAGTAACATTATTTTTTACTTTAGTTTTTTTTTTAATTTCCGTTGTTGAATGAAGTCCACCATAGAAATAGAAATATGACAAGTTCCTTTAATAACAGCATCAAATGGTTGCGCTGTCCCCGAAAAAGTTTAGAATATGTTAGTAGGTATATACAAAAAAAAAGTCTATGAACATGGACTATATTCTGCCACCTATATATTTGTATATCAGTGGCAGACCTCTCGGTGGTGGCTCCACCTATATTAATGTGTAACTTGACTGTACCTCAAAAAAAATAAACAAACAAATTTGATAAAAAAAATTTTAACATTTTTTTAATGTAAGTACCTACTTATTTCACAACAACAAAACAATTGGGCCATGTTTAATTTCCATTTAAACTATTCATTGCATTCATAGAAAATAAATAGTAACCGCGTTATCGGCAACACGCCAGATTTATTCGCCGTGCACTTCCGTTTCCTCTGAACACCTGCATGCTTTTGTGGCACGTAGACACACATTCCTGAGCGTAAGCAAGGGGGCGTGATTTAGCAAAATTCAGACGAGATCTGAACAATTTAGATAAGATAATAATATTAAATCAGTATTTTTTAGATCATTGATGGTTACAGTGCTCCGTTGTATATTAAAATATTTTCAATTGCTTCCTGGTCTAGCAAAATGTTTTTTAAAGTATGTCCTTAGCTGCGAAACCAAGCGGGTCTGCTCCGCTGTCCAAATAAAACGTACGGTAATATATTTTGAGTTGCATTTTCAGCATACGGAATTTCAGAAATTACATTCATTCTGAGTTAAGTTTGACAGAAACTAACATTTATATTTGACAGTATGTATGATAGAGCCTACTACGATAAAATGACAATAATTTACATTGTGTATGCAATAATAACGAACTAGTATGACATAAAATTTTATATGCACCGCTGGTATAAATAGATATGTATGCCCTCGAGCGACTTACAAACCCTCGGGTCAGAGGCACTCGGGTTTGTAAAATCGTCGCTTTGTATAGTTCGTGTAATACATATAGTAGCCCCAATTTAACAGCTTTAAAGCGGCGCCTTTGTTGCTACCAACAAAACTTCTAACGTACCGGCATCCTTTGAGGCTGCCGCAAAGGGTGCCGCTACGTTGCCGGGGACGCAAAGACCAGTTAAACTATGATTTGGTCGGGCGGCCGAGCGATTGGTCGCTTCGATTACATCTTAGTAAATGCAAGTTTCTATTTTATCAACTGGAGAAATATTCTCTGGCTCCCGAGCTACATATTAAAGTAGAACACTCGGGCATCGACTTTAAAGAAATTTTCAGATCGCCGGACTATATGTATTACTCGAAATATACGCAATAGTTATGTATGCATAATAGTTATTTAAAACTGAACTAAAATAAAAGTATTAAAGTATTTTCCATTTCAAGGCCAAACAGTCTTCTGAAGGAGATGAAGACCACGAAATATACAGATATGAAGCTCCGCCCATTTCCGTTGATGTTTCGATTGCCGTCTCTATCACCTCGGACCTTTAAATGGGGGTGCACCCATGTTGCCAGTTCTGAAAGGAACATCTCGGGTATAGTGTTGCCTTTTCATGTAACGTATAAATTTGATTCAACAATTGCCATTAGTGTCAGAAATAAGAAATATATTTATAAAATATTGTGTTTTTGATGTCATAGTATTCTGAAAGATAATATTTAATAAACATTTCAAACTTAAAATTAAAGTAAACTGTTAATACAATGATTTCATGAACTGGCAAATGCACTAGTATGCAAGCCATAACCGAAGAAAGAAGAAGAAGAAGATTGATTTCATGAATGGGTCAAAAGATCACAGACACAGACTGCTGACTGCTGACCAGTGTTGCCGTTCACTCATCAGTCATATGTCTAAAGTATTTGAAAAACTAATAAAAAACGTCTGTTTTCGTATATAAAAAAATTCCAAATATCACAAAATCAATTTGGTTTTAAGGAAAATACTTCTACACAAGACGCAGTACTAGCTTTGACATCAAAAATAATTAATTCACTTAATAAAAGTAAACCATGCCTCTGTATTTTTATAGACCTGTCCAAGGACTTTGATATATGAGACATTATGATATCGGCATTAGAAATAATGTACTAAAGCTTTTTAAATCTTACTTAAGTAATAGAACTCAGGTTGTAAAAGTGGATGTAGTATACTCAGCAGTGAGAGGGTCTTGGAATATGGAGTACTACAGGGGTCTGTGTTAGGACCAACGTTATTTAATCTATACGTTAATGATATCTTTTCATTAAAATGCAGAGGGACAATTATTGGCTTTGCAGATGATACTGCCATTTTCTTTGAAAATGATAATTGGTATAATTTACTACCCTTTAGCTGTACGTTATCTGATTTACCCAATTTTAGTATTGATGTGGACAATGAACATGGATCTTTTTCGATTTCTCCTGTAAAACAAATAAAGTATTTAGGAATCATTATCGACTCTCAACTAAAGTGGAACCTACATATAGAACATATTGTAAATAAGCTGCGATGCATTTTATATAAATTTAATATATTAAAAGATATCTTACCTTCTGAGTATATGAGGCTAGTATATTTATCTTTAGTGGAAAGTCATCTTTGCGGGGTGGAGCTTTAAAAATAAATTTAACTTCACTGGAAGTAGTTCAAAGACGGGCTTTAAAACTACTTTACAAAAAAGAACGGAGGTACCATACAGAAGCACTTTTTGAAGAAACAAAAATGTTAAACGTAAGACAATTATATATTTTAAATTGTTGCGTTTTATGTCATAATAAAACAAAATAAGAGGCTTTGCTCCCAACCCACTTTTATTTTACTCGTCAAAATAATCTGTTTATTCCTCCAATGATGCTAAAAACATGTACGCAAATATTTGTTTGGTAAATCGCTAGATATGGTTGATGTTCTCATTGGACGCTAATATCACTCTACTTGAAATCATAGAAGACATGTAATGAAAAAATACTTATTTTTATTCCGTCGTGTTGTCTAGTTGTTAGTCTGTCTAGTTGCTAGTTCGTTCATATTAGATTTAGTTTTTAGTTTTAGTTTAGTTTACTTATTTTTTTATTAGGCGAAACAAGTACTCACGTACTTATCGGTTTTACTGCTTTCTTCGTTATTTGTTCTATAATTGTCTATGTCTATGTATTTTTTTTTTAATTTTTCATTGCGAAAAAAATTATTATTGTTATTATTTTTATTATTATTATTAAATTTTCCCTTTGTGAGGAAATTTTGACTCTGGTGGGAGTTTTTGGTGGATTCAATATTTTTGGGTAATTTGCTCCCATAATGACATTTTTACCAATTAATTTTGTTTTTCTTCTTTTTAATAAATATGTATTTAATATTGATTAGTATTACGAAAAAAAAGTTCTGCGTCACTTGGAAATCCATAATCAAGCATCAAAATTGTAAAATACATACATTTCCAATATATATGCATTGGTTTTTGGATTATTTATTGAACAAGTGCAATGATTTATACTTTTTGTCAATTCATATTTTGCTTTATATATTGGAATTTAAAAGTATTTTACATTTTACAAAATCCTGATATTTTATTAATAAGCTATGCAGGACTTTTTTATCAAGAATAACTTAGGTACACACTGTATATTAATATAATTGATTAATTTATTATATAATGTTTTTGTTTGGCCTATTGCTTAATTTTACACTTTTAATTCGACAACACTGCTGCTGACAGCCTTCAAAATGCACCTCTATCTCTGTCTAATTTCGTTTGTCTTACCTTCCTATCTGTAGTTCTCTAATCTATGCTTATACTTCATAACCGCTAGTGACGTAATCCTGATTGATCTAAAAGCTGGATGGATATCCCTACAAGTATATATTTTCGGTTTTTTTCTATACCTGACGGGCTTTCCTGGGGAGAAATAGTTGTTCATCTTCTGACGCGTACCATGGAAATTAGCTCGAATGTCCTGATCTTTCTGGTACTCATCTGTAAGCCTGACGTGTTCACTTCTAATAATAGTAACTGTACTGCAACAAGTAATATATTTTTTCTACGAAAGTAGCTACTACTAAGTTAATTGATTTGCCTGCGCAAAGTAGTACTTTCCCGCATACTAGCAGCACTTTCCCGCACGCTCATTTTAAAGCAAAATTACCATATTATAGACGCGTTTTCTTATATTTTATAATTTTTATATCAGAATTGTACTTTATGCAAAAATACTTGATTTTTTTATATTTAAACAAAATAAGAGCAAAATAAAACAATGCAGATTTAGGTATAGTTTACATCAACTTTGACATGTTACAATATTTTTATGTCAAATGCGGTTTGTTCACTTAGCAACCAAAATACATTGTCATACAACGCTATCATGTCAGTTCAGTGTCAGTGATATTTTCAGTCGCATTAAAAAAAAATGGATACTAAAAATAATAATAATAATAATGAACGAGGACATCCAGAAGATGTCCTATAGTTATTTCACTCGTAGAAAAAATATTGTTCCTAACACGTGTGAAAAGTAGTTTTATCGCATGGCAAAAGCTTATCCGAATTCCGCTTCGCGTCGTTCGTCTAACAGCTTTCGCAATGCGGGAAAACATAACTTTGCGCACGGATTGTCGCTGTCATTATCGCTGTATTAGTTGATCCAGTATGGGTATTACGTAGCCGCTGTCATCTCTGTGACACAATAGTATATTGTGCAACAAGTGGGGAAAGTTAAACTTTTCTCACGAGTGTGAAAGTTTGTGGCACGAGCCTGAAGCCACGAAAGGACTACGTCTTTTTTTAACTTACCTTGGGCTAATTATCTAGTGGGGGGAGGAGGAGGGGGGGTGCTGTGATATCGAACCGCAAATGAACTAATATCAATACCAACATGATGTGGCTTTCATCAGAGAGAGCTTTAGTGAATTGGGATTGGGTGGGGGAAGGAGTGGGGGTGGTGGGAGGAGTGTTAAAAGTTGATGAATTTAACCAGGAACCATAATTACAACAACATTTCATTATGATTCGGGTATAACAGAAGAAATAAGGTGCAATTCTGCATTTTTTAGCGAAATTTGAAAAATGACCTTTTTTTCGAAGCGCTATATCTCGGCAAAGAATTGACATACAAACACTTTTAAATAGTCAAAATTGTAGGAAATTTATTGCTCTACAACAAAGTATAGGAGTGATTTTGCCGTGGGACATAAGGGAAAAAAGCAATTGAGGAAAAACCGGAGGAATGTCGAAAATTTTGCAGTTTTTCCCCCCCTCCTCTTTTAGCACAGGGTCCTCGAGGTCAAAAACTTGGGAAAATGTTAATTAACCACCCCTGAACAACATTCCAAAGTTTCATTAACTTCCGACCTTTTTCCACCTGAAACTATCTGTCGACTGGACTACAATATATCTGGCGGAGTATTATCAAAATCGTCAGTACCCATATTATTTATTATAAATAGGTATGTCTTATTAAAATAATATTTAATGGAAATTGCGATTTTTATCAAAGCACGAATGAAAACTACCTGAAGAATTTAAAAAACTTCTATAACCTGACAGTGGTGACAACTATTTAAAACTGAACAGCAGCCTACTAAGTTTTTGTCGATTTTTGTTGATTCTCCATATGATGTATGTGGTGTGGGCAAAGTGCCGTGAGGAAAAATATTCCCGAACGGTATGAGCAATACATGATTTTGAAATTAAGTAAGCTATGAGAAATTCGCTACTTTTCATAGCAGTTGTAGAAAAAATACATTCGCAGAGCATAAAAATGACAATACGCATTATGTAAGAATCACCAACAGTTGGAAACTGTCTCTACGAACAAGCCTAATAGATCTGTCATATAAATATTACCGCGTAATGGCTTCAGATTATTTCATAATATTTATATGCCATAGATCTATCATCACACATATGATAATATATCTATGACATAAAAATATTACCATGAAACACCAGCCTTAGCTGATATAGTTATTGACCTTACGCATATATGGAACTTGATTTATTGGATTTAAAGGCCTAATTGACGAAGCCTCATTTCCAACTTTAACTCAATTTTAACAAGTTTTATTTTAACTCACCATGTATACCCCAATTAAGTGTTTGCCACCCTGTATAAAGCACAAGGAACTTAGTATAATGGCTATAAATAATTCATGGAAAACCACAATATTTATCCAGTTCTGTTGTACTTCACATGGTAATTCTAAAACGGGAGCGGAGGGATTCTTTATTGGGATGAATAAAGCGAATCACAAGATGGATAATTTGCCAGCTACGAACCCTGAATGTTAATCCACTTTTTATTTTTTTCTCCATTCAGGTGGCTGTTTTTTTTGTTTTTAATTCCCATTGCAGGTACTCGACGAGAAAGTAAGAGCTTGCAGGCGACAAACAATGTACCACGTGTGTGATTAAGTACTTTAAGCTACTGTATTTTAGAAACTGATTATGATATTGGTGGGTTGAATAAGTTCTCGCTGTTTTTTCGTAGCAGTTATGTGAAACAGAGGAGACAACGTGTAAAGTTAAAGTGAAGCGCATAAAATCCATTAACACTCCGATATACGACGTCAAAAAAATTTACACACAAAAATTTGACCGGAAGTTATAATTTCTAAAATTCTCACTGATTTTTGTAAAACTGAAGATCTATTAAGGCTCCGCTATTTATCATCCAAAGTTTGTGAGAGGGCCAGCGGTGAGACGGGAGGTAGAAAATTTAGTACTGGTGGGCGTGGTTTAGAGTGTTTGGACTTTGACCAAATCGATATTTAACACTTACGAGGGGAAATTTTAATTTTTGTATGATGTAAATTTGAATCCAACAAAACGCATTCAAGCAAGTATCAATTCTGTGTAACGTAATATATGCAAACTTCCTAATCTTTAATTTATTAAAATTTTTAAAGAAATAAATTTTATAAAATAATTATAAATGATTTAAAGATAAATTAATTGATATATTTTGCAAAATACTCAAACTATATAAAACGAGAGTTTCTTAAATTAATAATTGAGAAGTCAATTTCAATTTTTTTTTGAATATTTATTTTAATTCCGATAAATATGACAGGTTCAAGAATGTAGACACTAAAAATAGGGTAGGTAGTAACATATAAAACAAAGATAAAATCAGGGTTCTTACTATAGGGGGGGTATGAAATAAGTAAGCATTTGGACAAGACTGGAAATGGAGAAACTACGTCATTGGAGGGAAACTAAGTTGGCTATACTAAATTTGGTAATTTTGGTTATATTTGCTAATAACTAACCTTCAATGATAATAACGCGGCAATGAGATTGTTCATTATATCATTATTATATTATTTATTGTTTCTTATTTCGATTATTATTTGCTTCTTGTTTGCTTCTCGTATTTTTGATGTTTATTAAAATATGTATTATATTATATGGACTACACTTTTAATATCCTGCATCTATTATAGTGGAGTTTAGGTCAAATACAAAATGTCGGTTAATCGCAAGATTAGGTGCATTGTTTCTTTCAAAAAAAAAATTGACATTTTTGAGTTTTAATCTAAAGTCATTTTTGTGGAGTGAAATTAGAATTTTATATGGATGTAAGAGCTAAGTCATTTTTTTTAAATTTTTTCGATTTTATACATAAAGAAAAGCTTGTAAAAAAAATTTCAATAAATTTGGGCTGGAGTTTCGCGAGTGGATTGCTTCACTATTTTTTAAATATCTCCGGCTCTAAGAGTCGTGGAAAAATAAAAAAAAATAAAATAACCGTGATGAAGTAGAGTATCGATCTTAAAAAATGCATCCTAACCTCAAAAAACGAATTCGCGCACATTATTTTTTTTTACTGAATTGGCAATAAATTAAAAAAAATGTATTTGTCCAGCCAAAATCGGCATTTTTTTAAAAAAATTGAATTGGCCGCCATTTTTGGAAAAACAATAGTAGAGAAAAATTTTTTATCTTAAAAAGAAGGATTTTGTGTGTACTTTTGTCTAAGAAAGTCCAACTTTTTATTTTTTTATTTAAAGTGCCCAATTTACGGAATAATAAAGACAAAAATTCGATTTTCATTTTTTATATTGATTTATATTGATTCGTGCCCTCACAAAAATCTTACTTTAGAACCTGAAATATTTTTTTTATTTTTTAAATATTTTTCTGGACTGAAATATAGTTTTTCTAAGAGAATCAAGCATAAATATCGCGATAAAAAATGGAAAAAATGAAAATCGAATTTTTTACTATTCCGTAAATTGGGCACTCTAAATAAAGAAATAAAATGTTAGTTTTTCTTAGACAAAAGTGCACACAAAATCCTTCTTTTTAAGATAAAATTTTTTTCTCTACTATTAATTTTCCAAAAATGGCGGCCAATTCTTTTTTTTTCGAAAAATGCCGATTTTGGCTGGACAAATACATTTTTTTTTTAATTTTACTTTCCTGGCCCCTTGCAAAGGGAAAGTATTGTGAACGCGCTAAAAAAAAATTTGAGATAACGACGGATAAAACGATCAAAACGATTTCCAGATGGAAGTCTGTCCGTCTGTCTGTCTGTCTGTCTGTGTGTCTGTATTCTTCCACGATAGCGTCCGCACGCTTAATCCGATTGAGCTAAAATTTGGTATATGGGTTTCGGGTGCTCGGGGATTGAACCCATTAGTTTTTGGTTGAAATCGCCCCACCAGTAGGCGCAGGAGCCCTATGTACCTCGCAAAAAAATATAAGACTTAAAAAACGAGTAAGGAATTTAATTTATCAGATTTGACATCCTAAGACCGGTTGCTGCCTTTCGGCTTCGTCAGTTAGGCTTTTCGAATCCAATAAATAAAATTCCAAACTCGTACAAGTCAGTAGCTATATCCGCTATAAGATAAAATTTTTAGATGTGCTGCCATCTATGATTAGAAGAGAGTATTGACAATTATTAAAAGCAAAAAATTCCCGGTGTATTGGGGTTGCATACACAATTTGCATTGTGTGTTGCAAAGCTTTTATTTGACTGATTCTAGTCAAAATGTCACTCTCTTCTTTCGTATCCCTTTCAGAGATTAATACAAAGTTAGAAAACGAATAAGGAATTTAATTTATCAGATTCGACATCCTAAGACCGGTTTCTGCCTTTCGGCTTCGTCAGTTAGGCTTTTCGAATCCAATAAATAAAATTCCAAACTCGTACTTATTGGATTCGAAAAGCCTAACTGACGAAGCCGAAAGGCAGAAACCGGTCTTAGGATGTCGAATCTGATAAATTAAATTCCTTATTCGTTTTCTAACTTTGTATTAATCTCTGAAAGGGATACGAAAGAAGAGAGTGACATTTTGACTAGAATCAGTCAAATAAAAGGTTTGCAACACACAATGCAAATTGTGTATCCAACCCCAATACACCGGGAATTTTTTGCTTTTAATAATTGTCAATACTCTCTTCTAATCATAGATGGCAGCACATCTAAAAATTTTATCTTATAGCGGATATAGCTACTGACTTGCACGAGTTTGGAATTTTATTTATTGGATTCGAAAAGCCTAACTGACGAAGCCGAAAGGCAGAAACCGGTCTTAGGATGTCGAATCTGATAAATTAAATTCCTTACTCGTTTTCTAACTTTGTATTAATCTCTGAAAGGGATACGAAAGAAGAGAGTGACATTTTGACTAGAACCAGTCAAATAAAAGCTTTGCAACACACAATGCAAATTGTGTATGCAACCCCAATACACCGGGAATTTTTTGCTTTTAATAATTGTCAATACTCTCTTCTAATCATAGATGGCAGCACATCTAAAAATAAGACTTAAAGTTTTTATTCGATATTTAGGTACCTCACTGGCTTGTAAATACATCCTGAAATTTTCATATCTTAATTTTGAACCTAACCTAAAAAAAAAAAAAAAAATTTTAAACTAAAAAATCGCAACACTTAGCGTCCAAACGCTTGATCCGATTGAGCTGAAATTTGGTATGTGGGTATCGGATTATCGCGGAATGAATCCGTTTGTTTTTGTTGAAATCGCCCCACCAGGAGGCGCAGTAGCCCTATGTACATTACAAAAAAATTTTCATTCCTTAATTTTAAAACTAAACAATGGAAAAAAATTTTAAAATTTAAAATCCAAATGACATTTAAACAAATTTGCGACCCTAAAAAATTGTTTTACTCTTTTTTGACATGTGAAATGTCGTTCCTTTTACAATATTTCAAATGTCATTTTTACTTTAAAAAAATTGGAAACGAATTTTTTTTTGGTATACCAAATATCATTTGATTTGGACTTTAAAAAATTTTAACACCAAATTAATTTTTTTAATTTTTAGTTTATAACTGCCGGGAAAGTCTTGTGGCGACACAACAGATTTTTTACCATGTCTTCTCGAGATAAAAATACACATTTTCTCAAATGTTTAAGAAGAGTCGAGGATTCTTTGGTTATTTATTGCCAAGTTAGGATGCATTTTTAAA